>OZ026621.1:89351152-89428652 GCA_964020975.1 Hermodice carunculata | reverse complement strand
TCTCTCTCTCTCTCTCTCTCTCTCTCTCTCTCTCCTCTCTCCCTGTGAAACATACCTTATGCCATAAACACCGAATTACTTTTCCTGGCAAATAGCGCATACAGATGGGTATGAAATGCCAGATGGGTTTCAGGTGACTGTCCTGATAACGACCGGGTAAGTTGCTGAAACAGTTTACATGTTGTTTTCTTCTTTTATCTGCATGCGAAGCCATTTTGACTTTAAAATAAGATAGGTAAAATAATTTTTGCAACTTAATGTCATCCGATAATTGAGCATTAATTACCAATTTTATCAAGATCTCTGCTTCAAGGAAAAAAATCGATACATGGGTGTATGGGTGTATGCAGTGGAAAATAGCAAGTTAAAGATTAATGGGTACGTAAGATGTTGAGGCCGAACAGCACCTACTGTACATTAACCATGGGGCTGGCCCGACCTGACCCGAAAAAGGGTGCATAACCTGTCGTTGTATCCATGAGACAGAGTCGTTCTTTGCTGGTATGGGCCTTCCTGTAACTCACAATCGCACAACTGATGAATACCTGCCCAGAAGACTCAACTGCATGTGTGATACGCTCCAAATTAACGCAACCACATAAAACAAACAAGTAAACAATACCCTCCTTTCACGCGAGAAAACGGGGCTTTCTTTTCAAGGCGTAACTTGGGACAAATCGCCCCGTCATTTAACTGCACTGAAATTACAATTTAACTTGCTTTTGTTTCCTCAAGAAAATATACCTCCACACAGCCAGCTGGGGGACCTCAGTCTTGATTCAGAGGTCTCCGCATTGTTTGGCAAAGATATGCCTCGGCTGACATAACGGCTTCTAGGGCATGGTTTATTCGCCATTGCAAAAAATATTTCGAATATTATGAGCAAAGTGCATATTTAGGATTAAATGTGTGTGTGTGTGTGTGTGTGTGTGTGTGGTGGTTTCAATTATGGGGACCATAGAATAACACTATAATTTCTTGTGTCAATGCAGTATTTCAGAATCAAGTCTTAAACCACTGGTTTAAGGCTAGGCCTGCTTGTACCTGAATGAGATGTCTTTTTGTGAAAGAAATTGAATCTGGAATCACTTTTATTAATGATAATTCAAACGAAGCACGAATTTTATGGCCATAAACGGACAATGACTAATCAACTGTCATTTTCTTAGAGCGTTTGTAGTTTTTAAACCATTTACAATTACTCCCGATGGGAATTGTCCGAATTTTAACATTTACAAATATTTGAGGAAAAGACATATAACCATTTACATCTTCATAACCTAAATTATTAATAACAGGCAGCAGAAGCAGAATGTATTTACAACGTAAAGTAGGACCTAACAAATTTGAAACCTGCTATGAATATGACATGAACAACGACAATAGTCAACTGGGCTTATATGCATGAATAATAGGAGTTGCATTACAACGCGCGCAACTGTGCAAAGAAACTATCGCGGCTGAAAACCGAAAACTTCAGTGTCGCGGGACGTTAAATCTCATAAAAAATTCTAAAATAATACCATGCAGCCATCTGATCTGTCAGTTCTAGATTTTGTACTTTGTCAACAGCTCTTCCCGTTTGTGAGGATAAATGTCTATGGAATATCTCCTAAATAACAGCAGCTGCCACAAGGGTTTCGGCAGGAGGTCAGTGTTTACATATTGTGGTATAGGTTGGTTATAACAACTAAAATTAATAAAGGCAGAAGTGTCATTCCAACTTTTATTTCGTAGGTTTGTGCTACAGACGCATCCAGTGAACCACAACCAAAAGCTGTAGAATTTTCATTAACGCGTTATTCGTTTGTGTTACTTGATAGGATAAAGAGCGAACAGTCAGCCAATGGGGACCAAACTTTGCTAAGTCCACTACCACAGGTCTATTACTATGCACAATATCAAATGTCAACTGTAAAAAGTCTCATCCTGAGAACAAAAATTGGCAAATTTCCATGTGACCATCATTGGATAAAGTAATGACGAACAACCTCGATATGAAGTTGCCCTGTGACCTTGGAAAAAGCACCAATGAAATTGGAAGTCCAGTCAGCACCACAAGACAACGCTTAAAATTGATGTAGTGCAAGTGCTGTCCATCAGAACTAAGAGCGATATATATGTTTAGCAGATAGCCATTTTATGCCATTGCGAGTGAATGGGATGTTCTATATTTTTGTCACCGCTTGTTCTAGCAGATGAAAAGGATATTTTTACAATGCAAATTCTGGTTCATATTGATTAAATACTACGATGTGCTGCTGGTATTAGGATAATGGAAAGAATGCGGATCGCTAACCGCTTTTTTTTTTTTTTTTTTTTTTTACTCTGATCTTTGATCTTGGGACTGCGCGTCCAACGCGACATGTTTGGTCCCCAGAGTAGTTGCGAATAGGTCGCCGTGTGCTTATCATTTTATATTTATATATAATCTTTAATCGCACATACAAATGGCACTGTTACAATAAAATACAATTGTGGATGTCGTATATACAAGAGAGACAATCAGGCTAAGGAAGAAACTCAAAATGTATAAGCGGCAGCACAGGTGTGAAAACTGCCGTCCCTTGGACATGCTTCTCATTTACACATGTATAGGTCATAAATTACATTTTGTACATCTTCATGTATCCAAGATACATCAATAAAACTAATCACGCACCGCTATCATTTGTTTAACAACTGAACTCAACGCTGAGCACAGGTTGATTTCATCGACATTCATTTCTGACAGTCTGGATTAAGATTATTGTATAGTTATAGGGGCAGAATGGCCACTCCGAAGTCGTGGATCAGTGAAAAAGATAGAATCAAGAGTCATACAAAATGTACATAATTATAACTTCTGAGCGAAAAGAACGAATATTGTTCTGCTTTGTGTAAAAGATTCATACTTGTTATCGTCGACCATATCGTGGGGTTGGGGCGTGATGGGTTGTTACTTTGTTAATCATTTACCAGTTACATATCCTAATGCAATTTTGCTTTCGCCCGATAATTGCAGTTTTCCATTCAAGGTCAATCTAGTTACAATTAATTACGTGTAATTAAGTCTTGTGATCTTCGAATCTGATTAACGATGGTTTCTTCTGAGTCACCTATAGCTCGAAATTCGAGTTGACATGTCTTATAAAATTATAAAACTGAAGATTTATGGTGACCCTAACTTAGCAAACAACACACGACTGGATGGAAGACTTGAGTTTGGGGGGTTCTAATGCCCCATTTTGCATTTTCAATTTTAATGCTGTAAATTAACTTGATTCTCTGTCATAATATTTTAATTTCAACTTGTTTGCCGATGACACAAAACGGTGAAAATAAAAGCTGAATGAAATAGTGTTTTAACCTAGATTTTATAGAGTTATGTTCAAAATAGTGAAATAAATTATCAGTTAAATGGCAAAATGCAAACGTCATGAAAGTTTATACACGTGAAAATAAGTACATTTATAACATATTTTGAGATGTCTTTTTAAATTGGCACTTCTCCCATTTCAATGCTATACAAACCGCAAAAACTGGTTAATTCGCGATTTCTCTTCCCCCGACTTTTTGTACTTTTATAAACAGCTTTGAATGAAAGCACTTATTGATTACAAGAGCTGAGGAAGGGCCGATGTTTATTATTGGCTACAATAAACCGTGGAAGGAGCCAAATATTTATTATACCGGTTAATGAAAGAATGACAGGAGCAAGGACAGATCTAGACTTAAAACATCTGTAGGCACGATTAGAAATATAGCCATAATTGTCATAGATTGTGTAGCCCGGTGATAATCCATTAAAATATTTAAGCCATTTACATATTACTTGAGCCAAACCTAAAACAAAGAGTATTTGCTTAATTGGCTTATGGTCACAGTGGTCCCTTCATGAAGTCCTTCTTACAAGGGAGTGGAGTTTGTCCTTTAGCAAGACTTTGTACATGTTTTAAGGGGTTATGAACTACATGCCTCGGCAACTTTATTTGAGTCCCTATTCTGGCAGTATTTAAAGCACAATTTGTACGAACTGTTGGCAGATTGAGCGTGCTGTAATTGATCATAAACTTTTCTGGTTAACCCTTTCGCTCTGAAATTTGAAACCGGGATTTGAGACTCCGTCAAAAGTGACTTTGGCGCACAACTCGCACCAAGGAAACCTGTTAATTCAAACGGCACACTGCCCTTATAGGACTTATCTACAGTCACTGAAAACAAGATGTGACTATCACTGTCCTAGCTTAGATTTCACAGTGAATTGCACGCTGATGTTCCAGTAATCCAACGGCGACGCCATTTTGTTCCAGATTGTTTGGTTTGCGAGAGCCGATTACTTTTGCTCTTGTCAATAAAATTCCTGAGCAAAATGTAGGTCTGTGTTTTGCTCATCAGCAAAACCTGCTTTCGTGAATAAAGGTTGAGTTTTAGGTGAACACTATAGATTTTTTTTTTTTTAAATTTTCAACCGAATATAGCGGGGTAAAGATGTTAAAATATCTGACCCTATTTGTAGATGGCAATGACGGGGATAGTGGTTACAATAAATAAAATCGCTGGAACAGCAACACAAAAATGAGAAGTTCAGCTCTTTTTCGCAAATAAACCACCGAAGACCACCCTACTACATCAGTTTTTTTTTCTCCTCGACAAAAAGACGGTTCTTAGATGTTCGTTTTACAGAGCAACTGACGTATAAAACAACAATAAAAAAAAACACATTTGCTGTGACATCTTGCACATAGGAACATAGTCCTGTCACATTCTTGTAGTTTTAATTATTTTATGTTATCCCAGTATGTGGTTCAAACGATCAGTGATCGCATGGACAAAATTCTTTATGACACTTAAGCACTGTTTCACTCCTTGAGAAAATGATCAAAACAACCTTTCTGCTCTTCGGGAAAACCTATTGATTACTGCATGACTCAAAAGCGTGGCGAAATTTGCTGATGTGATCCATTATCACGCCCTTGGGCCGGCATGTGGACTGGCCAGTGTCTGCAGCACTGTTGGGTGTCGTTTTTCACTCAGCCTTTAGAGCCAACGGATTCATGCCCCCGGGGTGACTTCAGTGTGAGTTGAAACATCCTTGGTCCCGGGCGCCGGACTGCCCATAACCCGTACTTGAAAGCAGTCTAGTTCAGTGCCACAACCCGTACTTCCAGGCAGTCTAGTCCAGGGCCCACAACCCGTACTTCAAGGCAGTCTAGTCCAGTGCCCACAACCCATACTACAAGGCAATCTAGTCCAGTGCCCATAACCCATACTTCAAGGCAATCTAGTCCAATGCCCATAACCCGTACTTCAAGACAGGCTAGTCCTGTGCCCACAACCCATACCTCAAGGCAGTCTATTTAGATTAGTAGGTTATGCTTGCACAAGAAAAGTCCCATGACATAGTTTATACTACATTTATTTGACAAATAACCGGTCACTGAACATTAACCACAATATATTTTGCATACAATCCATTCAAAATATTCAATAAGAACTATTGCATATGAACTTGGCTGCCATAGTGAAGACTGGGAATTCTGCACCTAATGGTTCGTGAAGAATAAAGATGATTTTATAATTTGTTGGTTATCCATAGAATATCAGACCATAATATGTGATTTCAAAATATTTCAAATCATAGATGCGGTATTATTAATGGTTTTGTACAGTAGTTTATATTTGTTTACCTTTTATTATTTTCAACTCTTGGCCATGTAATATTCAGCTGATCTAGATCAGTCCAGGTTTCCAGAGAGGTATTAGTGGGGAAAGAGACCTTATTGGATGTTCTATGGTCTCCTGGGTTATGTCAAATTGCTCATGAATTAAGAATAAAGAAAGAGTGATGTCGGCGATAATATACTTATCAACTCACATCGATAAACATCTATAAAAGCATGTGGTTTTGCTTGGCGCATTGGGAGATGGCAGCAGTTTTAGTGGTACTTATGGGAATTCACGATTATTGTCTGCTGTTGAGTCTTATCAGGCTCTTGGTAAAAGGTGGAACTGACACCTTTCCAGGGAATATGTATCAGAACAGGGCTTCCTTTGCCCATTGCACTTTTGTTTGCATTTTCAGGGGCTGCAAAACCTGCCTGGCAGTCTGTTTTTTTGTCTGATAATATGATGGGCTAGAAATGCATATTGAAGAAGTCTACATGGTTAAGGAAACGTTGATCGATGGTTGGGATGGGAGGTCAGCGATATTAGATGTTGATATGTGGGGAGCGGCTACTATTTCCCTTCAGATCAGTGCTTGTCATTTATGCAAGCAAAATAAAGATACAATAACGCCCAAAACTTCATTTAAGGTCAAGAATAAAATTATGGCAGATGCTCATATTTGTTCTAGAACGATCTACATAAATAAAGGCATATATATACATATATATATATATATATATATATATATATATATATATATATATATATATATATATATATACATACATATATATATACATATATATACATACATACATACATACATACACACACACACATATATATATATATATATATATATATATATATATATATATATATATATATATATATATATCGGTGTTGTTTAATAGCGGATTTCAATATTAATTTATTAAACCTGGAGACTCCTACTGGAACTACAAAATTCCTGGAAATGATGTACAGTAATATGCATCTATAAACAGGCCAACATGTTGAACAAAGAGATCGATCAGGCAGCTGCTTTGATACTATTTTTTCTAATGTAAATGATCACAGTAATGTACCAAAAATGGAATATTATATATAGATATTTCCTATCAATCCCGATTATTCGTATATGTACCAAACAATTAAATACCCCTAACCTTTTTCCCGTGAAAAACAGATAATTGACAATAAAACCTTGAATTGTACGAAACATGCACTGAGTAACTTTGACTGTACTCCTGTTCTGAATAACATCCCACAATTGTAATGGAGAATTTCCCAGATCAATTTAAAAAGCTTCATTCCACATGTATGCTCACAAAAGTTTTCATATCAATTTATAAAAACAGAAAAACATGCTTAACTGAAGGATTACTTGCCTCAATAAAAAAGAAAAACAATTTATATTTAAACGGACAAAGTTACCGACAGAATATAATTTCACCAGGTACACAGAATATCAAAGTAAATTGAATTCTCTAATGCGTGTTGCAGAGAAAAATAATTACAGTGAAATGATTGATCAAATAACTATAACCTGTCAAAGATGTAAAGTGTATAAATGGTATTATTAAGAAACAGAAGCTAAATATGACAAACAGTAGAAGCCGAATTAATGATAATTAAATTACAGATAACAAAGTAATGACGAATATGTTTAACAGATTCTTTACTAATTTGGGCCTAAATTAGGTGAACAAATACCTGACACTGGTATTAATCATGTTCAAAATATAAGAGGTCAATATTTACAATCAATCTTTTTTCAGCAGTAACGGAAGGTGACATAAGAATTATAATCAGTTCCCTTTAAAACTCTAGCCCGGGATGGGATGGAATAAGTGCCAATGTTGTTAGATCTGTATCCTCCAAAATAGTCTCTTCCATTACAGAAAGGATAAATTGCTCTCTTAAAATGGGCACTTTTCCAGATGTTTTAAAAAAAGCCTAGGTAGTGCCACTTTTTAAGAAGGGAGATACAGGAATATTATCCAATTATAGACCAGTCTCAATTTTAACTACATTCTCTAAAATTTATGAAGGAGTTGCTTATAATCAATTATTTAGTTACTTGGCCAAATATCACACAATTTATGATCTCCAGTTCGGGTTCACAAACAAATCTTCTACAGAATGAGCAGTTTGTTATTTGGGAAATAAATTCTAGAAGTAATAGAGAGAAATATTGTGCTCTAAGATCTTTGACACAGTGAATCACAAAATATTATCTTAAAAATGTTCGGGGTATGTGTTTAGATTGGTTTAAAACTATCTCAAAGACCGCCAGCGATTTGTATGTTTCCAAAATGAAATATCATCAGCTTTGTATTCATCTTGTGGCATATCACAAGGTTAAATATTAGGCCCACTTTTGTTTTTGATATATGCAAAACTAATATAAGTTATGTTAATAGTGAAGGTTTTTCAGTATTATTTGCCGACGATATTAGTTTACTATTCATGGAAAGGGCAAAGATACTGTACAGAGAAAAGTGGATATAACTATGAAACTAATGACTTAATGGTTTAAAACTAATAAAGTTATCTTTGAATATTGACAAAACTAATTATGATATTATGCACTTTAGTCATGTAATAAGAGACAATTTTTATCCTTTAATAATTCAGATAGAAAATAAATTTCAGGGTGTATGGATTGATGAGAATCGTAACTGAAAATACCATATTTCTTATATCTCTAATAAAATAAGCAAAACCATTGGTATTTTGAAAAAGATCTGTGTAAGTGTGAGACAGGATGTTTTACATGAGCTATCAAGTACTAATATTTCCATATTTTACATACTGCAATTTATTATGAACATCCAATTACTATAAAAATTTGGAACCTTTGGTTAAATTGCAAAAAAAAAAAGGCTATTTGGATTATAATTTTTTCACATCATCATGCTCATGCCAATATATGATTTAGAGAGCAAAAATAATGAAATTTGGAAATATTAATCAATATCCAACTGGTATTTTTATGCACAAGGTCAATCGTAACTTATATCCCAATATATTTGGCAATGTTTCTATTTCAAATTTATATATCCATAGGCATGATTTCAAGCAAAAGAGTAGTATCTACATAATTAAATACCACACAAATGTCTGTCAATTTTCAATATGTTTCTTAGACTTTCTATTTGAAACAAAGTACCGATATCAGTAAGAGAAATTCATTCAATCAACTTATTCAAAGCAAAATGGAAACACATTCTGATGTGTGAATATTAACTATTTTTCTTATTATGTAAAATACTTAAATGATGTACATATCTATAATATATGTATGGTATCATATGTTCCTACAGCTGGGGATATATAGGCCAGTTTGGGTTCATTCTCCTGTTAACCATGTTAATTTCTGTTCGTGTTGTATTTATGTATCTCTGTTACTGTAATGAGGTACGAATGACATACGAATTATTATAACTTTTGAATTATTATAAAAATAATATTCTACATTTCAAGATTTGTGTCAATGGACTATACGTAACTCATGTATCCCATAGATTTTGTTCAATGGTTTATTGGTAGGTAAGGGACCATGATAATCTTTTCCTCTTGTTGTTCACACTTATTATATTAGTTACGTGACATTACCTTTCAATCACCATTACCCTAGACCTCCATGTCTGGGGCACAACACTTGACACAGTTGAGTTGGGACTCAATTGTTGTGAAAAGTGAGCTACCTACACTATTGTCCCTTGCAGCGCACTCTGCAGGACAGATGGTTGAAGGGTCAGGACTACCAAGCACAGGTACTGGTGCGCCCACAGGACCACTCCCACTTCAATTGGTGGTTCAATTGAGCAAACACCATGTCAGGTCAGATGTTGACACCGTTTCAAGTGCAAATCACCATGTACACAGACTCATCTTGGTCTGACTGGGGAGCCTACACGGAGGGCCGGACAGCCTTGGGCTTTTGGCCAACACAGGCCATATACCACCACATGAACTGGATGGAACTGGAGGCAATATGGTTAGTGCTCTCCTACTTCCAGGACCTAGTGGAACTCAAACACATTCTCATTATGTGCAACAATGGGACTGTGATTGCCTATCTCAACTGGCAGGGCAGGATGTGCTGCTGAAGGCTGACAGAGTCAGCTGGATGCATCAGCCCATGGTGCTGCAAACACGACATCAACATGCACCGGAGGCATGTCCCAGGACAAGAAAATGCCCTGGCTGACCAAGTTTTGAGACAAGGTCAGCCAGCAGGGACAGAATGGTTGCTCTACCCAAGGGTCATCCAGGCCATGTGGGCCAGGTGGGTGCCCCACATGTGTATCTGTTCACGACCAGCACGAATGCAAAACTTTATGTGTCACCTGTCCCTGATCCCCAGGCCCTAGCAATGGATTCACTAGCCATGGACTGCAGCAACCTTTGGGCCTATGTCTTTCTGCCTCCACAGACCCTTCCCAGGGTCCTGCAGAAGGATGAGTGTGTTCTACAGTAACCCTCAAGTGTTCAACCTCCACACTTGACAGTTGTCACACAGCACATCTGCGACAGAGGTTTCTCTGAATCGGTCACATATAGAATTGCCAGAGGGGGCTTCAAGAGTCTTCTAATGGTATATTCAGCTCGATGGAAGGTGTTTTCTAACTGGTGCATCAGTCAGAAAATCCATCCACGGTCTCCATATCTCGCAGACATCATGGACTTCAGGCTTTAACAGTGGGAGGTCCTCGGTAAAAGCTTGGAAACTGTGGAGGGGTTTCAGTCTGCCATGTCCTCAACCCTGGTGAGCACCCTAGACTTTTGCATATAGAGTGATCCTTTTCTGTTGGTGCTGGTAGCCTCCCTCTACATGGACATACTGGCTGGTAGGCAGGTCCTGCCATCCTGGAACCTCCCACTGATCTGAATCATGCTGAAGAGTTGGCATTTTGAGTGCCAAGAAGAACCCAAAACAGTGGACTTCAAGTGGATGTGGAAAACTACTTTTCTGTTAGCACATGCTTCTGGGGCTAGAAGAAGTGAGATACACTCTCTGGCACATGAGAAAATCCAATGGTCACCTGACCACTTCCATGTGACCCTGTGAACTCACTTGGGCTTCCTGTAAAGAACCAAGTGGCTCAAGATCCATCTACCGTCCTTTATAGATTTTACCATTCATGCCATGGATGTGGCTCTACCTGCTGAGGAAAGAGCCTTGTTTCGAGTGAGAGCTTTGTATTGCTACATCTCGCACATGGATGTTGCCAAGGGGTCAGAGGTCCACCCTTCTTTTTGCCCCTAGGTATGTCCCAAAATGAACAGATCTATCCTATCGTGTATCAAGCAGACCATCCTGAAGGCCTTAAAGAATGCTTTGGACAGGCCTTCAGCCCTGAAGCATGTCTTGGCTAGGGCTCATGAGGTACAGGCCTTCAATGCCTCCTGGGGAGCCTTAAGAAACATCACTTTTGACAATATCCTCTGGGCTACCTGCTGGCAATCGTCAATTACTTTTGCCGAGCACCACCTATGTGACTTGATCATGCTGGGGGAGGGTTCCTGATATTGTCTGTTGGGCTTCGCTTGTTGCCTTAGTGCAGCTAGCCACTGTGTTCCAGTGCTTGGGCCCTCGGGGTCTAGACTCAGACCCAGTCTATAAGTTTTTCATATTAACTGGTCTTGTGAGAACTCCAGGACCTGAAGAGTGGAAATAGATAGCAGCTTCCTTACGGCTGACTGCTCTCAGGTCAGGTTGGTGGGCATCCTTGGGTGGTCCATTGGCGGTTCCATGCGGGTTGGTAAGGAGGATCCAGTTAGTTCTGCTACTACCTAATTCATGTAAGCTTCCCGCCCTGGCTTGCCGCGCAGAGTCGCTCGGCTCGGCTTGATAGAGATTTGAAATAGTAAGTTGGCCTACTAGCAAACATTACCATGCAATTAATAGTAATGATTATGCCCACTTCAAAAATGTGGGATGCGTACGGTCATTTTAACCCATCAGCTTTATCGACAGTTCGTGTTTGCAGGCTCTAAGCCTACTACATACCATTATGATTGTACATGTGTACCCATGACATTCTGTCATCATATCTATGCATGGATCAGGCTCTGTCAATGGCTACGAAGGTCACAGTGACGACTCAACAGTGACCAAGATTTTTCCCTATCTATCTTTTTCACATCTCTGGTTATAAACATAACTTAATTATTTATAAACCAAACATTCGATTGACTCAATGGCTAAATATACAAGTATACAAATGGAACTGGAAAGCCCATGGATGTAATGATAGTTTAAGATAAAACTAAATAAAAAGGACAAAATGTTTTCCAACTGCTCTTGTTTTCTATCTATCTATCTATCTATCTATCTATCTATCTATCTATCTATCTATCTATCTATCTATCTATCTATCTATCTATCTCTGTCTGTCTGTCTATCTATCTATCTATCCATCCATCCATCCATCTATCTATTTACCTACCTACCAACTATTAATCTATCTATCTATCTACCTACCTACCTATCAATCAGTCAATCAATCAATCAATCTAGCTATCTATCTTTCTATCTATCTATGTATCTGTCTATTTACCTACCGACCAACTATGTATCTATCTATCTACCTACCCATATCTCTCTCTACCTATGTATCTTTATGTATGTATGTATCTATTAACCTACCTACCATCTATCTATCTATCTATCTATCTATCTATCTATCTATCTATCTATCTATCTATCTATCTATCTATCTATCTATCTATCTTTTCATTTGTTTGTCAGGTATTGTTGGACTTTCAGATAATGATGGAATTGATACATGTTAGTACCAAAGTCTGCAAAAATTGCAAAGTTGAGATGAAGGTTTTTAGCATGATGAAGAAACGAGGTCATTGCAAAAACAAAAGTTCACTTGAGACTCCATGACAGACGGTAAGCAAAGAAAAGAATGTAAAGATACAAAAGAGCATCCTATGAAATCTTTAGATTTTCATAACCCTAATCATAAACCAAACCTGAAGACAGGAACAGCAAAAATTCACTCAATTCCAGGCGACTTGTTGTCAGTAACAGCAGAAATTGACCAAACCCATCAGGGCGTAGAAGTGTCAGATGTGCAACCAGGCAAAAATCCAAGAATAGTGAATCAGGAACATGGACATGGTAAACCTTCAAACGTTGCATGTCCCACTCCATCCCACACTGGCAAACGTAGGCCTGAATCTTAAAGTTTGTACTTTAATAAATCGTCTGAATTTATAACATTTGGCAGAGATCCAGAAGAAAGACAAGTATCACGAGCAGTACATTTCGAAAACCAATATAGCACGAAAAATGAGAAAATTCAAAAGAAGAAAGCCAGAGAAATGATATTGTTGGTATGATAACAAAAAATAAGGAGGAAACAAGCAGGGAAGTTACATGTGTGATTGATCTAAGTAAGATGCTTCACCCCAAGGTAAGGATGAGCATACAAAATGAACAGAAAGGTCTATGGTTCATCTTATATCTGTCATAATACTTACATTTGAAAATTTTTGTGTTCAATATTCCTTAAATAAAATTACCGATTTGAAATACGTAGCTGACAAACTTGCTTATAATGGTGAAAGGATAGCTATTGAGGAAGGTGGACGATCCATATTTTAAAAAAAATCCAATTTTGGAAAAGAGAAACATATGCATAAATCATAAGATTTAAATAGAGGTGAAACAGTAGGCAAGGGAGGCCTCATTCTTTTAGTTCTGAAAAAAATTTCCAAATATTAAGGGTAAACATATACATGTTATTCCAATATTTTTTCCGTGAAATTGTAACTGTTGTTTTTCTGTAGCATGCATAGTTCAATCGTGACATCTGCAATTTATAATTTCTGAAAAATGTTTGTTAACAAACTTCATTGATGAGTAAATTCATTTTATTGTTCAAAACCTGATAAATGTTTTCCCGCGAAATAGTTGTGTGTGGGTGGGTGGGGGGTGTTTTCTGTTATCTTACATGATATTGTTCTGACAAATATGTACAGCTAGATTTAAAGTGCATGTTTCACTGATACCTGTTTAGGCTATATACTGTGTAAGTATTCGTGAAAGTTGGGACCTTGTTTGAAAATTGATTCATAGTTTGAAAATACCAATTCGTTTGATAAAAACAGTTCTAATCTCTGTTTGTCCTATCAAAAGTACTTTACAATTTTCTAACAAGAAATAATTGACACTATGTATTTCACGGTTGAATGTATTATAAAATTGGACTAAAGCAAATAGTACTGCTCCCTCTGGTCACTGAGGCCAGGTACCTGCTTGGCGCATTGATTGTTGAGACACAGTTTACCCTTGAATCTGTAAAAATATGAACATGTTTGAAGGAAAATTGTGTATATAGAAATTCTCTATGTGACACTTTCGAAAAGTCACACATTTATCAATAATTCGTTGCCGGATCTCTTGGATTTGCTGGTTGGCAAAGTTTTACGTCAACATCCAATATTGCCAACCTTTCTGTCTGGCGCTCGAGTCATCTGCGTTTACCAAGTAGAATTGCTTTGACGTATATTTTGAGAACTCTATATAACCATGTAAGAAAGAAAAAAATGTAAAAAAGAAAAAAAAATGCCTGGAAGGGCAATTAAGAGAAGCACAGGAAAGGTCCGAGACACAAGGGAAGCCCAGTTCCGTCTTAAGCATACCTCTACCGACCTATTTATGTCCGAACCGCCGGAATCAGTCAGTGTTTCCGTTCCGTCTTTTTACAAGGAGCAGTACCGTCTGAAATAGTTTGGGCTCTCACACTCTTCGATGCGAGGGCTATCAAAGCGTACAGATAGCATTTTGCAGAGTTGATATTCAGGTTTTCTATGTGGTGTTTTCAAAACGTCATAGTTCAACCTGCAAATGCAGCGGAAACTAGAAGAGATTATTTGTTTGACAGCGGGTTGATCTGTGTCCCTTCAAAATATGAATATTTTGAAATAGTCTGGTTATTTTTCTTTGTATCTGTATTACAAATGCTATTGTGATGGAGAGAAAACCTGCAAACCAAGCACAAGATGAAATGGCATTGAGAGTTGTTGTAATAAAGTTTCTGTTCTCTGGATTCAATTGTGAACTGGGTTCCTTCGTAGAAAATTTCTAATATAGAAAAACCATTTTGGCCATCAACAGGCAACTTCAACAATCATGCAGTCAAAGTTGAGACAAAAGTGTTAAAAATTCTATTAACAAGTTTTATTGATCGTTTACATATAATAGATATGACAAATCCAGGAGACATATTAGTATCAGGATAGCTTCACTGTCACTAAAATCAGGGATGCCTAAAGAACCAATCTGCAGACACTGTTTCGGTGCCCTGCCTGTCAGGCTGAAGAGGTACTTGACCCATCCTAGACAGTTTTGCCACAACATATCTTTAGCTACACAAAGAAACTGTACACACCTTTAATCTGGCTGTACTTGCTACAGTTGCACCCCTCTCCCCCATCTACTTTTGAAGATATTCAAGATTAAAATCTTTGAATTGCTCCTGATTTGCGTCACTTAAAATGTAACGACTTCTGTTCTATATTCATCAAATGTGCCATGGTCAATAACGTGTAAAACTTGGAACTGCGTCTCCATCAGATATTCAAGATTTAAGATTTCAAACGCCCATAATTTGCACAATTTTAAATGCACTCAACCCTCTTTTTGTAATAAAATGGCTTAATATATGGATCTATAATCCGAGAAAATTGTTAAACAAAATTGCTGCTGAAGATGAAAGAAAGACAGAAAGAAAGAAACCAAACAAAAACAGAATGTCTGTGTTGACACACAGACATGATGAAGGTAAAGAAGTAATTCAACGCAATGCAGCAGGCCCTAGACTTCATCAAAGAGTTGATAAGTTTGCCATAAAATGGATCCAAGGTTGCACACACAGTAGCGTTCTTTAATCAGTATGTTAGTCGTTAATACAACAAAGGGGATGAAAGAGTCAAGGCGTAACGCTCTGGTTAAGTGCATATATATATATATATATATATATATATATATATATATATATATATATATATATATATATATATATATATATATATATATATATATATATATATGTGTGTGTGTGTGTGTGTGTGTGTGTGTGTGTGTGTGTGTGTGTGTGTTTGTGTGTGTGTATGTGTGTAACGGTAGGTCTTCAATCACATAAAAAAAGCTAGAAAAAAAAATTGCTGTCTGTGTGTCTCCAAAACTGGCATAACTTTAAATGCCAAATTTGTGTTTGTCATGGTGGATTATTGGGATGCACTTTCAGCACAATCCTTTGAATTGAATTGGAATAGCACCTCTATCTATACTTGCTTTGAGGATTTTCAACATTTTAGCTTTTCGATCGCCCCTGATTAGAATAAATTAAAAAAATTGCCCCTTTTTGTGGTTCATTGGATGCGCTTAGAGCGCAAATTAAAACATGAATTGAGTTGGAATGGAACCTCCACTTATAATAGTTTTGAATATATTCGACATTTAAACTTTTCAATTGCTCCTTGTTAGCAAAAATTAAAATTTTCCAACTTTTGAAAAAAAACCTCTTCACTCCGCCCACCCCCGCCCCCACTAACCACCACCAAATTGAATCAACAATTTGAATAGTTTAAATGATGGAATAAATTGTTGTGGTACATGCATAATTTTGAATCCTTTTATCACTACCTAATCAATCAAGGCATCCTTTTTATCACAGGCCTAGCTAACAAACATCAGGAAGTAGATTAGAAGTATTTTGCCACTATGCCAGTCATTTTCCATAACTTGTAACAAATTCGATATAATTTAGGACATCTACAAATATAAGAGCAGGGACCTGCCTCTAATGGGTTTATGGGGATCGAAGGGTAAGCCACAGCACAGGACATCACTGTTTGTGTACCGATAGCCATGGAGGCCAGCCTCTCACAGTGCAATTATTATGTCTGTGTGTGAACACAGACATATTGTTTTACTCAATATTCTTTCTTTCTTTCTTTCTTTCTTTCTTTCTTTCTTTCTTTCTTTCTTTCTTTCTTTCTTTCTTTCTTTTTTCTTTCTTTCTTTCTTTCTTTCTTTCTTTCTTTCTTCCTTTCTTTCTTTCCTATCTTTCTTTCTGCCAGATTTTTGTGTCGTCTTAAACTCAGACACCGTGCAAGCTAAAAACTTCAATGAGTCGTGGTCTAATTACATTTGGATTTTGCATGATTTTTTTTTGTTTTTTCCCCAAAATCTTAAAAATCTCCTCGAAAAGTGCTAAAACTAAATGCTCCGAAATTGTATAGTAACACTTCTAGAGACTCTCATAACTTAATTTGCTCAGCAGATGGAGCTTCAATTTTTTTTCTATTTGTATGAGTTTTTGTGGGGGAAAACATTTTAGATTTTTTTTCTAAAAGCGTTACTCACCACCTAAGGAACTGAAAAATGTGGTCTTAATAGGAATGTCTTAATGGAGATTTTTATTAAAGATAAACAAAAACGGGTGTGTAACGTGGTGGTCTTACTATAGAAATGGGCTCTTTATGGAGGTTATTCTTAATTGAAGATTCTTCTTTATTGAGGTGGCGACTGCAGCGCTTGCAAGTAACTTTTCAGATCGTATGCTCGAGTCAGATGTGATATGCAGCGGGCCAATATTTGAAGTTAAAAGTGGACTTAAAGTTTAGCTCTTTTGATAGATTAAAATACTAAACACATGGGGGTGGGGGTGATGGGGCGGAGGGTGTCAAAAATATGAAAACCTGTGGGGGGGGGGCACAAAAACCATGATAAATATCCCAATATTCCGCCCCTCCCCTAAAAAATGAAAAACCGCTGAGCACCTTGCGAAGTCGCCATCTCAGCACAGCTGGCCCCAGGAAGATTAATGTCAGAGATCATCCAATACCGTCAGGGAATGACCTTTTCACACTCAACTTCCCCCTGCCAGACTGGCAACCAGGAACAGACTTGTCTTTTTTATCACCTTCCTGAATTTTCTTTTCTTTCTTTTTCTTTTTTCTTTTGGGGGGAAAGATAGCACAGCCTATTGATAATAACCGACACAAGCGAAGCTTCTTGTAAGCCATGGCAAGCCGTCTAGGGGAAGACCAGGCAAAAGGAACCAGCGGGCAAAAGGAACCACGTCTTTATTTTTTTGCGCAAGGCGGCCCTTCGTTTTTCGTGCGGTAATTTGGCGTCATTCCCAAGCACGTTCTTTTAACAGTGGAGAAGGTGGAAGGGGGTTCGTTTCAGCTGAGCTGACGTAAAATGTATGAAATAAGGCTGAATTTTGTAATTTGCCTGTATTCTTTGAGCCGATGCCGATCATATTGAACGTAGTATATGCATATTTCCCAGTGTTTGTGTGTACAACTTCAAAGATAAGCTTGCATTCGATACGGATTTCCTCAACAACCTTGACCAATAAAAAGTCGCCATGTTGGAACATTCAGCACATGCCCAACTTGGGCAGAAGGAACCAGGCATGAGGAACCATTGGTTCCTTTTGCCCTCTTGTATGGTTCTTCTTGCCCAGATCACAGAGTCTTGAGGCCTACATACATCTAGAGCCGTTTATTCATTACCGTTTTATAATCTGTTACAGTAAATTTGTAGGCATCCAAAATAGACAATAATCCCTTGTTTTGTGCACCCTGTGGAAAAGGACATATATACAAGGAGACTGTTTAGTATCATGAGTATTGTAATTGTACTTCAAAACAGTACAACTATGGCCTTAAGGAGCCTTTGTACTATCGGCTGCTTTAATTGTTGCTGTTCCACGATTGTTGAAACGTGTTCTTTGACTTTTGATATTGATGGTTATCTTGATTTTATAGGAATTCCAAGATTGCTGAGCCAAAACGTCATGTGTTGTAAAAAGACATACATGTATATGTAAATAAGACACTGGTTTTCATTATTGCTTTACTTCTTTGCAAAAATTCCATGAATGGTGGGCCAAATGGCCTTGTATTGTAAAGGATGTAATACACGATACATACAACAAGGCAACGGAAATCATTATTTCCTTCATTGATGACTAGGCCAAACAAAATAATACCTTTGTTTCCCCTTACACGACCCACCCTCTATAAAATCTGCCAACCCACTATATCTGCTTGCAAAAGAAAACAAATCGTGTTTCACCTTACCTAACTGACCCATACATAAATGCCGAACCATATATTTTTGAAAAAAAAAAGTGTTTTGTTTCTTTTGAACGCATAAGACTATAGAAACAAATAAACAAAACAAATCAAATTCCTTGACCTACCGACCCTATTTTTTTCAGCCTGTAAGGGGAAACACCAGTATTATTTTGTTGCCCTTATAAAAATATTCCAAGGCTGGCCGTGTGAGCCAGATGGTCTCATTGTAAAAGGACATGATGGTCATCATAATTATACCCCCTGTAATGAAGTTGAAAGGGAGTATATTGGTCTCACCCTGTCTGTCCTTAAGTCTGTCTGTCGTCCATCTGTCGTCATTTCTTGTCCAGGCCATAACTGATTCATTATTTCATGGATCTACTTGAAGTTTAATATGATAATTGCCCATTAATAAAGGGTGTGTCAAGAAACAAAAGTAGGTCACTAGGACAGGTATATAGGTCACAGTGACATACTGAAGTAAAATCTTGTCTGGGCCATATTTCCTTCATCGCTCCATGGATCTTCTTCAAACTTTACATGATTTAAATATTTCCATTCATATTTCGTGTCCACAAATAACTTTTGCATGACAAATCTAATTTTCCTCAAACTTGTTGACAATGTGCATCTATGTAGGATTTTGCCTAGGGGTGCTCTGAGTAATCCTTTTGGTGCATGGTCACAATGGTAATGGATCAGACTTTGATCTTTTTAAGGTTAAGTGTATTCTGTAAGTTCAGCTGATGGTAGACCTATTGGCTTCACATCAGCATGCAAAGTACAAAGGCGCATTATTAGGAATCCAGTTGGGGAAACCAGCATCAACAATCATTAATATTTTGGCATGGCAACCGAGTTTTAGAATCCTTGTTGAGCCCACCATGAGTGCATCTTGGTATTAAAGTACTTATTGATTTTGTACGTTGTGTCTTGAACCCCCAACCAGTAGGGGTAAGGATACATTTTCTGATTGTCCTTTAACTATCTACATATCTCTCATGCCCATAATGTTGGTACTTTTTGCCCATGATGTGGTTCCTTTTGCCCATAATAATGGTTCCTATTGCCCATAATGATTGTTCCTTTTGCCCATAATGATGGTTCCTATTGCCCATAATGTGGTTCCTTTTGCCCATAATGATGTTTCCTTTAGACTGTTATGTGGTTCCTTTTGCCCATAATGATGGTTCCTTTTGCCCAAATGTGTTGGCAAAAGGAACCAAAAAGTATTTTTTAAAAATCTTAATTAAGCAATTAAGTGTCCATTATTTCTTTGAAAACTTTTTTTGAAGAAAAGTACAGAGGAAACACATAAAGGTAGATTAGATTTGAAACTCTGCACAATTTGTGTAAAGGGAATAGGAAGCTAGATGCTTAAGTGATCTTCTTGCCTTGTCTTCCCTACGGTTCTCTGCATGGTTTTAAGACGAGCCGCCGTATATCAGGTGAATGAAAGATGTATCCAATAACCTGTGATCCTAACAGAGGAAACCTCGCCGCACATGCTCAGAGGAAATGCTGATTTGGCTTTAATACACCAAAAACATCCTTCCTTGAGGTTTTGTGGCCAGCTGAACGCCTGTCTTTGCTCTGCGGAGGGGCAATGGTTGAGACGCCCCGAAAGAAGTCTGATTGTTTGGCAAGCTCGGTTGTGGTGTTGGTTTTATCATTTCAGTGGCGTATCCCATGGTTGCGTGAATTATGGGCACAGTAAAATTAAAGAAAAGCCACGGTAGCTCATTCATGTCAACCTTTTTGGTCCAAAAGGACGCGTCGGGGAAATGTGTTGACCTGGGCTCTTCAAATTCCCTGTAATGGTCTCTGCAATAGGAGATATTCATATTTAACTGCGATCCTGTTTATTTCCTGCGTTGCCGGGGCAACAGACTGATGCTTCCACCATGATCAGGGCAGATCTGTATTATATACTACATAAACATCCATAAATAACACATTTTCAACCAAAAGAGAGCTCATTTCTAATCAATTTAGGCATCCTTTTTTCTTTCAGATATATGTTAAAACATTTTCTTAAGATTATTCTGTGTTTGTGTTGTTCATTTTGTTGAGAAAGTGCTTTTGACCATGCTTACTACATGGATCTGCCCTGATGCAGGTGGCTCCCTCTTTTGCTCAATAGGCGTTAGAGTAGGACCGCATTCAATTATGAATACATCCTATAGAGGTATGGTGCCCAGAAATTATGGTACTTGCATGAAAGGTCGTTTTATAAAGAAAGCTTTCATACAAATGTATTTTCATTATGTGAATTCAGAGCTCGTTGAGTTTTCTCGAAACTAGCATTGAAGGAGTTGAAAAAGGAATCATAGGTTGTCCATCTTGAAGACCTGTCGCAGATTTGGTCAAAACGCCCACAGACAGGGAAGGACAACTTGTGTTGTGTGCTGGGACTATCCGTTTTGCGCTTTGTACGAGAGACTGAATATCCACGGAACCAAGTGTATCAAAATACAATCCGAGCGGAGGGCGGGGAGTTCTATTTAACATACATTTGGGCCCAAGGAGATAAACGAACTCACGCTCCAACATTAGACACCATAAAAACTATTTAAACGATTTGGGCGGGGAAAAAAAACCAAAAGAACTAGAAAAGAATATTTGCTTCAGAGCAAATATGCCTATGTGCTTTCAAAGGAAAGTGGTTTCCTTATATATTCAAAACTGCAATTTGAAAATCTAGCTACAGGGGAGAAAAACATGAAACTTAAGAAAACAGAATAATAATCGTAGCAAAGCAAGGCTCTTGACATGAAAAATCTGCAGGTAAAAAGAAATGCGAGGGAAAAAGAAAGAATTCTTATTAAAACAGAATTTTTGTTTGTGCTTCACTGGATGCGCTCACAGCACTAATCTATGAATTGAAGTTGGAAGTTCGAATGACATCTCTGCCAATAATAGTTTTGAAGATATTCAATATTTAAGCTTTTCAAGTGCCATTATTATCAAACATTAAAATTATACAACTTTTCTTTGCCGTTTATTAGATGTACCTACAGCACAGACCTTTGAATTGGATTGTGAATGGCACAGAACAGTTTTGAAGATATTCAACATTTAAACTTTACAAGTGCCCTAATTGGCATAAATTAAAGTTTTACAGCTTTTGTTTGTGGTAGAATGGGTGCACCTACAGCACAAACCTTTGAATTGAAGTTGGAATGGCACCTCTACCTATAACAGTTTTGAAGATATTCAACATTGAAACTTCTGAAGTGCTCCTAATTAGCATAGATTAAAATTCTACAACTTTTGTTTATGATTCATTGGATGCGGCCATAACACAAACATATAAGTTGAAGTTGGAATGGCACTTCTACCTGTAATAGTTTTAAAGATATTCTACATTTAAACTTCTCAAGTGCCCCTAATTAACATCAATTAGAATACTGAAAATAAAAATAAAATACTACTACCGGTAATAATAATAATAATAATAATAATAATAATAATAATAATAATAATAATAATAATAATAATAATAATAATAATAATAATAATAATAATAATAATATTATTATTATTATTATTATTATTATTATTATTATTATTATTATTATTATTATTATTATTATTATTATTATTATTATTATTATTATATAAGTGTGCAGTCATGTACACAGGCTAAAGATATAAAGGAAGGTGACTTGGTAGGTAAACGTACAGGCAGATTTAAGAAACATAAATTATACACATCTACTACGTAGTTTCAGAAGTAAATCCCTACGGTTAACTTAAGAAGCAGATGAGTAGATACGTACTAAGGGACAGGGAGAAAAAGATGATGATATGTTGAATTTGGCATGTTTATAAAATTTTATGTGCAAAAAGGTTGTACTCGTACACGTGATGAGCCCATAAAGTTACATTGAACTTCAAAATCTGCCACGGAAGTGGTGCATGTTGAAGCATGGTGTCTTCTGAGCTGGCGAGTATTTAAAGCCCCTGAATGCCTTTCCAACAAGAAGAGCCGCCTGGAATTTTTTCACGAGGTTGTCTTAGCATTTCTTACAAGCAACTTTTCACTGGCGTCTTGTGGTATGGAAGACTCAGGTGCTACATACGTTCACATGCACCTCTCGTGCTTCGTGACGCAAACAATTTAAGATAATCTGACACATACTTTTTCGATCATATACAATTTTTGCCGCCGGCCGTAATTTTTCTAAAACGAGTCTTTCTTCCCGGGCGAGCTTTTAATTCAGAACAATGTCACAAACGGGTACAGACAGATGCGTAAAAAAGACATGTCCTTGATGAACATCAGCCAGTTGGTGTCCTCTGGCCACTAAACGACATAGAAAGCTGTTTATCAGGAAATGTTTTTGTTGAATTCTTCTAAGAATGTCATTCAAATCATTTTGCAACATCCGTCGTCATGTGGCTGATTTAAGTCAGTCACCGGCATCACAGACATTTTGCACCACATGCACGAAAACGATGAGATAAAGCGATCCGATACCGTATTCAAAATTACAAGGACACACTTCGTTATATGCGTGTTGTCATGGCCAGCAATTGAAGGTCTTGCTCTGCGGGCAATGACAGTAAAGATGACTCCCAAAAGACGAATTTTCTCTTAATTTATTGTTCCAGTTTTCTATCTTGTTGGGGAAAATACACGACCAACTGACTGGTATCAGAGTTTCAAGTACAAGATCTCGCTCTTCCTTGCCGTGCCAAAATGAAGAGATTAACTCAAAAGGTTGTATTAGGAAGACCAGCATCCTCATGCATCCATATTGGCGGCTATAAATATACTTATTTTCACGTGTATAAAAAAAAATCATTTTTTCTCTTTTGCATTTAGACATTCAACTCAAATTTTAATTTCACTATTTTGTACATTGTTCCTAATAAACATATGTTAAAATACAATTATATTGTGCTTTTATTTTCACGGTTTTGTTTTTTCTTTTTCAGCGCGGCAAGCAAAAAAAAATAATTGCAGCGAATTTATTAAATTTACGGGGTATCGCAATGGATGAAAAGAAGGAGAAACATTTTATAGTTGATTGACATGCCTTCCCAAATCTACCCTTTAAAAAAAAAGTATTTCGCAGAAAAAAAATGGAACAATTTTAAAGGAATTGTTAACCAACGATTTATAAATGTAGGTCCAGAAATTTTTGTTTTATTTACGGCTATTTGGGATACGTCAACTAGATGAGTCAAAATTATAGCCATTGCTTGGGAATGTTGAACAAAATTTTGCACCAATGAACCTATAATCAAAGAAGGCAGCACTCAAGTGCAGTGAAATTTAAGAGCTTCAGCACCATATATGTCTGTTACAGTTGCCCTTTTAATTACAAATGTGAACAGTATAGAAACCGAACACTGTGGCCTGGCATCTTTGCAGGGGAGAAAACACAAAGAAGTAACTGAATGACTGAAATACGTCTAAATGCATGATTATCTGTCCGACAATGTGTTCCGAATCAAAACAATTATGTGCTGGGAAGGAAATCCTATTAAGTACAACCAACATGAGATCCAGCCGGCGTGACAGCGGTTGTTCGCTACTTCTGATAAATTTAAATCACCAATTATAATACAAACATAGTGGCTCCTCTCGCTCGTGTCATTGCTGCATGACTGAAAAAAAAGTACAGTAAAACCTGTCTATTGCGGACACCTGTGGTTCTGGCAAAAGTGTCCGCAATAGACAGGTGTCCACAATAGGCAGGGGCTGAACTTTTGGGATCTCGGAAAACATTTGTATCAAAGGAAATAAACTTGTATAGACTGTCAAAAAATATGCACATGTGTACCCATCTACAGCATTTGCTCTCAGTTTTTGTACATTATGCCCCTGACACTTTACTCAAACTCATTTTAATTTGGGATTTTACAGTTTTCATCTTTTAAGGGAAAAATTGTGTACGTATGGACTTACCACGCTAAAGAAAGTTTGTATAATTTCTTTTACTAACAGAAAAGAAACAAACAACAAACATACCACAGGGATATCATATCCTTTGAGTACAGTATAACTGTATGTGCCATTGTTACAAATTGTGAATAACTGCACATGAGTCTCAGTGGGTCCTTTGTTTTAGGCTTAATGATTGATCTATGGAACTTTATTGTTTGATAGACAGAGAAAGTAATAATAATAATACTGTGGCTCTCCGCTTATGCGCCGCGGTCCTGTGTGACACAGGTGGCCTAGGAAGGGGAAAAAAAAAAAAAAAAAAAAAGAGATGATGAGGTGGAGGAAACCATGATTATGCTAATCAGCTCATGCTGCCATGTTTACCAGGAAGCTGTGGTGAGCAACCTCACTCAACAGGAGCACCAGTGCTCAGAGACACCTGGCATGTTTGTTGAGGCATTACAGCCTAACTGCTTGGCTGAGTGAGCTTATTATGTGTTACAGGCCACTGAACAATAGATTAATTAATCTTTGATTCCAGCTTAACATGCATGGCATTGTTCAGACATCACAGCTTGGAACATAACAAGTTGCAAAAAAAGTATTGATATATTGTGTCCGCAATAGACAGGTTGTTTTTGCATTTGGTACCCCAAAAGGTGTCCGCAATACACAATAGACAGGTGTCCACTGTAGACAGGTATCACCAATATGAAAATGACTTAAAAATATTCGGTTCTGGCCAAAACTGTCCGCATTAAGCAGGTGTCCACAGTAGACAGGTGTCCACAAGGACAGGTTTTACTGTATATTCATTACTTGACGCTATGACACCCCTGCTGACTGGTTGACGTCATGACACCCTTGCTGACTGGTCACTGCATAGCGTGCAGGTCTGTTTTGGTCATGAGAGCGACAAAGGCTTTTTTTTTCAAGTTTAACCTTTTCAGTGCCATATTGTGGACTGAGTCAACAGCTTTCCTCGGCGCGCTTTTGGGAAGCTGTTGACCCGGACCATTACATCCTCTGGAACTGTAGGCATGCTGGTACTTACATGTAAATGAAAGGTGTTTTTACAAGGAACATATTTCTGGCACCCTTTTTATAATTCAGAGCAGTTTGTTCTATTTAATTCGACTTCAGTCGCGGTAGGCACTGAAAAAAATTAAAAATATGACGTTGCGCCAAGTTGATACGGACAACGGACAATCACAGGCATACCCTCCTTCTATTCCAGCCTCCATGATTGGTCCTTTCTTGTGAAGCTTTAAATTGTCGTACAAAAATCCTTCGTATTTGTTGACTTGCGGAAGTACCCCTCCCCCATGCAGTGTGACATTGTCACAGCCGAAAGGCTCCAACAGGCAAATGAATGCAACTGAACTGGGGTGTTTTAATCCTGCATAGTGTGAGCCTCCTTACCTGGTGATGTTACAGGAGCGAAGCAAGAGTTTTGTTCGACAGGGCTTTTGCATCTCGAGTACAACTGGTGATGCTTTTGACCGTACCTATTGACCTGATAGTCTTACATTTATACTTTCATTCTACTGTGCAATTGTTAACACGAACGCTAGCAGAGAGACGAAACGGACAACATTTGGATAACTGGTTCATCTTGATGAATGGTTTACCCCCGAAAATGTAAATATGTTCTTATTCGCATGGTGTTTTCCAAATGAACCAAATGATGGCAAATGAAGTGAATTATTGGCTTTAAGACTGAAATTAAGTGACAAATAGCGACTAATTCTGTTCCAGATTTCATTGGCTTTTCATTCAGCAAAGCTACAATATCCATGCCACCTTTCCCGCGAAAACAAAACGCTGTCACCATGAATGTTGCCGTGTAACATACTAATATTTATTGTTTCCCTTTTACTCAACTGTGACATTAAGCGATGCAACATGGAGGGTATCTTTTACTGAGGGTATGAACAAATGAATTCTTAAATTTTGAAAGGATTATCCTTCATTTCCAAGTTGATAATTGTTCATTTTCAAACAGACTGTTTTTTTTGATCATTTGCAAGGAATTCATCATCTATAACTGGATCATTCTACTTTTAGTTAAAATGAGTGGTTAGGAGTAGTGTCTGGCGGATATCACTCTGAATCGGTTGGAATTATTGGTCTGCCCCCGTAAAGATAGAGTTTAAACAGTTACTTGTATGGGCTTTTACACATTTTGTTGTATTTTAAGGTGAATTGTGTATGCATCATTACTTTGTCATATATTGCACATATGTTTATACGTGTTACTGGACCCCAAGGAAGAACAGCTCTGCTGACTGTGTTACCCACTCTAAAGATATTCAATAAACTGAACTGAACTGAACTGAACTGAACTGAACTGAACTGAACTGAACTGAACTGAACTGAACTGAACTGAACTGAACTGAACTGAACTGAACTGAACTGAACTGAACTGAACTGAACTGAACTGAACTGAACTGAACTGAACTGAACTGAACTGAACTGAACTGAACTGAACTAACTAACTAACTAACTAACTAATCAAATAAATAAATAGACAGACAAACAAAACACAAATAAATAAATAAATAAATAAATAAATGAATGAATGAATGAATGAATGAATGAATAAATAAATAAATAAATAAATAAATAAATAAATAAATAAATAAATAAATAAATAAATAAATAAATAAATAAATAAATAAATAAATAAATAAATAAATAAATGATTTTGTTTGCAAAACTGTTCACTCACAACTTCTAGCAAATAACACAATGGACGAATTGTAACATGTCTAAAAACTACAGCCCAAGTGTGTGAGGCTGGAAATCTGGCTCAGAATCTTTATGATGCCTCAAGTAAATTCGATATGAAGTCTGTCACAGGATTGGAAAGTCCAAATTATCTGACAGCAAATATTTCTTGGGAGTCTGCTTTATTTACTATCGGTGTAGAATATACTGTTAACTCCTCACGAATCCACTTCTGGTCAGATTACAACTGAGTCAATAACTTTCCTTGGTGTTGCTCTCTTTATTTTTGGTAGGTTGGCCAGTAACAATTATAATTAGAACAGGCTCATTTTCTAACTGAAAATCACCAGTATCCACGTGCGCCTTTACCATTTGTCACCCTTAAAATCTTACAAATATCTCGTAATAATAATGGGAGTGACTCACAAATAAGGACGTTGGTCTGTGACTTCAGGAAGGGTTCAAGGTCACCTATCTTTAAACTTGATCGAGCGAACTAATATCCTGAAAGCCCTGGCTACTAAGTTTCTGGAGTTATCTCATTTGCATTGGTATGTTGACAAATTCACCAATATGACCCTGTAACCTTGGGAATGGGGTCAAGGTCACCCATCTTCGAACTTGAAGAACTATCATCCTGTGCAATATAAAAGCCTTAGCTCCAAAAATTATCAAGTTATCATGCAGAAACCAAATTAATCAATGTGGCTCTTTGACCTTGGAAATGGGGTCAAGGTCACTCTTCCAACCTGATCGAGCCCTTTTGAGGACTATAATCCTGTGCAATATCAAAGCTCTAGCTCAAAAACTTCTCGAGTTATCGCGTTCGCATCGGATCAGTTGAAGAAGAAGAAGAAGAAGAAGAAGAAGAAGGAGGAGAAGAAGAAGAAGAAGAAGAAAAAGAAGAAGAAGAAGAAGAAGAAGAAGAAGAAGTATGTCCGACAATGGGTACACAGGGATACATATTTCATTTATCTTACCCTGTCATCAGATTATTTCAATGCTTATAAATGAATATATTTTGTGTTCCTATTATTATTATTATTATTATTATTATTATTATTATTATTATTATTATTATTATTATTATTATTATTATTATTATTATTATTATCACCATCATCATCATTATAGGGTACGTTAGTCATCCAAGAGTCTTCGCAAGAGGGGATTCTCACCAGATAGAAGAAGTACTGTAGTCAATGCTATGAAAAAATAGGTGTTAGTGCTTATTCGTCGTTTGAAAATCCATAAAATGAACAGACTGTGTCCCAGGCAATATTATGAAAACACCCTGGCGCATAACACCTAAAAGCTTGGCATTTTGTAGGGGATTCTACGCTAGCCGAAGTCAGACTGTACCATATAGTTTTATATGCACTGACTGTGAATATGACAGTAGAGAACACGATCCCATAAGCCCTCATTCAATGTGGCGGCTGGCGAAAAACCCCGAAGTGGACTGGCTAGTATCTTAACAAAAGTAGTAATGAATCGACACATGCGCTCCACATAAAACGGAGACGCATTGCTGCCTGAAATGACCCTCGTGTGTAACACCTGTAACACCTTGAATTCTGTTGACCGGAAATATATCTCCTCCATTGAATTTCTCGTAAGCATATTTTTGACACATCAGTCGCGGGTGGATTTTGATTTTTGCCAACATGTCATATTCCAGCTACTAGTATATGTTGACTTCGCTTAAATATTGAAATATTATAGTACGATTTTACAGCAGTAGTTAGGTTTTGTAAACGCAATGTTAGGAGTGAATTTAAGATGTTGTGTGACCTAAGGAGTGATGATGAATTCAGATACTACTCATGAGATCCTAGATTACAGAACTTTATATTTGTCTGTCTTTGTTGTCTTCGGAACCAGGCATATTGGCGGAAGCACATGGTGCGATCCAAGTCTCATGAAAGAACATCCGTTTATTGGCCTTCGACTGCTGATTCACTGTTTATAAGAAACTGGATCGTAAATGCAAGGTTCCTAAAATTTGTTCTCGGTTAGTCTTTGATGAAAGCACGATAAAAGCATAATGAATTTTTGTCGTCTTTTTTTTTTTGATGTGAAGAATAATGAAACAAACAACCTTGACTGTTAGACGTTACTATTCTCATAGCCTTGGAATATTTATGAATACTGAATATGCTAAAAGGTCTCGTTTAAAAGAAATCTCACGTAACTTGAAGCAATACTAGGCATATTGTTGGAACGTGGCCATTATACATAACGTCGCTTTGATCTTCGCTTATTCACTATTCAGGTCTGATGGTTACCGGAAAGTCCTTCACGCGTGGCCGATTAAAATGAGTCAAATAAAAATTTGAGACTTCCACGCCCTCTTTTAGTAAGACATTTTAGTTTCAATATTTAAGCCAATGGTGAACAAAATCACTCAAAATATAAATAATGTTGTACAAAAACAATTCTGGATTCGAACAGCATTTTTGGTAAGTAGATTTCCATAAAATTGAAACAAAAAGGAATCTACTATAAACTAAAAGTGTCCAAAAATCCATAGCTAACGAAAAGATTTGCAAAATGTATTTATGCACATATGGAAAACATTACTGAATATTTGAAGGTATGACTAAATCATAAATGAGGATTAAAACAAGGAACGTCCGACCATTTTGTAAGTATGGATGTACGTACGTAAATATACGTGCGTGTGTAAGTATGTATGTATGTATGATGTATATGTATGTATGTATGTATGTATGTATGTATGTATGTATGTATGTATGTATGTATGTGTGTATGTATGTATATGTGTATATGTGTATATGTGTATATGTATGTATGTATAGAGGATTTTATTCTAGGGTAGCATCGAGGGAGCAGCCATTCAACCTTCCAGCCTGAATTTAATCGCTTCAACTCAAAGTAGTCAACATCGAACACGAATTTCAAATGTCGTTTGCTTTTTCTTTGATGTTGTGCTTCAATTCCATCAAACGTTTTGGAATAAAGGTGTAAACGGGAACCTTCGATTTCACATGCTTTCTAATTTCAGCCTAACACGGTGGGCTGGGGTGGGGGTGGGGTGGGGGTGGGGTGGGGGCGGGGGTGAGATAAGGCACATCAACGGGGACACATTTTTTGAAATGAAGAATACTGATACCAAACATGACGATTCCAAGGTCAATCGGTAATTAGAAAGTATGATTCAGGCTTAGTCGCTATTTAGAGAATGACTACCACTTTTCTGAAAACAAATCTTTCCAAGTCATTATATTTCCAGGAGAAACGCACTTCGTCGGGTTTGATGTGAGAAATTGCCCTCACATTCGTATACGTCCGTGCAGGTAATCCGCCGGAGCAGCTCCGCAGCTAAATTATGAATGTCTTTTGAACGTACACGGAACTACTCATGGGAAAGACCGCTTGGTCACCAGTTTCCCGTTACTCACTGGTCCGCCGGCAGATAAATTGCTTCTTTCCCTAGTTTTATAGAGGATATACAAAATACCACCTGGAATAAAAGAAACAGCCTCGTTTTGATGTATGGTCCGGTGAATCACTGACGGTATTATCGTTTTCATCCAACCATGAAAACTAAAAAGATCGTTATTTTTGAGACTTTGTGGTCAACATAGTTGTTAAATTGCTGCCGATTTTTCTTAAGTAAGAGATTACAGTCATTCTAGAAGAATCATTCAATTTTATTCTTAGCTTCAGGAAGGGCACCGTTTTCCAGTAATGGATCAAACCGGGCGGGCTCCAGTGATAAACTTATCGTTCATATCTCTGCTTAAATTTGAACCTTTCACTATTAAACGCCTGTAAGAACCCGTGTGTAAATATCATCTGCTTACCATTTTTCTTAAATTTGATTTATTCTGTCAAAATTTTGTATGAAATTAGTTGGAAATATTCTACAGCATCACATGTCGCAGGTCAGCAGCTTTCATTGATGTGCTCTTTGCGCGCCAAGGAAACTTGTTGACTCAGTTTCAATTTGGCCAGGAAATGTTTGAATATTGATTCAGCTGCGTTCTCCAGGAGTTATGTGACTGTTGACATAGAATGAACTACCTCAAAAGTGTTTCTCAAGTTTCATACATATCTTGTGGAGAAAGTTCCTACCACTTTAACCGTGCACGGTGGTTTTCTGCGAGTTCTTCGGTTTCCTCCACCACAGACAAGGTAGGAAGTATACGCCAACATCTGTGCCCTGGAGAATGACTCGATAAGTCAATGCTTGACTTCTTTCACTATCCATGTAAAACAAATGTGTCTATACTTAAAAAAAATCGAAATCAGAGGAAACTGGATAAAGCCGTCAACTGTTCGAAAACTATCCACAAGGACAGGGAAACGTTAATTTCGATAAGCCAACATGATCCACGGCATCACAAATCCCTCGCCCAACATGGGTTCAAGCCGAGTTTTAGATCGAAGACGGCTGTGCAGAATGTGAAAAACGGTTTTCAATTCGACGTCTCTAGGTATAGGCCTGTACTACAAATAACATCGAATTTAGACAAAACTAAGTTAAGCTCGTGGGGTATTCTGTTTGCCACTTACAGCGTAAATCCCTGTCTATCAAGGACGCCGCAGTTTGTTACCTTTACGAGATTCGGGGTTAGGTGGTCTTTAGATATTTGTGTCAAATTGGCATTGAAGTTCCACCTGGTTGACATTATACGGCTGATTTAGATAAGTCGTGTTATCTCAAAAAATTAAAGTACATATGATTAATATCTTAAAGGTCTTAAGTCAAAATGATAAGAAAAATAATCAATTCAGCTTTTACGCAATATCTATTATCATAGAAACATTACGATGCGGACAAGAATTTGGAACTAAGCCACGACGAGAAATTATTTACACACCTCTGTGTCTTGTAAGGCTCTTTTGAGAAGAGAAATAGAAAATTCATTTATTATCACTATTTAACTGATATTTCCCACAAAAATGTTAACAATTTGATTAAGCTCATTCATATTTATTTTCTGACCTACAGATGAACTCGTCTCCTTTTACAACATGTCATGACAACCAAATTCTGTTTTCAAGCATTTGATTTAATGCTTGGGCCGCCTGTGTCACGTGGGATTAGAAAATTTTCCACAAGGTCTTTTGAGGCAAATAATGATACTTAGTAAAATGTAATGTGCGTCATCCCCTCTGTTTCCTGGAATTTTAGTTACAAAAGGTTTTTTTCTGGATTGAAGTTCACACGTGAATCTACTGTCACGATTATGTATATATATATATATATATATATCAAATATTTCTTGAGAACATTCAGTTAAGTGATTTAACTAAAAGCTTAACTGCGTCGAACTTCAATCTAAAGGAGTCAAGAAAGTAGCAAATTTTATGACCCCAACTTCAGATCCGGTCTTTAAGCTTCATATATTTTCATCAAATAAATGAGCAGTCACTTGACTAAATGAATGACATGCCTGATATACAGTAAAACCTGTCTATTGCGGACACCTGTGGTTCTGGCAAAAGTGTCCGCAATAGACAGGTGTCCACAATAGGCAGGGGCTGAACTTTTGGGATCTCGGAAAACATTTGTATCAAAGGAAATAAACTTGTATAGACTGTCAAAAAATATGCACATGTGTACCCATCTACAGCATTTGCTCTCAGTTTTTGTACATTATGCCCCTGACACTTTACTCAAACTCATTTTAATTTGGGATTTTACAGTTTTCATCTTTTAAGGGAAAAATTGTGTACGTATGGACTTACCACGCTAAAGAAAGTTTGTATAATTTCTTTTACTAACAGAAAAGAAACAAACAACAAACATACCACAGGGATATCATATCCTTTGAGTACAGTATAACTGTATGTGCCATTGTTACAAATTGTGAATAACTGCACATGAGTCTCAGTGGGTCCTTTGTTTTAGGCTTAATGATTGATCTATGGAACTTTATTGTTTGATAGACAGAGAAAGTGTGAGCAACCTCACTCAACAGGAGCACCAGTGCTCAGAGACACCTGGCATGTTTGTTGAGGCATTACAGCCTAACTGCTTGGCTGAGTGAGCTTATTATGTGTTACAGGCCACTGAACAATAGATTAATTAATCTTTGATTCCAGCTTAACATGCATGGCATTGTTCAGACATCACAGCTTGGAACATAACAAGTTGCAAAAAAAGTATTGATATATTGTGTCCGCAATAGACAGGTTGTTTTTGCATTTGGTACCCCAAAAGGTGTCCGCAATACACAATAGACAGGTGTCCACTGTAGACAGGTATCACCAATATGAAAATGACTTAAAAATATTCGGTTCTGGCCAAAACTGTCCGCATTAAGCAGGTGTCCACAGTAGACAGGTGTCCACAAGGACAGGTTTTACTGTATATATATATATATATATATATATATATATATATATATATATATATATATATATATATATATATATATATATATATATATATATTTATATATATATATCACTCTCCACAGGGTCTTTTGAGTCATATAAAGATATTTAGTACAATGTAATGTGGGTCATCCTCTCTACTTCCGGGTATATATATATATATATATATATATATATACATACATGGAGAGGGAGGGAGAGAGGGAGGGAGGGAGGGAGGGAGGGAGAGAGAGAGAGAGCTATGTACTTCTTGGTTCAATTTGCAAAAAATACGATCACCACCAAACCACAAACGTGGGAGTTAAGAAAAAGTGGGTTCTATTGAGTAACATATAAAAAATTCATTTGTATAGTCAAATTAAAAAATAGGAATTACGGAGAATCGTTTTGCAAAGTTTGAAAACTTCAGATAAGTGGCACACAGAAAAATGCATGAGGACTGTTTTCTTCTTCTTCTTCTTCTTCTTCTTCTTCTTCTTCTTCTTCTTCTTCTTCTTCTTCTTCTTCTTCTTCTTCTTCTTCTTCTTCTTCTTCTTCTTCTTCTTCTTCTTCTTCTTCTTCTTCTTCTTCTTTTTCTTCTTCATCTTCTTCTTCTTTTTCTTCTTCATCTTCTTCTTCTTCATCATCTTCTTCTTTGTGTGCGTGTGTTGAGGGGGAAGGTGGGGGACTTGTTGCGCCATATCATTTACGTACATCGTCTTGAACCTGCTATATGCAAAATTTCATGGTCTACTTATTTCTTGAAAAATTAACAACGTCAAACAAAATGATGAACGTTTACGGATCAAGATTGCACAGATATCGACAAAACTGATTCGTCAGCCTAAGTTGCTTTATCAGACAAGTATGCAGTGACGTGTGTGCAACACGAAAGTTTCCCCCGGACAGTGCTCTGTTATGATAAAACATTTAGACGCATACAAAATCAATACACGTTATTAATACCTGCAGGGCCATATGATATACATGTTATGAAATAACTGATTAAGTGTGACCTGTTAATTTATTAAATATGGGCTCTATAGAAACATTCATGGTATATCATCATTAAAGGGACCAATTTTATCGACCTCTTTTCATACTGAGTTCTCCATTTTTGTGCGTATTAGTGTCACAGCATTACCACAATACAGTAAGCAAACGTGATGCGTAACAAATAAGGAAAAAGTGCATCTAGGAACTGAGGACGGGGCAATATGTTTCTGGCGTTATCTTTGCAGGTACGTTACAACAGAGAGATACATCTTAGCCATCGTTGGCCTAAGATGTATCTCTCTGTTGTAACGTACCTGCACCTAACTGGATAACTGGACTTAATATCACACCAATAATGTAGACTCAACTGGGTCAACATCTTCTTGCCACTACTTTCCGATAGCAAACTATTGTTATGCATCAGCTGAACTGTAAACATTTGAGGATACATTGCATATAATTTTGAAAGCCTGTGACAGCATACTTCGTGTCGATTCATCCACACGAGCGCATGGGAGGCGACAGGGAGAAATATGAAGAGGAGCTGGGAAAATCCAACAGAAAGACCCAAGTATATCCTGAGGAAGACAGAGAGGAAGACAGACAGGGTGCACGGTTGGCCGAGCTGCAACACGCTCGCCTTTCACCTCTGCGGTCCGGGTTCGATTCACGGCCGGGGAAGCATGTGGAAAGAGTTCCTACCACTCTGACTGTGCACGGTGGTTTTCTCCGAGTCCTTCGGTTTCCTCCACCAAACATGTAGGTAGGAAGTATACGCCACGATCTGTGCCATGGAGAGTGATTAATATAGGCTTGGCCTGTTTCGCAATCCATGTAAAAGATATGGGTCTATACTAATGTGCTTGAAATATGGTCTGTTACAAATTGTAGCAATGATACCACCGAGTACAGAGGTTTTTCAGTATATACAACAGAAGATACGCTCGAGTATATGGCTAGCAATAAGTACTGAAAGTCGAGTATGATAGACTGGAGTAACTAGGTATTCTCCAGTTGGTCAGTAAACCAAGAGTATCCTTAATATGGGTTGTTGAGGCTTAGTGGCACATGTTTGGGTTACCTGTGCCTGATTGTGTCAGCAGCGATGACAGAGGCTGCAATCTCTTGACTCAGCAGTGGCCGCTACAAGAAAAGCACTCACGACAGGTCTCCCGAAGGAGCAAATTATTTTGAAAAAAAAATATATATTAAAAAAAAAAAAAAAGAATAGGCCTACGGTTGACAATCGCTTCCCCTAAAGGTTAGTGCGGATTGGCATTCAATATCTAGAAGGTGTAAACTACCGATCAATCAATGCAAGTAGAAATGTGGCCATAAAAGAGTCCATTCACATTGTATAGAAGAGAAAAATATGCGTCAGTCATACTGTTAAACGGAGTCAACAACTTCAATTGTCACTTACTCTGCAGACTCAATCATATTTCAGAAAAGGTTGACAACCTGTTCCCTCGTGACAGTCACAGCATGCATACATATTTTGCTGCTGATAAGGAACACATTGACATGGTCGAGATTACCTTTAAAGGGTTTTTTCTTTTTTTCCATTTAAATTTAATTTAAACCAAAGAAGAAAAAAAAGGGAAAAAGACCGACCACATTTCAAGTAACAGTCATCGAGGACCAGTGGGAGCCTGAATATATTGAGTACTATATACCGGTAATCGGTTTTTGGAACAGAACCAGGACACAATTTCTTGGATGCAGCTGCACGATATAAACATGTTGAGGCTTTCAGCACAGAATAAAGCAGAATTTGGTCCGCCTGGATATGTGGCTAAAGAAACTCCACGAAGACTCTTTATGGTTGAAAGAAAAAAAAACAAAACAGAACCATGGGGATCTTTCCATGAAAGATATATAAACAACCGACACAGGTCAATTGGCAGAGAGGAGATGGAAACGTCCTACATGTCTGACTGAAGACCCAGAAGGAAGAAGTCACGTGTCCGGAGTGGATAGTGGACAAATCATAGAAAACTGGGGTTGCCAGATGATCTTTGCTTGCGCTTGGACTGTGCTATTGTGGCCTTTAATCAGTCTGAACTTATCAGTACACCAGGACTATGGTTATTGCCGGTATAATCTTCGAAATACAGCTAGGTGTACCCTTCATCATTGTTACTTTGTATAAGTCAGTCTTATAATATAGTTTTGTAGGCAAGATCAACAGTCTTTGTGATTCTTTGTTGCGTTCATTCATAGAATCCCGGAGTATCTGAAACGTTCTGTGCTACAACATCACAACAATTTATCACTGGCCAAGTGCGTCTTAAAAGCTCAGACATACTCGGCGCTTTTTTAGTGGCTACGGGTGCATTAACGGCACGTCCAAGCAATTATCCACTGGCTTAACCCAATAAAATGCTTTTCAAGGAAAGATTACAATGGCGATATCCAAGGACGCCCTCACTTGCGAGTGAACTATGAAATTCATCACGTGACAAAAATTCCAACCGGAAGGTACAGATCTGTTTTTATTTATTATTTTAATTATGAAAGCCAAACACAGACATTGTTGTCATATATATTTTGATGTCGCCATGAACAAGCGGAAAACAAAAACAAAAAGATACCTGAGAGATATAAACATCTCTGAAAATATGAAACAAGTTGCAAATGGATAAAAATATTGTTCCTAAAGATGTCAACTTTCTGGTGATTGTCTTGGAAACGAAACGATACTACTATACATAACACGTAAACCCACATTTTTCAAAGAATATATTCAATTTATGCAAAATGAAGTTCAAGAATATCTAAAATTAAACATGATATTTGCATATGTGAATGAATACTCAGTAGATAAACCTATATTAGCCACGCCCCCCCCCCCCCCCCCTTCGTGCGTAGGTTTGTGTTCAGAATCGTGTCCTGTTTTGGCCTGTAAATCATGCCTTGCCATTTTACAAACGGTAATTTTAGCCCAAGCAATTGCCCGGTAGGTCTGCTTGGAAAGCAATAGATCGGATTCACGTCAGGTTCACTTTAAGGAGCCAGTTACTCGGTGATTTTTAACGATGAGAATCAAGTTGGGCAAAACTCGGTCGCATTTGTGGCCTATGCAGTGCTCCGAAATATCCAATTTAAGCGGAGAAGGGTTGCTCGACCAAACAAGGTCGTCATGTGCACATATCTCTGGCATAATAGTAACACGCTTATCACGAAAGCTGATTGATTTATAAGAACAAGAGGACTGTGACAGTCCTGTGCAGGTAAGACCTTGCATGCACAGGCTGAAGTGGTTCTGTGAACTGCAAAATATTAGAAGTTCATTTTTGTTTGAAACCGTCGTCACTGTTTCTAATATCAGTCTTCACTCATACAGTTCAAGCGCCATTTTAAAATGAGAGTCACGGAAACCACTATTACTAGGATATATGCCAATATGTTAGTTTCACCCTTCAGGTTCATTCAAGGTCAAAGGTAACAACATCAAAAGACACCCCATAGGTCCCTTGCTATTTAGTGTTAAACAATAACAATGACCATATGATCCACTACCGAGATATTAGCCACTATGTTATTTGACCTTTGAATGTCCCTAAGACCACGATGAACAACACCAAAGAAATCCAATAGGTACTCTGTATTAGTGTTTTTTATTAGCCGAGGACCTAGTACCCACAATTACGCAGAGATAAACCAACATGTCAAATTTGCTGCTATCCTTATTGTTCAGAAACAGTGCAAACTTGCGTATATACCAACACATATTTTTTTTTTTTTTATAATTTATTGAATATTAGAAAATGGAAGCACTACCATGTAATGAACAACTTTGTGTAGACCATATTCAGCTACGTTCCCACTAAGTTCAATGAGGATCTAAGGTACGGTTTGGGAGAAGTCTAGGAAAGCTAAAATGCACAAAAAAGCATAGAAAATAGGAAAAACAATGACAGCGCTAAGTCTAGGGGTCCCGCAATTTTAAAGCAACTGGGCGGAATTGTTTGGAAAAGGGGATTTAAAATAAAAGATTGTAGAGGAAGACAAAAGAGTGAATTACCATTGCGGTCCCAATGGACTAACAAAGTTATCGATGGGAAAGCATATACAAGTAGCCGAAGTAAAAAAAAATCTTTACAAATCAGAGATCCTAAGTATCACCACCTAATGACAACTTTGTTTAATCCTCCCACAAGCATTGTTTCCACCAAGTTTCAGAACAATCGGAATGAGGCTTTTGGAGAAGAAAATATATAAAACACACAAAAATTCGTAAAAAATTGGAAAATAATCACAGGGCCACCTAAGGAACAAGTTAGAGTCCAGGCGCACCCAAATGTGCCTTTACGCAGTTTCAAAAGAATTGGCCACACGGTTTCATAGAAGATTAAAAAAATCTCAACCAAGGTTGAAATGAATCTGGCAAACATTTTCAATAAAAAGTCGAAAATTTGAATTACCATTGCAATCCCCATGATAGAGTAAGAGAGTGATCAATAAGAATGTATGCATCAACCGACAAGAAACCGAACTGAAAAAAAAAAAAAATCATTTAAAATCTGGGATTCGGGGTGTCTCCACCTAGTGAACAATTTCGTGCGACTCTTTCATAAGGTACATTTTCATCAAGTCGCAGGACAATCCCATTGACTTTTTTTGGAGAAGAATTCGAAAATAGCGAAAATACACCAAAAAAAAAAAAAAAAAAAAAAAAAAAAAAATCATATAAAACTAGAGAAAAATCGCTGCGCCTCGTTTTGAACATATTAAAGTCTTGGGGTTCCAAGAGGGTCCCTTTGCAATGTCGTACAAATCGGCTGAGGCGGTTTTCGAAAATTTTTCATTGGAATTTTATTTAAAAAAAAAAAAAAAAAAAAAAACATAAAAAATACAAAATCACTGGAGCATGACCGTTTGAACAAACGGGGTAAAGAATCACCCAAGGTAGATCCCTACCAATCTTGAAGTAGATCTGGCTAACGGTTTTGAAAATGTGAATTGTTGACGGACGACTGAGTACGATGTCGGACGGAGGACCATGGGACCAACTGAGCCGAGCTGTGCTGATATTAACGACCATTCATTCAAGTACGTGGGCTGGATGAAAAGTTCTAAGCATAACTGTGGAAGACTGGCACAAAGTCGATCGTTTTCATTTATTTCTCTCCATAGGCTTACACACTTTTGCTGCAAGGCCTGGATGCCGGCCAAGAAGAAATTTTCTTTAGCCACCCTAAAAATGTCATTCACAGCGGAAATGATGTCATCATTACCAGGAAAATGGCGACTCGCTAGTTCCTTGTTCATTTAGGGAAACAGACTTCTGATACAGGTGGCAGTCTGACGGGGCTAAATCGGGTGAATAAGGGGGGGGGGGTAATTTAGTTCGGAGCCACAATCATGGGTCGCTTACATGGCAACCTCTGATTTGTGAACAGGAGCATTGTCTTGCTGGAACAGGACTCCTTTAGTGAACATTCCCCGTCGCTTAGCTTTCATAGCTTCATGCAACTCTGTCTCAGTAGGTCAGCATAATAACTTCCATTTACAAGATGGCTTTTTTCAAGATAGTCAATCAGCAGAATACCCTTGGAATCCCAAAAGGATGAAGCCGTCACCTTTCCAGTGAGTAGCTCCATGAACAGAAGGAACCGACTTGGCTTTTTTGGGTGGGTGTGTGGGGGTGTGTGGGGTAGGGGTGTGACCTCGGATGCTTCCATCGCTTAGAATGAAATTTTGGTTTCTGGTTCAAAGTGATCCATCCAGGTCTTATCCATAGTCACAAAAATCGGGCCAAAAAATCATCGGCAGCTGCTTCAAAGCGGCATAAATTGTCACGGGAGGCCAGAAATCTGAGAAGTTTCGGATCCGCTGTCAAGAGCTTTGGCACCTTGCAGAAACTTTTGTCATTCCTTATGCTGTGTTGATAATGTGCTGAACCCTGTCATGGGAGATGTCCACAACACTGGCAATATGTCGAGTGGTCAATCGTTGATCAGCCATCACCATGTCATGTATCCGGCTCATGATCTCAGGAATGGTTGCTGAAGGCTTTACTGGACGCGCGTCATCGTCAAAGCTCTCTCTACCACGCATGAATTCCGCTGCCCACCTCTAAACAGTGAAAAAGGAAGGGGCATGATCCCTTAAAGTGGAGCCCACGTCGGCATGTATCTGTGTTGGAGTTAGGCCTTTCAGTTGCAGGTACTTGATGACTGCCGAAAAGCCAGTTTTTTTTTTTTTTTTCATTTCTGGTGATTTTAATGAATAGGTTCACAAGATGGTCTGGTATAAAGACACTAGTCACAATACAGTTGCAGTTCATGATTCATTAAATGATTATACTTGTTGATGGCAAAAGTTTGTTTCAATCCGATTGAGATATCCCACTTGTGCTTAGAACTTTTCAGGAATTTTTTTTTTTTTTTGTGATGTCAATACAGAAACAGTTTTGTATTTATTAACAGCTGTAGAAATATGACAAACATGACAACAGGATCTCAAACTAGTGAATATACATTGGGCAGTCTGCATCGAGTGTTCTGACCATGCGGCGCGGCAATATTTTATTCTTTTTTAGATTAAATTTTAGCACTTTTGACAAGGAAATGTTATCAAAGTCTTCTTCTCCAAAGTTTTAGAGGCAAACGCGAACCCATGCAAGAACTCAACGACCTACCTTTATTTGCTCCTCAACTGGCTCTGTATTTTGTTTGATATTTTAAAATTGATTTTTTTTCACGTTTTTCTTATTTAACTCGTCAAAAAAATCCGCTAATATAAGCTTCCTCACTACAGGTAAAATGCACTTATCTTTGACATCCGTTACCCTTTTTATAAGTGGTACAATTGTCATTCATGCTGTAAACAACATGCTAGAAACCAGGAACCAGAAAGCATGTCATCTTGAGGTGTGGAGGTTATTCCAATACAGCCCTGACAAGAAAGAATATTACTTTCTCTCGGAGACAAGACCAAGGCCTCCAAACAGCATCCTGCTTGGGAGCAGCCAGTCTCATCGGATTAATCAGCATATATTCACACAGCAGCCAGCACATCAAAGTCTGCAACTCTACCCTGGGTTTGCCTTGAAATCCCGGGTGAAAAGTCACTACTATTAACAAGGGACTGAAAACATCATGATTTTCTGACAATTTTGCGCAAGCCAGCGGCTGGATCTTTGGCAAGCATACAGGGGATGTACCCCTCGACATCCTAAAACTGCGTTTACTTGAACGGTTGCCCAGCAGTTAAATTGTATTGTCAATTATCTTTCCTTTCAAAATGTAAAACAATATATTTTGCGTCTTGTCGCTGTAAGCAGATGATGAGTTTGCAGCCTACTGTTTCAATAAGTAGGCCATGCCTTACATCCGGACCACGTATGCAAATACCAGTCTGCGAAAATCCAATATGGCCAACGTTCTGTCGGTTTGTTCAGTAGAATTGCTGCCGTGTGCTTGTACACCTGCCGCGATACCATCCGGCCTTGCTTAAGAATTCGTCAGCCCTTGATAGCCTACTCGCCCCATAGAGATTGCCATGGGATTTGTTCATGTTGCCTGTGCTGAAAACAGAATGGGCGTAGGTTTATCTAAAAAAAACATGGCCAATTAGTCATACAGTGTAATTTGGGTGTAAATTTTGATAAAAGAAAATATCAATAAAATAGTCTATGCTTTTTGCCAGCTTCACTCAATATGAAGTCAACTTTGGTTAAAAAAATCCCATAATTATTGAACTATATCATAAAGTTTGCAAGTTGTAACTAGGTTTACCTTCTAATCGATGAAAAAAATGTCACCAGCTTTCTGTTACATGTACAACCAAAGAGAAAATTCATTAAATTATTGAACGTTATTTAATTATCTATCAAATATTTACAATGTTTTATTTCACAAACTGTAACAAACCAATTGTCTCCTCAGGCAAGTTCTTCGCGCTACAGTTTGTGCCGCTTTTTTCTTTTCTTTTTCCCTCTTTTCTTTTCTTTTTCTTTCTTTTTTGCGCGGATCTGGCATTCTAGTGTCAATGTACACGTGCCCAGACCAATGATGTGGGCACAATAGGAGGTATTCATATTTAACTATACTAACTACACACCTGCTCTAGTCTCTCAGTTGCTAGGCAACAGAACTATGCCTCCGCCATGATCAGGGAACATTTACAAGATATGTCACTTAACCATCAATAAATAAGACTTTTTGCACCCCCCCCAAAAAAGAGTAAAATTTTCTAAACGTGTTAAGCATTTTGTACGTTTTAAAACTTAGTGAATGACTTTTCTTAAGCTTTTTGCTTTCTTAAGTTGCTCCTTGTATCCCAGAAGCTCATTTGGCTCTGCTTAACACATGAATGTGCCCTCCTCCCTGTCAAGTTCCTTGCTGCACAGTCTAGGTGGCAGCACTGGATCCCAGCTCAGATGCATACATGTACCTCCATATATCGGCCAGAGCACATTAAGTCCCGGTTGGAACTGGATACTGATGGAAAGTAGATAAGCTACGCACGTGTAAACTCGGCTGCCGAAGCTGCATGCTTTCCATTTTCTTACGTACCTGGGCGTTACTTATTTCTCAACCACGGATATAGACTTTTGCTGTTCGTCCATGGATCATCGCAAACGTATCCATGATTGCCCTTGACCGTGGCCGTGAGGCCGAGTTCAAGGGCAACGCGAAGTCCGTGGGTATGTCTGATATGGCTAATGGACAAGCAGTAAAGTGTCATTCATTATGTTTCTAGGTATTTGCTTACAGTTTTACTTACTGTGCTAGTGAGTGCTAACCTAGGCATAGCCATACTCAGATATTTGCTCCACAGCTCTTGAAAGACGAAAAAAAAATATATCAAAAATATTGTTCATCGTGTTAACAAGTTCAGAAAATGCTCCAGGAAATCCAAATTTTACTGTAAAGATTTCTAGTTTGACAACACTGACACACTGGTCGTTGATGAAATTCCAGTTGGTGCGCATGCGCATTTGACAACTATTTGCTAACATGCCCTTTGATTGGCTGAAGACTCTTGGCAAATAAAGAAACAAACTTAAATACCAATTTATCTTTCACTAGTGACTACAACTTTTTTTTTAATTACTAGCATCCTTTTGGACGATATCTTAGGTGACGTGCACTATTTTTCCCTGTTCTTTAATGCATAATTAACGACCGGCGAGACTTCACGCCTTCTGATTTATGTGATATAATATTAAAATATTTATCTGATGTCAGTCACTGTGCTGTTCAAAATAGTGTCATTAGGGTAAAACTATATTGATTTAACCCGCACATGCAGGTTATCTTTAATGCTTGAAGTTAGCTGGGGGTGTGCGTAGTTGCACCTTCGACCATACAGATAGCGTCTGGAAAAGTTGAAAACCCGCTGGCTTCGGAGATTATTTTCCGATTTCTATCGAATGTAGGTATGTGTGAAATAAAATCTAGCGTGGGTTTTTCATATTACGAACTCTTTCAGTGCCAACTGCGATTTAAGTCGAATTACATCAAACTAACTGCCCTGAATTACAATAAGGGTGCTATCGTATTCCCACACCAATTAAAAAACAAAACAAAAAAAAAAAAAACAAAACAAAAACAAAACAAAACAAAAACAAAAAAAAAAAAAAAAAAAAAACACCCCCCCAAAAGACACGACGACTTGATCTTGGCTGCTACCTTTTAATGAACGTTACGTTGTATACATGTTGACCGATTTATCTTTCACTAGTGACTACAACTTTTCTTTTTAATTACTAGCATCCTTTTGGCCGATATATTAGGTGAACTTTGAACGTTATACACTGAAATTAATATATACTCCATAAGTTAATATGAAATGATCATTCTCAACAATGTCGCATTTATAATTTCAGCTTTAAGCTTAAGCAAACATTCTTAACAAATCATGTATCAATTATCTCGTTTACACGGGTGTGAATAACACCGTTTACAGCTATATGAGCCCTACATGGATGCACGTAACCACATACACATCATTTTATGATAACTTGCATCAACAACTCCATAACTTCATGACACTGAATCACTCATACCATATCACTAATACCATTTATACAGGAAGCCAGGCGAATACACCTTAATGAACTTTTATAATGCATATGAACGCGAATAAATGACGCGCCTTTAAAAAATCACATATCCTTTGCAAACTTTGACTATTCTGTTTCTATACTTGCAGGTATTTTATGCAGGCTCTGACATGACCAGTGTGGTATGTGACAAACACGACATGATATCCTGTATGGTGCATTACTGCAACAAAATACATATAAAGTTGACGCTCATGATTTAACAAGCGATAAAATGAAAAATAACTGCAGGACAAATTGGAAAATTCGATTATTAATCTCACCGCAACTTACTTCACATGTGCAGCGCTGTGTTGAGCTGTTAGTCCATGGTTAGTAGAATAGGGACAATGCCCCTTCCAAATCCCGCGAACGGGTAAACGCTTGCTCTCGGTCCCTCTCTGCGATATCTATTCTCTGCGGCCAAAAGGGACGCTTGCCGGGCGGTACTCTCCTTTTATACCACATTACGCTCAAAGACTTGATGCCAATCGGAAACAAATGACAAAGGACAGTGCAAAAAAAAAAAAAAAAAAACAAAAAAAAAACAAAAAAAAAACCCAACTTTACAGTCCTGTGTAACAGACGAATACGCACGGTCAAATGAATATGGGACTGATAGCAGCCATCGGAAAAAGTGGTAAATGACGAAACAAATAAGGACCAACATGGAAAAGACTACAAGTTTGTAATAATGCGTTTGTATATCACTGCGCTGAAATAATTTTAACACATAATAGACTGACATCACACTTTTGATCACAGAAAATTTGGTATATCATTGATTAAATTACAAATGCAGATTCTGTATTTGACAGGTGCTAGATGCATGTTCATTGTAAAAAGACCTTTCATTCAAGAACCATGAAAGGTCAAGTACGTATACCCGCATGCGCCTGTATTTACATAGAATATCACAGTACTGGTAAGCAGCTTTTCTTCCACGTGTTTTAGGTGCATTGCGCCCAAAGCTGGCCGAGGAAAACTGTTGATTCAGTACAAAGTGCGGCCCTGAAAGAGTTCAGGTAATGCTTTTGGCACTATTTGCTGAAATTTTTTGATTTTTTTTTTTTTTACGGCTGGGGGGGGGGGGTACTTTTACCCACAAACCATTGGTCCTTCTACCGCACTTTCTGACCACTCTTTCTGAACTTTGTTGTACTGTATGAACGTCGGTGGTGCAGTTGCTCAAACCATGTTGGATGCAACGACAACACGGCCGATGGGTGTAGCAGTAATCAGAGCGTGTGATAAGATTTCGTATCTCCGCATTGATAAAGGGTTCACTTCTGATCGGTATTCGTGGGACATGAAGATGTCCCCCCCCCCCCGAAATATTTCCCCGTGTCTTTTGTGTGAGATTACGATGTACTTCTGTGGAATGATACACATTATCGATAATTTCAACACAGTACTAGGAATAGGTGGTGCAGATATTTTCGATGTCCCTAATTGTGACAAGAAGAGGGTTGGTGATGGATATGAGAGGTTTCACCTGCACTTAAGACACTTGTTGCACTCATTGGGGAAGATGGCGTAACCGGTATTACAAATACAGAAACAAACAATGAGTAGTGTGGTAATTTTAACTGATACAATATACTAATTCTTCCCGGTCTGCTCCCCCGTCATTCCAGGCGTCTCACGTACCTACGTTATCTACATCACCGGACAAATTTATCTGCCATCTTCATGTATAGAGTAATTGAACTGTAATTTATTGGCAATTTTATAAGATTGCTGATAATCACACCTTAATGGTATTTATGGCCTCTTTCTCTCCTTGACACAAGAGTCGTGACATTTGTGTAGCGGGCTCTGGCAGTCGCAGGGCGACGACAGAATTCGAGATAATTGCGCGCTTTGCTAATTGAGGAGTAAGAAATGCGCTTACGTGCTTTATCTTCTGTGTAGCCATATAATGTCAATATTGTCAAAGATCAGTTTTTCAGATACCATAAAATTATGCTACACATCGATAATAGATAGTTCATAGAAGCCACTGGCATGCTTTTATTCTTTGTTACAATATAAAATGAAATGAACTTAAATGAAATAAGATCTCAGATCTCGTAATTTCAGAAGAAGGGATGTTTTCAGTAGCACCGAAACTCAAGCTGAAAAAGCAAAGATACTTTGATGTATCGTTAGATATTTCATATTGTCTGTGAATAGGACAATATTTTATTTTCATCCTCTTCTCCGGAGGCGTGTCATACCACTTTAAGGTATTTTGGGTTCTGGATTATGGCACGAAAAATAAGCTTCACGAGGGAGCTAAATTTTGGTGTAAGAATCCCTGTGTGATAATAGTTTTAAGATAAATTCATACAAAAAAATACACGGTGCCCAATTCGTGATAGAAACAGGATCACAGAATCAGTACCTTGGTCTCTCGTCTTTGAGTATAACTGTGATCACGTGAAAACTATTAAGGTAATTCATTTGTTCTGCTGCAGCTGAAAACAGTTATATCAGTCCATTCTGTATTCCAGCAAAAGTGTTGTGTTCGGAGGTGTCCAAGATCGGGGAGTGTACATGCGTAAGTTTACCAGCATCAAAGGAGCACCGAGAAGATCGAGGACTGTACATACGTAAGTCTACGGAGGACTTAAAGGAGCACTGAATATATATATATATATATATATATATATATATATATATATATATATATATATATATATATATATATATATATATATAAATATATATATTTATATATATATAAATATAAAATATATATATATATATATATATATATATATATATATATATATATATATATATATATATATATATATATATATATATTTATATATATATGTTGGTCTCCAAAGGAGACCAAGCTCCGTATTATTTCTACAGCACGTTAAAAACAGGGATATTGGTCTATTGGGCAGGCAAGATGGCAGTGGCTTTCAAACAACATTGACAGAGGGGCATTCCCTTTTTTCAGTGACACTCGGTAATACATAAAACCAAACTAGTATGGAATGCGCTGTTTGATTGTGATATCAAGTGACACACTACACAGAAGGGGAAAACACGGCTGTAACTCCAAAAGAAACAAAGGTAAAGATGAGAGAGATCAAGAGAGCTGCGCATCAGGTTTGGTGTGTCGAGCAACAGGGTTATTGACACGACTTGTACGAACAAAATAGAGTCCTTCATACATTTGATACTAGAAAGTTCAAAAGGACAGAACACTTTTCAAAGACTGGCATATGCACCCTGAAGTACAATATCTATTATTTTTGCTGACTGTACGTGTCAACCCAGGGTAACGGCGTTGCAGTAACCTCACCTGCCGAACTTCTCAACACACCCGCCGTGATGTTTGACTAAAGACTCGAAGGTTACCCCCGGGCACTCGACAGCACAAAGTGTTAGAGACAGCACGAAAAACAACGTTATATTTAAAGATATTAATTATAGATCTGACTAAAAGACATGAGCCAGCAAAAGAGAACTGAAGTTGTGGAAGAATGTGCAAATAAGTACCAAATATCGCCATTGGTAATCAATTCTAATTTATGCCGCAGCATAATTCCTCACGCAGCGTGGGCGCGTTGACAAATTTTAAATCTTTCATGTTGTGTCGATTTTAAATACGCAGGACTTAAATATGACAATGCAGGCGCTTGTAATTTATCATCGCAAATAGCAATATATCGTAAAGAGGATAATTACAACCATAAAGTGTACCAAGTGATAAATAAGTGTACTGGCGATGGTATTGTTTCTTGTCAGGCTACATTAAGTACAGGTTTTGACAAATTCATCAAGATTAATTACTAGCTAAAATAGTTGTAAATTACAATTGTGACATTCAGTTTGAAAGCATGGAGCTAAATTGCTCATTTTGGTCCTGACTTCCTCTTCAACATATTTACAACATAGTATATATCTTGTGAAAATTCAAAAGTTACATTTTTCATTGTATTCTATACCCAGCCAGATGTGAGACGTTAGTCTCAATCGTGTCAAGTTAGAATGGTAAGTATTGTTTCCTGAATGGTTTGTCATCTTCTAATTTTGCTGCCATTCTAATTTATAATCTTAATTTCCTTTTCTTATATAAGTGAGGCCAAAAAATATATTACACAGTCGAACGTGTAGATAGAGGCGTCACGTTTAAATAGCTTCAAGTTGTTGTTTTTAAGACTCTTTTTTTGGAATGTTGAATTTTTACACAAACAGGAAGTGATAATTAAGTGCTGAGCCTTGCGTAAAGATAGTTAGTCTTACAGAAAGATGAAATTTGCTTGTGTAGATAATGACCGTCTTTTCCGTCAATGTAAGTCGAATTGCAAAGATATAGGCACATGATGAAGTTTTTTAAGTTGGCGAAACTGTTTCCATAGATATATACTATAGAGAAACGGATACACATCCGTATTTGCCTTTTAATTCTTATCATGCGAGACACATTAATATCAACACAATAAAGGTAGAAGAATTTTTGCAATATATTGACAGACCTAGAACAAAGAAAATGCGTGAGGGGACTTTAAGGTTTTCTCGAGAGAGGGGCTAGCCAGTTTTCCCAAAATGGTATACAGAGGACACTAGACCACAGGCAAACTCATTTGAGAAAAAAAAAAAAAAAAAGTAAAAAAGCAAGGAGCCTAGAACGACACGGGACAGCAAATTATTTATGGTATTCACATATAACCTAAGAAATCCGACTGCAAAAGCATAAACGACATAACCTGGTCAACCCGTTAGAGATGTATAACCGCATTAGAAATGTCATGGTGGATGCTAAATCTCATGATTATCAGAAGGTAGCCCCCCTGATTGCAAGACACCACTAACAATTCAAACTAGTCGCTGTGATACGCCTTATTTCCTTCTGAAGATGTCTTAAGTAGACTCCAGGCTAATGCTGGTCTTCTCGTGTCATAGGCAGATACTACAGTAAACCACTTTTAAATGAGAAGATCAAACTAATGCTTGGAGTATAAAAATGCAAATACCTGCAAGCATATGATAGAGTCAGGGAGCATTCATTTAAATCCTTCTGATAAATTACCTTGATTTAGAATTATTTATTAATAGAAGCTTTTTAAACTAGTTTATCACCAACGTAAGATTTTCAACATGCGTATTCAATTACGTCACAATATGGCGCAATCGTGAAGCCGTAGGTCGATACATTGCTGAATGTCATGTGACCTCGAAATTGCAGTTCTGTAAACATAATGCTGACAGATTTGCAGTATGAGAAGCTTGTAAATCAGTCACTAAATCCTGAAACCGACAGTGACAACAAAAATCCCCACAATTTGTTTACCACACACACACATATATATATTATTGAACACCTTGATACTACACTGCAGAGTCTGCTGAAAGAGTGTTCTTCCAATATATACGTATGTATGTATTATTGAACATCTTAACACTAGACTGGAGATTCTGTTCAGGGAAACAGTGTTCTTCCACAGGATCCAGTTGGCAGATCTTTTGCCAAGTATCCGATATATATATATATATATATATATATATATATATATATATATATATATATATATATATATGCATATATATATATTATATACATATATATTACATAATATATATGATGCAGCAATCTTGCCTCCAAGGTATCACATGATCTGATGCATTTGCTTTAGATGACCCTAAACCATGGTCTGTGATCACGAGTTAATAAAGAACTGGAGAGAATTTGAACTTGGTACCCTCCACGCAAAGTTATGTATTGTTATATTTGCTCCTGCAGTAGACTTACCTGTAAATAGTGTCCTTACGATGCATTGTTTATGCAATACCTTTACAGTAATACATTTGCAACAGTATTAGCCTCAATGTTACGGAATTACATTGAAAAGAACTGCGTTTTTGAACTTTTGTACTGCCCTTTATCATATTTATTCATAAAAGCGTTGGCAGCAGTACATCTATGAGTAAACAAATGGAAAAAAATATGCGTAGAGCACTAGATCTGTATGAGAAGGCAAGAGGGAATGTTTAGCTGATAAATTCTGTTTCAGCTACGAGTTAATAAATGGAAAATTATGGGTAACGCACACGATCTGTATGAGAAGGCAAGAGGGAATGTTTAGCTGAAAAATTCTGTTTCAGCTACCATTTGATGTCCTTTGTTCGTCTGTTTCTTTTATTCCTTCTTTTCTTTCTTTCTCTGTTTCTCTCATCTTCTCCCTTTACCTTCCGCCCTGCCGCCATCCCGCTTGCCCTCATTCCTTTACGCATCGATGTCTTTCTTTGGCAGTGACGTTCCCTCGCGAATCGTTTTGTAACAGAAAGCGGTTGCCTCGCTATTATACTTAATTTAACCGTTTGAGAATGGTCATGCTCATCTGATTTATCACTATGATGATTCCAGACTCAGATTTACATTAAGTCTCTTCATTCAAGTATCATCATGCTAACATTTCTAAAGAAAGCGGATTTGGTCAGAACAAGGGCTTTTTTGCGCACTTTGGGTTCAACTTGGCACATTGGCTCATCCAGGAAAGCATTTGTCTCGGCCTCCAACTAGCACTGAAAGTAAAAGGGTTAATTGTATATAAATGAAACACAAAAGTTTCGAAAATCTAAACCAGTCACGGCCAGAGGGAATAATTACTAATAAGCAGATGTACATTTACGAGGACGTTGCATGCAAACAATTCTAGGATATATTATGTCACAAAGGAAATGTCCGATGGGAAACGAAAACTTGCTGATGTTTGATGCTTGACTCTATCTTCAAACCTCCCTTGTCTCTAATTTGTCCTCAGTTACCTTGTATTGCATTGTCAACATCCATAACTTGCAGTATTAGATCGCATAACCTAATGTTGTACAACCTTTTTTATGTGTTTTACTGCATCTCAAATTCAGATATAATACCTGTGGAAAGCGTCCCTACAATGCAATATTCATGCAGTGCCTTTACAGCAATGCAACTTAATTCCTTCGGGTATTCCCTATTATCAAACTCTCTGACCATGTGATATAGGCTATCTCTGTTACACACAAAGAAAACGAGGTGTAAAAACAGTATACAGAATGCAACATCAGCTTTGATCATGCCGCTTTTCTACGCACTTTGTAATTTGTCTCTCCTATGTGACTTGCGAGTACTTTATAACATTGTGTGTATTTAGCTTGTTTGCACAAACGCTATTTTTTAGATTTCATGTATTGCTGCACTTTCTGTATGGCTTTTCATGCAGCCACGTGCTCATTCCCTCAGCTAGGGCTGTCTCTGTGGTCGCGATACTGGAGCATCTTTAAGAGTTGTGACCAAGTTTCACGTTTGTCACTGCCGTAGAAAAGATCAAGGCTTGTCTGCTTACAAATAGCGACGCCTCGGGTCTCGGGTATTTTTCTGACAGACAGCACCATCACAAGAGTCAAGAGCCTCAAAGTCCCCTAATCAGAGAACGTCAAGGTTCCTCTTTTGCTGATGTGGTGGGTAGTTATTTTGCTGGCCCATTGGCACTGGGCCATAGCCATCACCCTTGTGAAAAATAATTGCGGTTAGCTGGATCTTCAGTTCAGCAGGAAAAGGCAAGGTGAACCAATGTAAATGGAGCACCCGACGGGCCACCGGCACGGGCACTATGAACTATTAAAATCTACTTATGGTTAATAGAGGTTCTACCACGTTTACATTAATTTTTACAGCAGGAACCAACCTCGGGGTAAAAAAAAAAACCGAAGTAACAAAAGATCCTTTGTTTCGTTTAATCTTATTTAAGTTTGCAATGCCGAAATTTCACGGGTCACCTCATTGTGAGAAGATATAGCCGTCTTGGATCTGTCAAGTGACGGTGACACCGCTCTTCTTTTTAAAGGCGTGAGGGATTAAAAAAGTAAAGGTAATATTTAGCCTTAAAAGGGAATAAGTAGTATACCTTAATGCGGATTTACTTAATTTTCACATTATCTCTTCGCTGTGAACAGGAAGCCAGAATTCCATGCTGGTAAAGATAGACGCACTATAGATGCTCGCAAATGACGCTAAACACTGTGTTTTCGAATAGATGACAGATGGCAGCATGCCATTATGTCGCAATGAATGAAGTGAGAAAATTGCATGATTCTTTAGAAGAAAACAAACAAACAAAACAAAACAAACAAATGTATGAATGTAGTTATTTAATTACATGAGACAAGACGTGACGACTTTCGTCATCAGTTTGATACACACAAAAATCTTTCATGAAAAATTTTATGCTATTTATTTGGACAAAATTTTCAGAATCACATTCCCTCCCCGTTATAGTTCTAATCATACCTTTTTTAAATAATAGAAGAGTTCCCCGTGGTCATGGATATTGATAAGTTAACTGACATAAATGCAAATGATTAAAATACGTATGATGACAACAGGGTAACAGAAAGGAAACGCGTCCAAAACCACCAGATTGATAATTAGGACATTATATGTGTACGTGCAAAATGACAAACTAGATTATACAGTTTCTCTGAGCTAATGATCAGGAAGTGGGGGCAGATCGGCCTGTGAAACATTGACAGGCGTAGTATACACTACGAGCCGAAAACAAATTGATGAATCATATGGCCACTGTTAAAACAATGACGCTAGATCTGAGGGGCTCGCGCACGGTAAGAGAGGTGTACCAGCTCTCGTGCTAGTATCTCTTGATCATGCACTTTGGCCTCTTCCTGGGAATATAGCTTAACTCTTTCAGTGCCAACTGCGATTGAAGTGGAACCACTTAAAACGAACTGCTATGAATTATGAAGAGGGTGCTAGATTCATGTTCCTTGTAAAGGGCCGTTCATTCAAGTACCAGCATGCCTGCTCTGTTACACTGAATATACCAATTCGGATCAACAGCTTTCCTCGATATTAGATGCAGCACCTAGGACATCAATTTCCCTTCAGCTTATGAACGGCAATTTTATTCTCTTGGAGAATACCGGATATCCATATTGGTCATGGTGCTGCTTTAAACGGTATCTTCCAACAAGTATCGTGTGTGTCTGCGCAGATCTTTGAACATGATAAAATTTATTGTTCTTGTCAATACAGTAACTTCGATAAAATTAATTGTTTAAAAGGCATGGTCATGTTCTCCAAACAGACACTGAGTTTACTGCCATAAGGACTCGTCATACGTTTGGAATAAGCGTTCTTTACCCCTGTTTTTGCTTTCTACATTATATTATAGAGAAATCAATATGCACGAATGCCGATGTAATAAAGAAATTGCCGCACTAATTCCTAGTTATCCAGTATTATATTTAATATAAACATGTAGTGTTTCATGTATGCTTGATTTTAGTGAAACAGGGCCATGAAATCCGGTTGCAACGGGAACAGTTAGAGTGTTATTGAAATAGACCAACCTGTTCGGTAAATCAACATGTGTGTGTGTGAGAGAGAGAGAGAGAGATGAGAGAGAGAGAGAGAGAGAGAGAGAGAGAGAGAGAGAGAGAGAGAGAGAGAGAGAGAGAGAGAGAGAGAGAGAGAGAGAGAGAGAGAGAGAGAGAGAGAGAGAGAGAGAGAGAGAGAGAGAGAGAGAGAGAGAGAGAGAGAGAGTTGATGTACAGTAAACTTAATACGTGTAATGAGGGGGAATAAAATTCAAGGGTTCATCGTTCACTTTTCGACCGAATCTATTAAGAAACCGAAGTATTACAAATGTCGTCTGCTTTATCTCCTCTGTAATTTGTACTTTTTGGTCAATGTTGCATACTTATCAGGTTTTTACCTAAAATAAAAATAACAACTCATAGGTTTATCAAGTTTGAATCCAAGTGTTTTCCCGGCGTGTGTCAGGTGAAGGTTTTGACTCAGTCCATCGTTATGGAGAGGGGAAGGTGGGCGATGAGGGTGAAAGGTGTAAGGAAAAAATCACTCATTTTTGCTGCATCGTATTGTCCAGCCTCACAATTACGTCGCATTGTGATTCACGAATTGGATAATTAATATTTCTGTTAACCTTTTCGGAACAACTAGTTACATGAATACTAGCATGGGACCCCACATTAGAGCAGATAAAGGATTTTAAGGTAATTCTAGTGTAAGCTTCTTTTGTAGTTTTTTCATTTTAGGATCAGAGTGAGTGACGAATTTTCATACATTTTCCCCATCTTTCTTTCTTTCTTTCTTTCTTTCGCTCTCTCTCTATCTATCTGTCTATCTACCTATCTACCAATTATCTATACAAGTGAACAGATAGATAGACAGATGAATGGATGAATATATATATTTTTATATTTATATATATATTCATCCATTCATCTGTCTATCTATCTGTTCACTTGTGTCCTGACTGGACCAGAAAAGTACCGAGGGAAGACGACAGAAAATGCCACAGCACAGATGAGAATACCTTAACGTTTTAACCCTGATGAACATGGCCCCGATGCTTCAGGATGCAAGTTTTTCCCATCAAAAGCTAGCAGAAGTAATTCAATGTTATAAAAGTCGTCTGCTTCTTGTTTCCATGAAGAATAACATTGGCGATGTCAACAGCTTTCCGAAGAGGAAAATAGTTGACTCAGACCTCATGGCTTAAAGCTAGGAAAGTTCGTATTGGTGTTGAAATATGGATAAAAGACCTCTGACGTGAAGATGATTTCAGTTACCGCTTATTGATATGAAAGACATTTGACTCGGGTCTGACTTTATGAGGCAGTTCTGTAACTTTTGGGTTTGCACACATGATGAAAGTCCCACCAAGCGCTTATTTGCCACATTTATAATGATAATAGGTAAGTCAGATTACATGAAAAATATTTCAATGCACTTAACTCGAGGATGCGGTCAATCATTTATAGAGTCCATCAATACAAGCACAGAAGAAGCAAAGAGATCCAGTGGCACGTTCATCAATTTGAGAATTGCTTCCTCCACACAAGGTTTTTTTCCTTTGCCACATTTAATTGTGGGACATTGCCTTCAATTCCTTATCCCCATCCGGGTCTCACTTATTATGATTGATAGAGAACTATTCCATTGATGTCAGAATAACATCAAGTGAAAACAAGATAACCGTTAATCTTCATCCAAGCTATATAAATTGTCTGATCACCACTTTACCAGTTTTGATCTATTATGTCAGAATTATCAGGGGTTTGTTGAAAAGATAAAAGCTGATGTACACCTGCTAATAGGGCTGACACCTTTAAGTTAACCCTTTGCTCACTTGTCGCACATATGCTTCCTTCGGAGCCATTTGACTCAGTCCAGCACATAGCACTGAAAGGGTTAAGATCTGCTGCACTTGGTGCCGACAGAATGTATGGAACGGATATTTTACTCAGTGTGTAAGCGGTTAAAACTAATTCTAAAGCTGTCTTACTGAACTATGTCAGGACGGTATCGCTGCCGACCATTGTTTTTTCATCAGAATTCCCCTGGTCGAGTGTCTTCAGTCTAAGCATGGAATGCTTTGCTCTAAGTGTGAAATATGGCCATTCTGTTTCGGTTTATAATTGGTTACGTACTTTAATTTTCCACGTACCCTGAACAAATCTTTATATTACAGACAACTATCTCCGGCTGTGGCCAGGTACAAAATTAAACTGATGCCAAAGGAGGTAATGTGTAAAAGGGTAAAGAATATCCATTTTAAATATGTTTCAACAAATGTCCAAGTTACCTAAGGCCTCTCTATATATTAAATATATATATATGGTTCCGGTAACCCGACCGACCCTACTGAAAATGCCCGACCCTTATAATTTTTATGCGCATTAACACTAAAAAGTTTCAAGCCGCCCTTCCCCAATAGGAATAATCGACGCTGAAAACCTTGTTTGTGCCGTTATTTTACAGTAAAGTCAACTCAGGCACAGCATTTTATTTCAGCTTAGTCTAGTTGGTTAACTTGGGTGGGAGAAACAGCATAGCTGCAAAGCCACGGTTGTTCGATGATCATTATCGTAATATTTTGCTAGGTTCCTTGTTTCCATTCTCCGAGTTACCAGGGCAAACGGTTAGTAAAGTGTTTTTGAAACATGACTTAATATTTTAACTTTAATCTGCGAGCTCGGTTATGCCTGAAGCAGTTATCATCGTTAGTTACAAACCAAAATGCGACACGATACCCTGGCATATCATGCACCTATTGGCGAGCACCATTTTTAATATGCCTCAATGCATTGTGGGAGTAATAGACGCAATAGATAATAAATACCACAAAACATCATATATGGTATCATTATTGATGCTCTGGAATATTTGCAAAGTATATACTTTTGGTTACACATATTATAATCTCCCCCTCCCCCAAAATCATTTCGCAAACCACTGGGTGCAGAATCCACAATTTTGAAAATGACAGCTAAGTCCCCGTGAAATAGTCCCGATTTGATATTTTGAAGAGGAACTACCCAACACATATGTGTGATTCGTGGTTACGGCAGGGTAATTTATCGAATAAATGTAATGTACAACATATAATGGGACTTTTCCAGTGTGAGTGTAACCTAAAAATGTAAAGCCAAAGGCTCCCAGTGAACGGTTTTAAAATTCGTGGTGTCTAAATCCATTCCCCATGACACGGCCACGTGAATTTTTTTCTCCCATGGAGGGTTAAATCCTACGTTTTTGTCAAAAACCTACTTGGTTGAGCGTGCTTGCAGCAGCCGTTTCGACTCCATTTTTGTTCACTTTCAACATTGCGTTGCTAAGGTACGTCACTGCAGAAAGAGCTTTCAGTTAAGTACTTGTTTATATCTCACGTCATCTGATTGGCTTACAAATAAAACAACAACCAATAAGATTCACTCTGGTATTTCATTTCGGTCGTAAAAATCGTTCCACACACGTTGGGAACGATTGTGTTTGCACATGGGTGTCAATAGAAGAAACTGATGTCGCCCCCAGGCTATGAACTAAGTAGCAGCACTGGGCACAGGAACCAAGAGTCCCCGTTGAGTCAAAGATGGAGTTTAGTGGAGAAGGTTGCCCAGATAGTGGATACAGGTCCGAAAGTACCGGGGGATTTTTACATAACTGGTAAAAAGACGATATCATCAAAATGTTAACCACCGCCAGGAACAACTTAAACCATATATATATATATATATATATATATATATATATATATATATATATATATATATATATATATATATATATATATATATATATATATATATATATATATTATAAATTTTGCTTATCGTTAACACTTTGAACAAATAGTTACATTTACGTCGTGAAATACTGAAAATGATCAAAATATGAACATGTAGGGTACCAAATTGGTGCCTGTTGTCGCGTTAGGTTCCATACATGCTTGTAAATCAAAGGGAGGAAAAGGAAACAAAATGGATGGCATGTTGACCCTAAACCTATACAAAAATGCTATAGACCTGTGCCCTGTAATCTTGACAGTATTCATCCGTCTTTTGTGTTTCAAAATGCTTTTAATTGCTGAGAACTTACGGTGAAAGCACCAAAGCCGCCATTATTTGACATCCGCGGGATCTGGTTACTTAATTGTTGGGCCGAAAGGACTACTTTTGAAAGAGCGACGTTTAAAAAAACGGAGAAGCATACGAGTTTGTAAAACCCAATCATTGTCAATCGATTTAAGGTGGAAAGTGTTAAAGACTTGAGATCTAACATCTTTTCCGGTGAATCTGCTTGAGACAAGAGATGATTAAATCACAAGAACGTCCAGAGTCAAATTATTTACTGTACCCTCGGGTCTTGTTAAAGTCACATGCAAGACGCATCCCATCTTCTTCCTTTTAGCGGGCAAATTAAAATAAAGTGTGAAATGTACGTAAATTTCCCTCACCAATTCCAACAAAACGTGACACAAGACGCAGAAATAGAAATGAATCAGCTTAACTGCCATAGGTGATTTATTAGCTTCCATGTACCTTATCAGTACATAAAACCCTCTAGAGTCAAAATCAGTTTTTGTTCGCTATTTACGACACGTGTCACTTTCGTCGAACATATATCACTTGATAAGTTTTCCAAGTCATACATAAGTACACATAATATATAATACATATATAATAGATTCTTATAAATTTGAGATTTTCCTCGTTGAGCGCTGGGGTGGGCAGAGACTTTTTTCTTTTATTGCGACCACAAATACGAGACAGCTATGTAGTGTGGAACGAAAAGATAACGGCAGCAAGGGATTGGATAATTTAGGCATGAAAACAAGATGGCTGTCTCGAGGGTACATTATACCTCTTATCTCGATACCAATGCCCTGCTCACGCGTGACCGTTTATACTTGGTGGATCAAGCACGAGTGGGGCGTCAGTTATAGAATTTAACTTTTACTTGCGAAAACCAGTCGATAGCCAGCAGTAGGCCTAATATGAAATGCCGTCTACTTTTTCTTTCTTCTCGAAGGCTGCTGTTTAAGCCTTCACAACAAGATTTCAATAGGAGGTTTGATCCTTTGACAAGTTTTTGCATAGAATAGCCTAAAATTTATTGAATGTTTTACTGGGCGTGTTTCTTACTCACAGATACACTGAAAAAATGTGCGACGTTAGCATTTCTATGTGGCGTGGTAATAGTTATCTTTAAGACTTTTCTTTAACAGTCATGGATTTTAATAATCATCCTGAGAGAGTTAATACAGGCGAAGTCCGTTCTGTTAAAATGACATACATGTTTAAAGTAGCCCCAAACCTTTATCACAGTTATCAAATCTGGGTGTTGTAATTCATAGGCTACCATCTGTGAACAGGGTATGTTACGTTTGTCTGAAGTTCCCAAAGACATGATCAATTTCTCTGGGCATCGACTTCATGAATGATGAAACTGGTTCGTGTATAGGCCTATTGTGAGAAGTGTGTTAGGCCTTCATTTTAGTGTGCTAATAACCACGATATCACTTACGACGGGCATCTGAACCAAATTTTTGACAGTAGAAAATACTCTTAATCTCTTGACTAGGCATAAAAACCTACAAATTTGCTTTAAAGAGACACAATTCCCCAAAATGAACATTGTCAAACTTTACTGTTCGAACGATACCGAGCAACCAGCCCTTTTTGCCTTCGGTAAATTGGGCGAAATGCGCCGCTGAACTGCGGCGTGTTACCATGACATGCCTTACGTACTAGCACATTTTTTAATTTTTTTTTTCTCTGAACTAGACATTGAGAAGCTCTGTAAAGCGCCATGTCTCCATCGACAGATGTGACAAGCCAGGTCTTTCAGACCATTTTGGCCTCGGCCTAAATGACGAAACCGTAGAATGAGTCATGAATGCTCTAAAAGACCTAGCAAGTCACATTCTGTCAATCGAGTCACAGGCACGTTATCTGAGACTCTATTTATCATATGTTAAAAAGGCAAGACGACAACATTTTGGTCAAGTACTGCTGCATATGTGAAATAATATTCAAAGATGCAAAACGGCCTCCCAAACTGATCTGCATACCCGGGGTCTGCATAGGCCTAGCAACTGCGCGGAGTGATAGTCAAAATTCATAATTAGTGTGATTCGGCTTCTGACAAAATTGCGCATGCCATTTGACATATTAGGTAGACCTAATACTGACTCCGGGCATTCAGCGAAAAAGAGCTCACATATTCATTCTAAACAAGTAATTATACCAATGGTCACACTGGATACAACACATAATATCACATTGCTGTATCTGATAGGCCTACCGGTATCAAGGTCACGTGAGTGCAAACATAGAATAAAAATCGTCACGTGCATTATTAGTTAACGTGAATTCATGGGGTAGTCATGTAATGATCTATCTGTTTCTTGTGTGTAAGCTTCATTCTTACGCTCCTATTTTTCTGGATAAAAACTGAATGAAACTTGAATTCATAATTTCCATGTTCTAACACATACCAAACAGGTACTCGAAACTTGACACAGCCAAATAAGCGAGGGACACACAAGTGAAAATTAATAGCCAACGATGTGTAGCCAAGGAGGAGTAAGTTACAAGATCAGATTCATCGGTGAAAAATGAAACTGAAAGTGTCTTTGCAAGTGGCGACATGTTGGATAAGCCTATCATCCCTGAAGGCCTTTGGCTATACGGCCTAGCCTAGGGTCAACATTTTTCGTTCTCACACTTCAAGTAAGAAAGAAGAAATCTAATTGGTTAATAGCCGTGAGACATTCGATGCGTGTCCGCGAGCACCCTCAGTAACAGTCAACATTTTGTCTGATTGCGGCCCGCTGAGACTGAGGCTGACTTGACGTCACATTTCGACATACTCAATTAGCCACGTGTGACTGTTTGGCAACACCCAATGCAAGGACACGTGCAATACTTTGAAGTAGTTCAACATACTTGTAGAAGGCTTACCTGATACGCTGAGTTAGGCGTACTTTCACTATGTGGAGGTGGAAGGAAGATATCGAAACAGGACAATTAAGCTGAACTGGTCTATGTGGATCCCTCTGAATTTTGTCTGTGACTTTCAGTGTACGTAAATAAATGTTGACGTGGGTGGTGGGCGACAGATTAAATAGCACCCCCTCGGAAACATTGTCAACCTCGACCTTTGGTCTCGGTCGACAATGCTTTCCTCGGGGGTGACATTTGTTCTGTCGCCCACCACCCACGTCAACATTTATATATTGTTCCCCCTTTGGGTGTTTGTAATTTAGAGCACTACTATGTCGAGGAAAGCGTATTGAATCAATCATGCAATATGCCCAGTAAAGGCTGATGAAGTGGGCACGTTTCACTAAGACACCGTGTGAATGTAATCAATGCATTCGATCATAATCAGATGCATTTTAATCGAATTATCAATGTCGTGCGGTAATTTCTAACTTCTCAGACAAGAACTTACTTTCTCTTTCTTTGACATGTTTTTGAGAAAACTGCAACTGCTTTGTACCTTCTCAACATTATTCTTGCCGACTATAAAATTATCGAGACATGGCTTGGGGGATTGCTTGCCTGCTGAACGTTTTTTTTCCATGACCTCATCCAGTGCTAATTTCGACCGAAGTCGATCTTCTTTGAATTAACATAACGATACCAGATTCATGAACCTTGTAAACGTATTTTAATGCAAGTACTAGTATGCTAGTAATTGCAAAGAACATAAACACGGAACAGGTGAACAGCTTTCCTCGGTGCGCTTTAAGTGGACTGAGGAAAACCGTTGACTCAGTTCAAACTTGGCACCGACCGATTCAACTGAGTCTTTGATTGACAACTGGCTGCTGATGACTTATATTTCTCATTTGCATCCAGACGGTCGGCCTATTTAAAATGATGTGGGCGTGAAGGTGTGAAGGTGTTGGGGAGGGGGTAAGCATAATGATCAACAAGTCTCCTCTCTCTGCGCTCTTCGTTAAGTTGACTCCATGGCCATTGATCTCACGGGGCTTAAAAGTAACGAGAGTACATCTAAGCATGGAGGGACGGCAAGACGGGAGAAAAGTTGCACTTTTTAGTAGTGTTTCTTAGAATTGGGCTAAACTGTGACTAATGGTTTGGACCAAACGTCAACTTTGATCTCAGATATCGTCTATAATTCGCTCAGTATTCGACGATTTAGAAAAAAACACGCTGATTCTCGGTTTCCATTTCGGCCTATGTTCCACTGCCAAGCAAACTGAGTCTCGGATTAAGATTTACCAATTTGCCATTTCATTTAGTCTACCAGAGTAAGAAAAAAACATGTTTGTCGTCTGATTGCTTTCTTAATATAATTTAACGCGGTACAGTCTGGGGTTTTGTGTTTCTTTGCATTTCACTTGCTCATATAATGTAAATAAACTTACTTTCACGTTCATCGATTTCGTGGTCTTTGTATTTTAGACATTTAACCGAAGTTTTAACGGTATTGTTTTGAACACCATCCTGTGTTGAATTTTTTAAATTGTGTACTTGTTTTCACAGATAAATTTATGCCATCAGCGAAACAAGCGACAACAAAAATGCAGCTACAGTAAGTGAATTTATACTGTCTGCTCAGTGACAACTGTTTTAGCTGTCATTGCCACTTTCGACAAAAATCCATATGCTCTGAATTGACATAATGATATTAGATTCGTTTTCTTAAACCAGCCTTTCGTTCAAGTACCTGTATGCCTACATTTACGATAAGAGAATAAAGACAATAAGAATGGTCCATGTCAACGGCAATATTTTACTTGTTTTGGGCGCACCGGGGCAACGAAACCTCCTGACTCCGTTCAAACTTAGCACAGAAAGGGTTAGTCACGCATTACGATTCTGTGTCTGCAGCTTTATTTGGCACTTACGGCACAAATCTGAGTAAAGACACTGACTTCGCGTACATATGTATTTTCCTGCAGGAAACTCCTCTAGAACTTTTATACAAAAAATTTAATTTTTAATGCCTAAGACTGAGTAAAGAAGACGAAGCAGACGATATCAAATTGTAGATTGCTGGCCATCGGTTTGCGACGGGAAGTGTTCATATACAAAGAAGACAATCAAAACATGTTTTGTATCTTAAGAAAGGCACACTCAGGGTGGGAATTCAACGTTGTTGTGAACCTTTGAAACATAGAAATTCTGAGTCAGTCGCCTGAAATAGCTACCCCCCCCCCCCCCCCCAGCAACCAGAGATTCAATAAAAAGTATTATAGTTACGTGGGTATGTTGCGGCCCCTCGCTTGAGAGACCGTTTCAGTAAGAAACAGGGCAGGTGGCATCCTCAACATTCTGGGTGGGTATGTGTCTCAAACAGTTTCCTATGCTACCATGATTTAATCTCATACTTGGTGGAAAAAGGCACGCTTTACTGATCCTGTAATCTTGAAATGAGCGCCGCATTCGGCCAAGTCTTTCTAGGAGTGCGGGGGTGGGTGAGGATGGGTACCCTTCCCGCTCTCAATCACAGAACACACACACACACGCGCGCGCGCGCACACACACACACACACACACACACACACACACACACACACACACACCCAAGTTGGTGAAATCTGGTGATGCATTTTGAAGACAGACATGCCCATTTAGAATCATAAATACGACTTGTTATACTTACCCGAATTCAATTTCGTAGATTTGAGGGCTTTTTTAAATCCTGGCAGTAATAAAAGAGGACCTTTCCCGCGTGGTGCCTAGTGCTGTCGTCTTATAATACAGTACGGTACGGCACGTTACGGTACGTTACGATACAGTACAACAGTGCTCAGGGGCGGGCCTGGGAACAGAAATTGTTACAGTTGTGAACGCTGAAAATATAATGAACAATGAAATATTGCCAATTTACTGACCATAAAAAACCAAGATAAAATATGCACACCATTTCATTTGACTAGAAAACTGCTATATGTTATGACAAAAAAGGCCTTACAGAGCTTCAAGCGGGAAACTTCTTCACAGCCACCCCATCCAAAGACGGGTGAAAAAATCAATGGCTTAATAATTGTATGAAAAGGCTGAACTAAAATATATTTGCTTAAGATTCATGCTTTTTGTGTGTAGGAGTGTAGGGGCCTTCAATGTTGAATGCCACCCAGAAAAACAACACCAGGCTCGAAGAATATATACATTTTTTCCTGGTGAAAAAAATTCATCAGCTATACAATATATACCAGGGTCAAGTTTCAAAACTTTGGAAATAACATTGTTGGTATTCGTGCCAGCTTGGACAATGACGTCACAATCCATTGATTCTTACTTCAATATGGATCAATCGGTAGTCTGATAGTAAGACTTTCGGCCTGGGTACATATGCAGAAAATTGAGGGCGTATTTGTGTTAAAATTTACCAATATTGGGTAAACATTCCCTCTGGATGAAATCACACCGCGACGCCTTAGTTTATGTTGTATTTTTCTTTTTATTTCTATCAAATCAGTCTCACATGACACAGATAATGCCTTCAAATGCAATACAATTTTAAGAAAACCCTGGCGGGGGCGACACGGGTAAAGCATGTAAAGAGAAAGAATGATAAATTACCACTAGCCTGATTCCCTGATCTCCTTCTCTTCACTGGTAGAACCTCTACAAGGACCTGAATTATAACACTGACAGGAACATTACCAAAAAAAAAAAAAAAAAAAAAAAAAAAAAAAAAAAAAAAAACAGCAAAGGTTTGGTATAAATGTGGTTTGCTTTATTTTGGTCTTCAAGATATATAGGCTATACCGTCAGTCAACACCTTTCGTCGGAGCATCCGTTGGCTGTTTCCTGAGAATAGGTACCTTGATCCGCAGAGTCCTAACGCTGATGTTGAACTTTTTCACATTAAAATTACAGGAAGCCGTGCAGCGACCGATATGTCGTCTGCTCTTTTAAATGTCAAGAATAATTCAGACGATTAGTTAACAGCTTCCATGATGCACACCTGGAGAAGTTGTTCACTCGTTCTTTGAAGGTTTGACGTGCAGTGCAGCTGGCATCAAGTGAATGAAGAAATCAAGACATTGCTCGTACGCTGAATCGCTCAAACTGGGGGGGGGGGGGGGTTACTTGACACCCTCCTAATTCCCTGAAGAACCTAGTGATTGTCCAAAGAACCCAAAGGAACCTTTTCTTCTTACGGTGCACTGCGGCCAAGAATTGGACCAGAACCGCACCTTGGCCAATCATGCTTGTCTTGTGCCAAGTAAGTGCATTCATCAGGTAATTGTATGATTGACAGCAACATGGCATTGCTATCTAAGACTTGAAGCATGATGTCATGTTGTCATTGTTGCGGCTATATGAATTAACTTAAAAGTATAGTTCTAGGCGCTCTTTCGGTGTGTTTTCACTTTAACTCTTTCTTATTCACATTTAAGATTGAGTGAACAGCTTTACTTGGCGCGCTTTGGGCGCAATGCCAAGCGCGCCAGTATAGCTGTACACCTGGACTATAATATTCTGTGTAACTACAGACATACTGCCACTTGAATGAAAGGTCTACCTACAAGGAACCTAGAACCCTCATTTTAATGCAGAGCAATTCTTTTAACATTTTTATAGAGTCTGCTATTTCAGAAAGGAGTTTGACGACACTTTGCAGAAGAAACTGAGCAGATCGGGTTTTTGTTAGTCATCGGCTCTCCTCTGTACCTTTTGGTGCTATTAGCACAAAGAACGTACCAGGGACAGTTACTCAGTCTTATGACAGAGAAAGGATTAATGCATATTTCCCATTCGCCTTTTTCAAATAAAATTAAATTTAAATCAAAAGACTGATGTATTTTAATGATATACTGGCAGCGTGTTAAAATTTTTGTGTCTGGACATTGACCCGCGTCCAGTGCTGCCCCATTTTCCCCTACTTGTTTTCGAAATGATAGCGTGAAATGGAAAGTCACGTATTCGTACGAATCTCAATTGACGCAAGTGTACATATATATGCACATGCAAAGGGTATGTCGAGGTAAACTGTCCCTGTTAGTCCTCTGAGTCGAGCCATAAGGAGATTGGAGTCTCTCGACTCAAATATACAGTGCGTTTCCTTGGTTGTCCATCATTACTCTGGGTGGATGTCTTGTCCATGGATTTCGAAAACAAGTGGGGGAAAACGGGGCAGCACTGAGCCCGGGTGAATGTCTTGACACAAAATTGTAACACGCTTCTAGTATATCATTGTCAGGTGATAGCAAGGATGGATCTTGAGACTGGCCTAGTGGCGTTGGCAGCTGGTACTTGATCAATATATGTTTGGAGAAAATAAGGTTTTAAAATTCTTTTTTTCACAGGAGAAGAGTGATCGACTGCCTGCCAACATTACATGAGTTGTGCTGACATGATTGCTGTTGGAATCTTCAACATTAGAATTAGAATCACAGATGGCAGCACGGTAGAATTTAGAATCCCTGATGGCAGCACAGAGTTTAGAATCGCAGATGGCAGCACTTGGGGGATGTTATATTCATCAACTTTTCCTTCTGCATCATAGAAGCGTCAAAAGGATTTATTGTTGTGCAAATGAGCAAATTACATGTATATGCAAATTCCGCCATCAAGAGCTACCCTCTGGAGTCGTATAAGGATCTATTTGCTGGACGCTTGTTTCATGATTACTTGGCTGCCTAAACATGAGATTCCAGATGCCCCAAATAAGCCCTCACGGATTGTACTATATCTGTATATAGACATTCGTTGACATGTTTGATCATAGAATGGGTTTCTTCAGGGGTAATACTGGATAGGTATGTTAATATCTTTGGGTTGTGTTGGGCATGTACGTTGATATAAGCATACAAATCTTATTTGGGATCATACCCGACAATTTACTCTTGTGTGCTATTTCATAAACATGACGAATAAAAATGTCAGCTTCCAGTAAGATAACTCGTTTTTGTGTGTGTGTGTGTGTGTGTTCTTGTTTTTTTTTCTTCAAATCAGTCACGATGCTAATATTCATGGTTTGTCACATCCTTTAACAGCATATGCGAATACACCAAAAATACCTAAATCAATGAAAATTAAAAATTAAGGGAGCCTTTATTGTAATAAAATTGCCTCTTTTATGCTTCAGATAGAGTAAATGACGTAGTGATATATGTATCACCCCTCTTCTCTCATAATCATTTGCCGAAAACAGGCTGACATGTAATAGGGCTTGGGGACCATTGACCATAGCATTGCCTTTTCCACATGGTGCAGGTTACAGTATAACTCGTTTACTTGCTTTGCCGCAGAGGTCAAAGCTATCATCATCATTCACCATGTATTCACATTGAATTCAGTGCTCCTAAATCATGTGTACGTAATGGTATAAATCTTAAGCAACAGACACAGAGTTTAGTGCCTCTTAATGTGGAAATGACATGTCAGGGAATGTTTCCACTCCTTTCCGCAAACGATTCTTCGCTCTTACTATCTTTTCAAAAATCACGAGTATGGTCCTTTATTAATGTTAATATTAGATATCTCACAGATATTTGACTGTAAAATTAGATCACGTTTTCACCTTGTTTATAGTTGACACAAAGCTGCACAGACCGCTATAATAGGAATTGAGGACAGGCCGACTTTACAACCAAAACGGGAGTCATAAGACAGCACGCAGTGATAACAGAGAGACTTCTCGCGTTTTGCTGTAGCTCCATTTGCACGTCCAGAGCACAAAGGAATCCCTTTAAGACTAATCTGCTCAGAAAAAAGCAGCATTGCGGTTTGGGAGTTTGATTACCATGTTATTGGTGTGCACGGAACAACTATACAAATACGGATCGTGTCATATGGTGCGTTAAGTACACATCTTTAGCAGGAAATAGCATTAGTTTAAAGCCAATTGGACTCCTGAACCGTTTGCCATTCAAAATAGCCAAAAGCGCAGGCAAGTCATATGTTGCCTTCTCAAATCTTCTGACTTAAGTCTTCCACTGCGGAAATGATTTTGAACAAAAATTCTAGATGAAATTTATTAGGGCAGCATACAGTATCGCAGGTCAACACTTTTCCTTCGCGTGAGATGGGGAAAGAAGAAGGTGTTGACTTGGGCCAGCAAGAATTAAATGCTGATTGATTTTGGACAATGTGACCAAGCACCTTGACGTCCTGAGAGCGATATGGAGAATAATTTTGGAATAACGTGATTTTGTGAGACCTGAGGACCCTGAAGTGACAAATAAGAAACATTCTAATATCAATGTTCGAAATATTTCTGAAAGACTGTATTGCAAGACGCCAGAAATCCTTATAGACAAGTTTAATGTACAGTCAATAACACCTCTAGACTTGCTCAAGTCTCACTGGACTGTCTTCCGTATTTTATTTAAAATCAAATTCATTGCAAAATGAAATTTTAAGTAAACACACGTCGTAGCTTTATTCTGTTACAATACAGGCAGGCCCTTAAACCTAGCTAATTGGCGTGGAACGTGTCTATAACCAGAAAACATTGACTCCAGCTGATAAGCACCAGGCGGTCTGCACTGTGTTTCTTATCACACAGACAAGCGAGCGGTTATAAGGCACCCCTCATAAAAAACTGTTAATTGAGCTACTGTGTAATGAAGGGTTAATTGCAGTGCAGCGCGTCAGGCGGTGGGCGTCCAGAAACCGGCACGGCGACAGTGTCGACCAGTTTAAAAAAAAAAAAAAACAGTAGGACCTACTTAATAACACCATGTAGTTGGGATAATATTATACAGTTAACTTCGAGGAGGGGAAAATGTATCGCACTTCTGGGTGGGACCGCGGGTTGGGAAAATAGGGACATGCACCAGGGACTTGTGCAAGTCTATAACACCTCTAATACCGAGTGCGAGCAGCTCTTGGTTAATGGTATTTATGTTTAGATTTTTGTTGTTGTATTGTGGTGTTTGTCGCATGTAATTTGTATGTTTAATGCACTGTTTTTATCTGTTACTTGTATGAAAAATTGTTACAAATTTTATGTGGTGCAGTCAATAAACTTCATTTCATTTCAATTTAATTATCTTTTAAATTATGAAACCTGAAGAAACACGTGTTTCTAAAATGGCAACGAAAGATAGCTAGGTTATTAAATTGGCACCCGAGCCATCAATAATATATTTTGAAATTTGTTTTACTACCCCGCCCTTTCCCTCCTGACAAGGCAGGGCAGGGCAGAGCTGAACAGAACTTATTAGTGTGGAGCCCAGCAATGCAACGCAGAACATTGTTAATCAAATATAAATAGAGAGGAGAGGAGAGCAGAGCAGAGCAGAGCAGAGCAGAGCGGAGGAGAGGAGAGGAGAGGAGAAGTAGGGGAAGGGAAGGGAGGAAAGAACAGACGAGCAGAGAAGAGAAGAGAAGAGAAGAGAAGAGAAGAGAAGAGAAGAGAAGAGAAGAGAAGAGAAGAGAAGAGAAGAGAAGAGAAGAGAAGAGAAGAGAAGAGAAGAGAAGAGAAGAGAAGAGAAAAGAAGAGAAGGCAATCAGAATGAAATATTGAAGCATGAGCATGTTTACGCCCCAAAACACGATTTGCGGCTCGGAAGCAATCATTACCATAATCACTCATTGACATATCTAGCAAACGCTCAGCCGAGAAGTTTCACAACCAGCCAGGGACTATCAGGATCATTACAGATAAAAGAATATTTGAACGTTGACCTTTCATTTTACTGTTAATTTTGAAGCTTGCGCCAAAACATATGAACAGAAACTGTACACACCATACGAAAGTGCGTTGCGCTTGGTTTTGGTCGTTATTTCCACCATGTAGACCCAAACATAGGGTTCCATAAATTATTGAAGTTTTGCTCCTATTAACCTTATCATAGCTCCAGACTTCCTTTTGTATTTCTCGATCGAATTTCACCAAGACTACCTGGACCAGGCAGTCATTTGACTGCAGCACATGCAAGGGAACGAAGCTTTGGTGGCGCCATGTTTGCTGAACCCTATCCTGCTCAAATCCTTCGAAAGCGCCCGGATATAAATTGTCGTCTGCTCCAATGCATATCCTTAAATTTTCTCAGGAATGAATATAATTTGGGAGAGAATTGTAGATAAAAGATTTTATGATAGCATACCCCGGGTCAACAACTTTCCTTGTCGCGGTTTGGGTACATTGCGCTTAACTTGCGCCAAAAGAGCTGTTAATTCAGTCGGTTGATGAGCAGTTAAGGCTTATCATGACTGCCAATCCGCTCATATTTTACTGCCTTGGAATACGACAATGGCATGGCTAATGTAAATTGGGTATAACTATCGGATTGCATGTTCATCTATCTAATAAAGAAATTTCTACATTCCCCACCAGATGGATTATTATAACCAAGGTGTAACTCAAACTTTTGCACTGCTGCCATCACTTACTTGAAAAACAGGAAATAGGGTCTCGTATTTGGAAATAATAATATTGTCGACATACCATTTGATGCTAAATGCCTATCGTCAACATTATTAAAGATTCACGTTAAATTTGTTAATGTGACCTGAAACGAGCAAAAGTCCAATTATTTACTTGAGCGCACAAACAGCGTGTGTGTATTTAATTACGATTACATTATGCTTAATTACTTAAATGTCAATTTTCAATGAAGCAGCATAATTTTCTCATTTCTCAACTGGGAGATAACATCGACTCTCTCCTTAACTCGTGGGGAACTACCCTTATGCAAAGCTCATATTGAAATGTATTTGTTATCAATTATGGCGATCATCTGACAAAATGCGGCCAGATACGGAAATTTGGAATAAGAGGCCAACGACCAGAAATTTTGCATAAAAAAGTGCTTTAACGCTGTTTCGCAATGCAAATCGTCAAAGATCAAATGATATAAAACTGTATCAAGCATATCCGTTGGCCCAAGCAAATACCTGCTCCAAAGATTTTTTCTATAATTTCAAATTATAATTGTTAATATATCTAAAAATGCTTATGCAAATTACCCTCGAAGATGAAATTTTTGGTCTTAATAATGACGCCGGGAAGAAGTCTCTCAGACATTACATTTTCAACGACTGATATGGATTACTGCATCAAAATCAACTTTTAAAATATCCAGTCTCTTCTATCACCATTGCCTTTTTTTCATTTTCAAGTATTTTTTAGATACTTATGTTTTTGTCTCTTCACGGACAGATGCAAACATTTCCCCAATACATAAAAATGACTCAAGACAAGTATTGGGTAACTGAAGATCAATGTCCATTTTGAGTGTTAAAAAAATACATATTGAAGGCTTTATACAACTATTTTAAAACACACCAGTTGCTTACTTGTTACCAGCTGTCCCAGAGATTCAGAAGTGTATCTGCTACTTGAACTATATGATATCTTTACAGAGACTACAACTGACAAAAAAAAAAAAACAAAAACAAAAAAACCCACAAAAAAACCAGCAAAAAAAAAAAAACCAAAAAAAAACAAAACCCAAAAACAAAAACTAAACAAAACAAAAGAAAAGAAAACAAAACAAAACAAAACAACACCCCGTCAAATTAATATTCTTAGATATCAGTAGAGCATTTGATCCAATGTCACACATGGAGACCATATGAACTTGAAAACAATCTGGAAGTGAAGGTACATAATATGAATTCGTTCGTTTTAAAATACAAAGACAACGAAAGCCAAACAGTGACAGTTGTCGATCAGGCTTCGAATTGGTCAAACATTGTACATGTAACTGGTGTCCTTCGAGGCTCAATTTTGGTGCCACTTCATTTTCTTATTTCTGTAAATGCCCTGGCCTCTATACTAAAATCCAACAGTGGCATCTTCTTTGATGACACATCTTTATTAGTAATCTCAGGAATAAATATGTAGTAATATGCCTTCCATTACTTTGGATGGAGACGTCAACGCAGTGTCCCTTTTGGGCCAAATAATGGTTTATAGTATTAAGTGGAAATAAAGCAGGTAAGTAACAAAACGAGACAATCAGCCTGCTTATCTAAATGGAAAGCAGGTCACTGGACCATCATAGACATGTAGCCGTTACTTTCAGTGACAAAAATATCTGGCCCAATCATGTGAATCAGCTTTTAAGTCTGATTTGACACGAGTTTGTGGCTTACGGAAACTGACCTAAAAAATAGCCAGGTCCCCATTAGAAAGACTTTACATTAATTTGTAACAAGAGACCAGTTCTGGAGTATTCAAAGGTCCATTTCCCCAACTGTACGAAGGGATAGACAGACACAATTAATAAGAACGGGGCTAACTTGCGTCACGGGTGCTTCCAGACACACCAAGAACAGACGTCTCTATTCTGGAACTAAATAGGAAACCTTGGATGCGCGGAATAAAAAAACAAAACAAAACAAAAACAAACCGAAACTAATCAATCTGTACAGAAACTCAGTGCTCCTTCATATTTGCAAGGAAGATTGAAAGAAATGAGATATCCATTGAACGTTCCATCTAACAATCAGTGGACCTAATTTAAGACATGATTAATTTTTCCGCCAACAATAATACGTAGGAATTCGTTACACTCAGATATAAAAGCATCTACGCTCGTCGAAACGTTCAAAGGGAAACTAAACAACTAAGAATCACGGGCTGTGTGAACTGCCCGCACTCAGCCGACTTATATTTCTTTACCAAAAGAAGGGAGTTCTCATTCAGCTGAGCGGTGCTAAGCTTAACCTGCAGTCAGTTGTAGATCAGAACAAAAAAAAGTTAATAAGTATCAGAATTCCGACTGACTTACATAGTATTCAATACAATGTGTGTATAAATTGTATCATAAGTGCCCAAAATGAATAATCGATTAAAATGAAGAGTGTAGGGTAACAACTTGTGAACAGCTTGCCAAGGAAGGAATACTTCCACCACTCTTTAACTTAATCTGAGTGACCGTTTTGCAAAGACGAAATACATAATTGCTCCGTGACTTTGGGAATCAGGTCAAGGTCATCCAATTGAATATATTTCATTCAAACGGCCTAAAGTAAGTTCCAACAAATTTGAATTAAATCCAACAGACAGGTAGATGAAGATGTTAATCTTCACAGTCACGGACCTAAATCTGACCGGTAAGTCTGACATAGTCATGAATGTTATATAACCAGTGGGTTACTCCGCTTGGTCTGCTTATCCCCAGATACAATAGGAGGGTTGCCTTCTGAATCATACTTCATGGGAATTTTTTTGTCTCGAAAGATTAAAAAAAATTAATGTTAATTGAAAAAAAAACACTTCTCCTGATACTAGTAATTAATGTTTGAATCCAACTTGTTGACAGGCATGTTTCCGTGAAGTCTCAATGGTGAATCTACATCTTGCTGTCAGCTGGTCGTGTTCGATTCTGTTGGGACCCATCCGTACAGCGTATTATTGCTGTAATTCTGCTAAACGCTATTAGCGACAGAGACCCACGAGCGGAAACACGATTGGCACCCATGTAAACCCTTCATCTTTGTGTCAGTTGAAAGTGACAAAATAAAATTGTTAAATGTCACCAGTTCAAATTTTTGATTTACGGCCGAGCTGATGGGAGTATTTTGAATGAAGACTCGGGCATCATATGTCAATCGCATATTTTGCACTACATCAGCAAGAAAGAGGGTACGCACTGGGCCCCTTGTGTTCCACTTTAAAAACTCTCGAGGGTTAGAGATAGAAACCTTGACGTAATGTATTTAGTGATCAAAAATAGTGCCAGACAGGCGTAGTAGACTGCACGGATGTCCCAGTTGTTGATTTCGCGCCATACACCCAGATCAGCGATTCCTGGTAGTGAGCACGGGAACCAGGCTGAAATGTGGACTTTGTCTTCATTCAAAAATTAAAACAAAACAAAACACCCCCCCCCCCCCAAAAAAAAACAACAACAACAACCAACCAACCAACCAACCAACCACCCACCCACCCACCCACCCACCCACCCAACCAACCAACCAACCAAAATTTTATCAACATTATAATAAATCATATTTTAGACCTTCCTGGAATTGCCGATATTGTAGGACAGCACAAACTTATATTAGGATTCAAAAATGCATTAATTAATTAATCCCTTGATGGCAACAAATTGTGTGTGTGATATTGAAAACAATAAGTCCTTGTTTAACAATTTAAAAAGCTTTGCCTGGTGTGCTTTTTCCGTTTACTGTCCAAACCTTGATCAAGCCTTGAAGACATTAAATATGGAATAGCAAGCACATTGATTTAGCTTGAGTGAACGTGTCCTCGAAAATAAATATAGCCACAGGATAGGAATATATATATATATATATATATATATATATATATATATATATATATATATATATATATACATACATACATACATACATACATACATACATACATACATACATACATACATACATACATACATACATATATATATATTAGTGCATTGACTCAGGGAAAAAAGTTGGGTCCCGGGACCCGCAAATAAATTATGTTTATTACCCGGAACCCGGGTACCCTCGGCAAAAAACCTTGCTGAAATGATACACAGAAACATATAACTTGCTTTTATTCAGGTACAGTATAACAATTCCACCATTCGACAAGTTACCTTTTCCTTTGGGAAAAAAAATAAAGAAAAACCCCCCATAAATATGCAACATCACAGTAAAAAAGGCAGAAATACACATAGATCTATAATTTGTTTATATCGAAAGTAGTCGGGTATTAAAATTGGATTCGGGACCCGACTTCTTGGCATTTTGACGGGGGGGGGGGGAGTTGTCCCGGGTACCCGGGTCCTGAGTCAATGCACTAATACACACACACACACACACACACACACACACACACACACACACACATATATATATATATATATATCAGCTTTTAAACACAATGGTGTCTCTTTCGTTGCTAATTTCAACCAAGGCAGATGTGCTTTGAATCAACACAACGATACCATATTCTTTTCCCTTATAAACTGACTTCCGGTCAATACATATTTTATATGCAAAACAATTGGCCAAGAGGCAAAATGCTTATATGAAGCCTTTTGTACATGAATTGAAAATACAACAAAAAGTGGATAACTTCTAGATAACAGGTAGAGAACTCACAGGACATAACAAATATGACGGGAAAGGGGGAGAAAATAAGGAAAAGGGTGCATTATTTCCGTAAATACATGGAGATATAGTTGGAAATGATAATAAATACAAATACAAATACAGATGACTTATCTCTGTAAAATGTAGCGCCGTTTTGACATTCAAGGAGCAAGATGCCTGTAGTTGCAGAGAACCTACGTCTGGTCCAAGTCAGCATTTCTGATACTACCCCTTCACATCGGGGGCACCACGGGCAGTGTATGGCCCGCCATGCGTCAGAACAGGGAGGTGTATCAGATTATTTACAGTGATGTTTGCATGTTTATTTCATTAATACCTAGCAAATCCTAAAATTGGTGGAGTTTGCACGTCATATAGACAATTTCGCGTACTTTATATCAAGACAAACCAAAAGTGCCAATCCAATGACCAAACTTCGTACTTTGCAACTATACTACTAGTTGCCATGCCTAAATCGCCCTCAGCTAGTTTTTAGAATGAAAAGTCGGCTACTTTCAACAGTTTTGTCGCATTTTGTGGATTTTGTTTACCCGCGACAAGCAAACGCTAATAAATCGTAGCGCCCAAACTGAATCGTCATTTTCTACACAACAGCGTACATCGAACCACCGCAAAATTACACAAAAGAAAGTTAATACATATCTGTGTATGACGCAGATCAAGAATACTGATAAGTTATGTTCAATAAAGGTGAAATCCGTGTATAAAATTTGTTTACAACGTGCTGCACAATTTGAACTTGAACCAAAATGGCACTGTTCACACGTCTTCTCGTCAGATACCGTCCTTCCAGGTGGGCAAGCTGCCGAGACCGCGAGACTTTGGGTGAGCAGATTAACTCTTTCATGTCTACTCGCCTGGAACCTTTGAAGTGGGCAAGTGCCCTCTCCCTCTCATACACCTCCCTGGTCAGAAGTACATATGGATAATAAGATATTCAACACACAAACACACAGATACAGTCAAAACGCCAATTTACAAAGAAACTACGAACCAGGTCGGATCTGACGGGTATCAAGTTACTCCAGTCTATAACACCATGCTTCAGTGAGGTACTTTTTGCAAATCAGGTCAAACAGGGACCAAACATTACCACCATTAGAATAGGCTCCTTCGCCAAGAAGAAAACGGAGTTTTGTTGTCTGAGACAAACCCATATACTTGTACCACGTGTCCCATACCGTAAGCCTCCAGCGTATTTTCCGTCATAAACATATATTTTGTTCTTATGTGATTCAGTTTGCTACACGCAAACATAAAATGAGGAAGACCTTCATTTCCTTGCTTCCATAAGCCACATGTTTCACTAGCTAAACCCCATCTAGCATGGCCTTCTTTTAATCCTAGACAACCGATCCTGGCCAAAAATTTTAACCTGACTCCATTGAAATTTCCACATTCGCAAAAATATTTTTTCCCTCTTTTTCACTCTATTAAGTAAGATGTCATTCTCTCAAGTCCAGCTGCGCTTGAGGCAGCTAAAGTATTATATGACCAGCAGTACAGCATGCTGATATTTAGATGTTAGTTTTTTTTATTAAGGAAATTAAAAATATATCATTTAACCACACTTTTGTAAACGGCCATAGTGGTCAGTTGGATGAACAGAGTAAAGTCTCTCAGTGCCAATTACAACACACGTTGTGCTCATCTGAAATATGATTATGATTCCAGAATGAAATTCCTTGTAAAAAGAGGCTTTTTGTACAACAATCAAAATACTTGTATCTCAAGAAAAGAAAGATGAACAGGTCAACAGATTTCCTTAGCATGTTTTGTGTGAAAAAAAAATGCGTTAACTCAATCTCAAACCTTGCATTGAAAGCGGCTATAAAACGTCTATAAATCTGCGTGTTTTCCTGGAAGACTGTGACACCTTACAATCAATCACTACCACTATGGTCATTATAAATAGAGGAGCATCAAGGGACAACTTTGAAAAACCCCAGCCATCCGTGTGGTCTACGCTTCGTCAGCTTGAATTGTTACATACTTGATGGTTTGTAGATTCATGCAAAGAGCATTAATTTTAAAATTGCTTCAACCCAGCTTTAGAAAAAGTGACGAACGTGCCAATATCACAACTATAATCTATCATTTGATATCTTTGAATCCGGCTGTTTCTTCACAGACATGCGCAAGCGAGAACAGCAGCCATTGATTTGTTACACCCTCCCAGAAATAAATACGAAAAGGAGGCTCGAAATTTTTTAACAACGTGGAAATTTACATTTGTGATCCAAATATATCTCAGTTATGTCATAATGGGAATGCATATTTTAAATGTTTCTGTTATATGCGTTTCATATTAACAAGAAAATACACGAAAAAAAGGATAAATGATTTCGATTTTTTAAAAATCCTTGTCT
>OZ026621.1:89248652-89346152 GCA_964020975.1 Hermodice carunculata | reverse complement strand
TGTTGACCCCAGACCATTTACTTTGTCTGGAAGTGCTGATTTTCGACCAGACCGGTTGGTACTTCAATGAAAGGTATTTGCATGAGAAATTTCAAAGCTGGATCCTTATAAAGATTCCAATAAAAGTAAATATTGAAAGGGGCTCTCAACGGCTCAAAATGGACCCAAGAAAGGCCAGCAGATGGTTCACCACAATAAGAGAAAATGAACTAAATGCCTGCACGTGCAGAGGCGAAACCTTATAACCCGCAATACAAAAGAGATGATTGTAGTCCACATTCTTCTGGAATTATGTATCAGTTATGTTCCATAAACCTTACATTTAAACATTTCGTGCGTGACTGGCGGGGTACCAACGATATGTGGTTGTCTGAATAACAAGTCTTTGATATTACATTAAGCTTTGTCCTCAGAGTATGTAATTTTGTGTGAGTGTGTGTGTGTCTGAAATATTTTGTATAAAAATCTAAAGGTATACAACGTGATGCAGCGGACGTTATTCAAGGAAACCACTTATACACACTCCTTTTTGTACAAAATTTCCAAGTGTTGAACTACGTCTGTCGGTCAAAGCAAGGGATGACCTCTGAACCATAACTGGTACATCTTTAAGGTACTTAGTGCTTGGGAATTAGGGGGTCGCACCGTGATAATTTCCCGGACAATTTTTGTCATCATTGGTAGGCCTTTGAGGTAACCTTTCATCACACCAAACTGCTTTCTTAAAAAAAATCCTTTTATGAAAAATCTGTTTTAAAAAATACCCCTCTGTCTGTTCAGGTGGTAGGAGATCGACACGCAGATTCAATGTGAAAATAGTCATCCTGTCAAAACCGATTGAACCAACTGGTGATTTCAGGTCCCATTACCATTTGCTTGATTCTATCCCTCAAATTTTCCTCACGCATGGGATATTGCGATTAAGACTTTTATTAGATACCCCACAAAATCAATTGCTCCCTTTTAACAATTTCGGTAGCCACACTCTCGGTACTTAACTGGTCTGCATATCTTCCCACATGCATCGAAAAAAACCTATTGAGTCGTAACAAATGACCTTTAAACACTTAACTGATGGTACACTTATTGATGCTTCAACTATATTTCTGGGTGTGACCATAGTTAATACTTTATCAGGTACCCTAATGTTTTGCTTTGCATCGGTCTCATATGCAGGTCTCTGAGGTCATTGGCCAATTTTGCCGGCCATGGAACGATTTAAAAGGTGGGCGGGGCCAAGTATGGGCGCAAAGATCAACGTCAGCGACAATTTCTGTGTACTTGACCGAGTGCTCAAATTTACATGACAGCTAATGTTGTTTATCCCCGTCGGATCAAATTTTGCAAAACAGTCACTACACTGGTTGCTTTTACATTTACGAAGAAAACTGTTGATTCAGTCCATCATGTGACACTGAAAGGGCTAAATTCACGTTAGGCATGAAAGGTACATGGTCAATTTGGATGACACTTCTGATAAAGATACCAGTTAGCCCTAGTCCTGTCCTGCAGAGAAAGTCAAGACAGCAATTTGCTTTTGTCTCCAATCAAAACACATGATTGCTTTTACATTTAATAATGCATAATATGATAATAATACATGCGTGTTTCAGTTATGACGTCGGAATTCCTGGTAAATTTTGTTTGGCAGCTTTCATAACACTTAACTTATTGTAGACTTGTGGATGCCCTTTTTCTTAATATTAAGAGACGCGTGTCACATTGAAGAGCACCTAGAGGATAATGCATCACATCTAGTGGATACTTGTGTGGTATACTATCATCTCATAATGATATCAACAGAATAAGTTTTGGGACTAGTATCTCAAAAAAGTATAATTCCACCCGCTATTTCACATGGGTGCGCAGTTTGGCTGAATAACTCGAAGGCAACTTTATCAGTTCTTAAATCAATACAATATTCTATAGCTAGGGCAGTCATGAAAATCCGGTGCAAACCAGCCATGTCAGCTACTTTAGGCGAACTTAAATGGCTCCCCATACAGCTCATTCTTGATAGATTTCGCATTAATTTTTTGTTCTCAGAATGATATATGATGTACCAGAAACACGCCTGTGTAAACAAGTCTTTTTGGTTCTATCCCACAATTATGATTCGGGTATGACGTCTGAGTGGCCACATTTTGATACTATTCACATCATTCTAAAAGTTGTTGGTATGGACAGGGCGTTCAAAAATCAAAATGAGGAGTGGCTTCAGCCTTTCATGAAGCTCAGTTTGCAAAGTTATGTATCGTCCTTTTTCAGGATATTGACGACTAAGTTTTACTATAATGGTTCCGGTGTTTGAAAAGAACTATCTTTGGTGAAAAGTATTCATTGAATTTAAATGACTTGAATCGTTGGTGACTTGAGTTTAAAGCCCACACTGGTTGTTTGGCAATTAGGAAAAAAAAGTATATAAGGCGTATTTCAGATTCAGATTGCAAACTCTGTAATGGTTCTGTTGAAGATTTACCTAAATTTATGTTCTTATGTCCAAGTGTAAATGTCATCCGTATGGAAAACTTTAAAAATTTGGAAAACAAGCTTACCGCTTATGACGAGACTGATGTATGACACAAATTTTGCAGCTCCACTGTTGTACTCAAACTATGCATGTGTTTGGGTAAAGGTGCATCTGATTATAGCGATTTTGCAAGGAACCAATTCGACCAAATTTCCACAAACTTGCTGACAGAGGCATGGGAATTTAGGCGTGAGTTCCTTGGGAACCTGCCCGGAGAGACCAGTGTGAACTTACGTCAATTTTAGTACTGTGCTATGTTTGAGTTTATTATATACCTGTTGCAATTTTATGTTCATTGCGTGATCTAGTCTGAAGCACCACGAACAATCTCCGACCGTTGGTGCCTCCGCTATAAAGGGGTAGTTTTTGCAGCTAATAAAATCATCATCATCATCATCATCATCATCATCATCATCATCATCATCATCATCATCATCATCATCATCATCATCATCATCATCATCATCATCATCATCATCATCATCATCATCATCATCATCATCATCATCATTGCTATTTGGAAGCTGGCTACGGCACGTTTTCTTGCTGCATAGTGGGTCTTCTGCATATGTTCACATTGACTCCTTGTTCATTATGTCTCTGTGGGAACACAATATTGTTTTTTCCAATGTTCCTTATTTTTTCTCCCCTCCTTGTGTATATCTTTCTACTTATTTTTTCTTTTCTGCCGGCTTAAACTCGGACACCCCTCAAGCTAGAAACTTCAAATTTGCCAGAGGTATAGCACCTATGGTAAAGTTCAAAATACCGTAAATTCTCTATAAAAGACCCATCTGTTAGAAGACGCGCACTGAATTCATCATCTTTAATTTGGATAATGAAAAAAAATGTATTCTAATACAAGCCGCGGCCTCTATAGGAGAATTTAGTCAGCAGGTTAAAAAAGACACATATAAGGGCCATTTGTATATTTAATAATATATGTTTAAATCGCTGGTCGATTCAAAAGTATTCAGCAGAGAGGCCTCATCGTTTAATCTCTTGTTACATTTCTTAGGGCCACGCATCTATTGGGCACATTACCGCAGTCGTGACATTCGGCGCCCACAGAATGAGCATGGATATTTACAAAATTAGAAATAAAATAGCATACAAAGCATTTAGAACAACAGCAATTTATTAAGTTACTGCCAAGCTCGCAAAAATTACTGAGGAAATGGAGTAAATTAACAAAAAACGCAGCAAATTACTAAAAGAAATACCATAAATTACAGGAGAACGCATCCGTGAATAATTTACCGTGTAAATTTATATGGTAAGTTGGGCTCTGTCGGGTGCCCAGATACCGGTGAAAAAACGCGGGCACCCAAATCAAGAGCTATTATCCGTGGAATGGATGGGTATTACATATTTTATGTTCAGATGTCTACTTTACACACACACACACACACACACACACACACACACACACACACACACACACATATATATATATATATATATATATATCCGATACATGATATATATCTTAGATATATAAATAGGATGAATAACTGAATAATTATAATATAAAAATCTAATAAATAAATAATTGAATGAATGAATGAATGAATAACCAACCAACCAACCAACCAACCAACCAACCAACCAACCAACCAACCAACCAACCAACCAACCAACTAACTAACTAACTAACTAACTAACTAACTAACTAACTAACTAACTAACTAACTAACTAACTAACTAACTAACTAACTAACTAACTAACTAACTAACTAACTAACCAAATAAAAAACAAAAACAAATAAATACATAATAATTCACGTGTAATGCGTCACGACAGGATGGAATTTTTAAAATTCCGGATTGAGGCTCCCCGATTTCGTTTTTAGAATATTATTGATCTGTCATCATGGCTTATGGAAGCCCACAGGACCAAGGCGCCCAGTCCTAGGCTTGAGAATATTTTACGAGGGACGGAGAACAAGTCGATTGCAAGATACATGAAAAAAACAGCTCAAATATTGCGGTTCATCTACGAGTAAAATGCTAAAGCACATTAATGTGTGGCGCTAATAGATTATGCAATCCAACGTGTCGGATTATACTGCAATCAACAAAAAATATCTTTAAAATATTCTACAAGTTTTATTTCATATTTGTAAAAGGCATTCAGTTTGCATGCCCCTGTACTCCTAGAAACAAAAATACTCCCAGAATTTTTAAGGGAACAGATTTAATTTGAACCCATTTATGCCATTATAGATCCATTGCAATTTCACCAGCTTATTCCCAGGAGTGTTAGTAAAGAATACAACAGCCCCTGCCCCCCCCCCCCAAACATCTCTATGTGCCTGATGTGTTACTATTTGTCCATTCTCTATTATTTTTACCCACTGAAACTGAAACTTATTTAGAAAAGAAGATTTGCTTCACAGCAAGTCTGTCTGGGTGCCTTCAAAATGAGAACAGTTTCAAACCTCATTGTTCAACATAATTTAAATTTTAAGTATCGGCATAATTTGCATAAATTAAAATGCTACAACTTTTGTTCTTGGTCATTAGATGAGGCCATATCAGAAAATTATAAACTGAAGTTTGAATGACACCACTACCTACAATAGGATTGAAGCTATTAACGTTTTTAATTTTGCGTGTTTGTCTAATTTGCATAAATTCGAAGCCTTCAACTTGGCTCATTGGATGCAGTTATGTCACAAACTTACAAATTGAAGTTGGAATGGTACCTCTATGTATAATTGTTTTGAAGTTATTCAAGATTTATATTTTGTGTTTTCGCCTTATTTGCATAAATTAAAGTCCTACGACTTTGGTTCATGGTTCTTAGGATGCACCTATGCCACAGAGCTATAAATAGAAGTTGGAATTGCACCTCTATTCCTAATTGTTTTGAAGTTATTTAAGATTAAAATTTTGTATAATCACCTCATTTGCATAAATTAGAATTTTATAATTTTGGTTCATTGGATGTGGCGATATCACAAGCTTTTAAGTTCAAATTGGAATGACACCTCTATCTATAATAGTTTTGAAGCCCATCAAAGTTTGAATTTTGCATGTTCATCAAATTTGCATAAAAATTTTTTTCTACAACTTTGGTTTATGGGTCATTGTATGCGGCTGTGTGACAAAGAGATATTCACTTTTGAAAACTTTCAATGCCCCTAATTAGCATCATTTAAAATTCTACAACTTTCATTTACTGTCCATCATATTGGAAGATGTCACAAACATATATATGCACATTGAAATTTTGTGTCTGTCGGCAGTAGTTTGCAAGACATTGAGCTTTTAAAATTTAAATTGCCCTAAACTTGCATAATTTTAAACATCATGACTATTCAAAACGATATCAACAATTTCAATGGTAGGTCCAATCAGAGGAAGGGTTTCTTTTCATATGACTGCACGCACAGTGAAGCCACGCCTTAAGGACCAGTCATCTTGATTCATGGAACACGTGGTGTCAGGTTCGCTAACAGTTGTAAACGGTATTTATGTTTAGGTTGTTGCATTGTTTATTATCTCGCCCATCCACAGACGGGTGAAAATTCAATGATTCTATGATGACATTAATAGGTTAAAATTAAACATGAAGTTCCAAAATAAAATATCGCTTTCCAGGGGATGCTTCTGTCCGCATTTCGTAAAATCGAAACGGATCAAGTCAGAAACTTAAAAATTGGTATGTTTGTTCATTACGTACACCCAAGTTAATATAGGAAGTTTGAACAGTGGAAATTTATTCAAATTTTCATAATCAAACTTTCTAAAGGTAATAGAGAAAAGTAATTTTGGATAATTATCGGTAAGATAGAACTTTTATTGATGGTCTAGACCAATTACTAGTAATTTGGATGAGTTTTTGATAACATTACTTGGTTATTGGTAATGTAGCTGGGGCCCCTTAATTTACCAATAATATGACTGGAGGAATCAAATAGTTACTGGGTAATTTTGGCAAGTTGCTAATAATTACAGGTAACAGAACAGAATTATTTACCTGAGCATCTTGTTGATTAGTTACTCAATAATTTTGCAATGGTGTCGCTAACTTTTTGAATAACTTTCTATGTACATGCGCTATTAGAAATTTCTCACGTAAATTTCTCATAAGTCAGAATTTGCAAATACAGGCTGTATTTATATGATTGGTATTTTTTTTATATGAAAATCTGTTTGAAACTCTGCATGGGTCTCTAGGAAAAAAGTAAATTTGAATTCATGTTGGTATTTGCCCGGTAAGCAGGGTTGTCTGCCCCATATACATGTAATATGAGGCAGTAACCCTATTTTGTGCAAAACTTTAAAGGACGTTGCTGTTGGGAAAAAAAGCAAAAAATACAATAAATAAAAAACAAAACAAAAAACTATAAACAAAAAAAACAAAAAAACAAAAACAAAAACAAAAAAACCAAAAAAACAAAAAACCAAAAAAAAAAAACCAAAAAAAAAAAAAAAAACCAAACGGAAAAAATTTGACAAAAACAAAAAACGAAAACAACACAAATAGACAATCTCACCCCTAAAACCAAGCACATAGTGCCATTTTAAACATATGTGACATTATGAAAGGTCAGGTGGATAAGCTTATGAGTTACAAGGTGATACTACAGGCTTGAACAGCATTGAAATCCATTTTGATAATGTTACGGAAGCAGTTTTCGAAATTGAAGAATGGCAAAGCCTGTGGGGTAGACCATATGCCCAATGAATTTTTGAAGAAAGGTGGTTCAGCTTTGATTACTTCCCTGGTTGATATGTTTAACATGTGTAGGACACTAGAAGTGTATCCAGATCAATGGTTTCAAGGGTACATAAAACCGATCCACAAAGAAGGATCGAAAGAAATTTTGTCAAATTTTCGTGGAATTACTGTCACATCCAATATTTATAAAGTATTCACTTCGATAGTCGAAAATTCAATTTATGAGGTATTTAGAACAGGAGAACATATTAGGGGAGATGCATGGAACCTATAGGAAGCATTGAAGACTGGATGATCAAGTATTTATTTTAAAAGGAATTTGCAATCTACGGAAAAGACAAAAATTGAAAACTTGGATCTCATTTTTGGACATATCAAAAGCCTTCGATACCGTAAATAGGGAAAGACTCTTTCTACTTCTATGGGAAAAAGGAATTCAGGGTAAAGCATGGCGTCTTATTAAGGGTCTTTATGATAAGGTTGAAAACAAAGTTATATTCGGTGCTTTTGAGAGTTCGTGGTTCGAGACGCTGAATGGAGTTAAGCAAGGATGCATCCTCTCCCCCACATTGTTCTCCCTTGTAAAGCTCGATTTGATTGATCTGTTAAAGAAAGGAAATGTTGGTATACCTTTTAGAAATGACCGTATTCCTTGTCTCTTATATGCCGACGACATAGCATTATTGGCTGAAAATGAAGACCAACTGAACTGTATGCTAAATATTGCCCAAGTTTTTGTTTCATAATGGAATATGACTTTCAACTGCTCTAAATCTAAAGTCATGATTGTAGGTAAAAGAGTAGATTTAAACAAAAAATGGATGTTGGGTGATAACTTTATATTTCCGAATGTAAAACATATAAGTACCTGGGCATTATTGTTTCAAGCTCCCTGAAAGACTCACCACATGTAAAACAACTGCTCGTTCCCAAGGGGACATGTTTGAGAGGATATTTAAGTAGCATACTTTCATCCCATCAAAATGGAAACCGTGTAAGTTTTGGTAATACTATATGGAAGAGCATTATCTTGCCGTCTATTTCACATGGTGCTGCAGTTTGGGTGTGTAACACGAAAGAATCTGAGGCGTTTGTAAAATCATTACAATATGCAATGGCTAAAGCCATTTTGCAGGTTAACTCTTCACCTTCAATGGCCGCGACCATAGGTGAGCTAGGGTGGTTGCCTTTCAATGTTTATTTGGAACACATCAGCGTTAAGTACTTCCACAGGATGAAATTTGATTTGCCGGACACAAGGCTGTGTAAACAAATCTTTGATTCTTTGTTTGAGCCTAATAGTGGAAACGCTCCTGATGCATGGCCGTATGTGGCTGAAATGAGAAAAACGTTTAATAATGCATGTATGGACCATGTTTTCCGATCGACAAATCCAAATTGGTTACGTCGTTTTGTAAAATTATCCATCGAAGAGGATAAATTACATTTTTTTCAGGAAATTGATGCAAAAAGGTCGCTTAATTGGTACCAAATGTTTAAATGGTCTACTTTCGGTGAGAAATATCTATTTAGTGTAGACAATTTTGCTGGTGTAAGAATGAAATTTCTGGCCAGAACAGGATGTTTGCGTTTAGGTGAAGATTTGAAAAGATGGAATATTTCTGATGGTAAATGTGTTTTGTGCAACAGTGCTGAGGAAGATTAATCCCACTTTTTATTTTTATGTCCAGCACTCAATCAAATACGATCCGAAATGTATGTATGTTTAGAAAGAGCGTGCAGAAGGCAATATTTTGACCACGGTTGGCAACGTTTTTCGGCCTCTTCCTTGAACAATAAAATTTGTTGGCTCCTTGGTGAGCATCTCTACAAATTTGGCCCTGAGATTGGCGACGCTTTTGATCGTATCTCCAAAGATTTTTTAGTTAAAGCTTGGCACTGTAGGAGGCAGTCAATCAGTGACCCCCAGTCTGACCAAACTGTATAGTTCATTGCAGGAATCATATGTAAAGTTATTTATTTTTGTACGTTGTAAATAGCGGCTGTAAATAGACATTTATGTAGACATGTTTTTATGTATATTGAATGCGGGCGCAAGCAGTGACGCCCCAGGTGACACTTGTTTGTGAATGGGTGTCTTTTTAACTTCTCAATATGCGTTTTATGCAAACTGTGAAAATTCTGTGTTTCAGACGCACCACGAGTTCTGCCCTGCTCGTTGGTGCCCCCGGTGTGAAAGGGGGAGTTTCTGGAATAAATAAATAAAATAAACATTCTTGGATAAAACCGGCACGCCAGGTCAAAACATTCAAAGCATCCTTTCGGTGAATTATGGCGTTATGGCCATTCCCAGAGCCGCGCCATTCGTAACGTTTTTAGCGAGAGCCTTCTATGTGTATGTATGTTTATCCTTTATTTGCTTACTTACTTACTTACTTACTTATTTTTGTATTTATTTACTTATTTAATATTTTTCTGTTTTATTTTGTTTAAACATATTTTTATTTGTAAATACTATTGCCCGACAGGCTCACCAGCCAATATTGTGGCCTCTTGTACATTAACAACAGAACAACATACAAGAGAAAAATTGTGAACACCTGTACACAGGTACATAACATACCGGACCAACAATAAAAAAGGGGGAAGGGGAACGATGGTGATGTGTGAGCATTGTTAAAATAATAGGACATATACTATTTACAGACTTAAATCCTAGTTATGTTTTGAATCTTTCAGAAAGTCTAAGATACTGGTGAACGGCCTTGAATATGTCCTTGTCCTGTCTTTTAGTAATTTCGCTTCCTTCGATTCCAAATAAAACAATTTTCAGGTTAAAAGTACCAAATGTAGTTATTTTACATTGTAGTTCCTTTCTTAGTATAACATATCTCTTACATTCAAAGAAAAGGTGATGGACAGTCTCCTGATTTGCTCCATATTAGCACGATGGAGACTCAACAACTCCACTTTTGTACAGATCATTATTCTGCAGCCCATTGTCTTTCTAAGGTGAATCATGGCATATTTCCTTTCTCCTAATTAGTACAGTTCGTTACGTTTTGGTTTAGTTCTGTTCAGTTCCCTTTTAAATTCGTCCAAACGCTGAATGGTCCTAGCTGTTAGGGATAATGAATTCCACTCACGAATGGCTAGTGGGAAAAAATCAGTTGTAAAGTGTGACTCTCTTGGCATCAACAATTCTAATTTGGTTCGTCCGTTCTGAAACTGTTCCTGGTAATAGTCTTGAGAGATACGCTGGTGCTAATTCATTTATAATTTTGCATTGAAGTACCAATTTTTGTTTCCTTCTACGCTCGGCTAAGTTATCCCAGCCTGTATCTATATAGATTTGTTGGAGATTCGTGTGGGGCAGTGACCCTGTCACAACCCGGGGTGCGTCCAGCTGAACAGATTAAAGTCCGTCCTTGTTCAGTTTCGTGCATCCACCCCAGACCACACTGGCGTACTCCAGGCAAGGAGGTACATATAAAAAAAGAGAGATTCGAGAGATTTTCTGTTTAACTTATATTACAGGCGCTTCAAAACACCAACGAGTGTTTTTTTTTTATAATTTTTTAATAACCTGATTGAGGTGTACTGACCATGAAAGATTAGCAGAAAACCAAAGCCCAAGATGTTTGCACCTCTACATTTTCGAGTCTTACTATTGTTGGTCAAGTTTGAATGGTCTTGGTGGACTTTTTTTCTCACTTTCTATCAAGGAGTTTGTCTTATTAGGATTGAAAGAAATGGGCCATTGATCTGACCAACGTGATATTGATTCAAGGTCCTGATGTAGGCCCCAGCTGCCTCTGTTGGATTATCAACTGTGATTTCTGTTTTATTTGTTCGTTCTTAATCGCGTAAATCAGAATCTTCTGGACTAGACTGACTCAAATCCGCTGAAATGGGCGACAAAGCAAGTCAAATGAAGACACCTTCCATACTTTACATAATGACAAAACATAACACAACAAAACAAACCCCCCCAACCCCCCCCCCCCCGCAAACAAATACAAAGAACCCAAGACCATGGACGGGGACGACGTTGACAACTATGTTTTTAATGTTCACTAATATTAAAAATGGATGCACGGTCATGAGATTGTTCAGTATAAGTTCGTCGTCAAATTTGTGCAATATATATATATATATATATATATATATATATATAATATTGAAAATTTGCCATATTTTTCTACCGAGGTGGCATGGCACAGGCTAAAAACGCCGAGCACAAGTCACTGTTGGCCGGTGAACAGTGCTCCACGGGCTGCCAGGCCTGTTGCTGTGGGGATTGACCGAAGATGTGAACAACTCGTCGAGCTTTGGGTCGGCGGATGCGCTGATCAGCTCTTTGAAGCCTGGAGCGATCTCACTATTCCATACTTCCGACAAGGTATAGGTTAAAAAAACAAATTAGAAAGCGAATGGTTTAATTGCGTGTATAACACTTGTAAACGGTATTTTTGTTTGGTTTGTTACATTGTTTACGATCTCGCCAATCCATACATGGATGAAAAAATTCAATGATATATGTATCATGACACAACTAATCTGTTTGCTACAAAATTCTGGAATTTAGTGTCTTGGAGTGTAGTCGCAGGCAATACATATTAATTAAACGTGTTAAATATTTTGAATATATTTTTTTCCTGGTAACAAAAGTTGATCCGTCATACGTCAGTGAACAAGCACTACCGGGAACAAAATGGTGTCCGTAGATCATTGCTGTGTATGTGCAACTTGATATAATCTCATTATGTATTCTTGCATTGTTTATGTCATGATATAAAGTTCTGTAAACCCCACTCTAGGCGGCCCCAGTATCAGCGGATTCATATCCTTGCTGGGGTCATCCTTCCGTATTTAGCAAAACTTAAGGAGTTATGATATTACATCAAAACACCTTATCACAACTCTTTTGCAGATTACAATGTCAAGTCCATTGAATTTGGACTATTTGTGTTTTTTTTGTTACTTACTTTGTGTACATATTGTCAAATAAATACAGTTCTGAGTTCCTTCTGAAAATTCTCATTATCTTACTAACGTTATATAATTATATGATGATAACAATAATGATAATACTAATATATATATATATATATATTTATATATATATAATGATAATACTAATATATATATATATATATATATATATATATATATATATATATATATATATATATATATATATATATGTGTGTATATATATATATATATATATATTGTGTGTGTGGTTTTCATGAAACGGCACATACGGAATTTAAAAAAATATGAACAACCCATAACGTTTTACTTCTTATTTCGAAAAGAAAATTAAATGTACAATTATGCTTTCGGAGCAGCGGAAAAATGTAAGGTAATTTATCTTGTCTGGATTGACGGGTATTTATTCTAGGAAACCTTCCAATAACATTATTTAGAGTATTATCTAGTTTATTCCTAGGGTATCAATATTTTATCACTAAACATGCAACCGCCAATTTGGAGTTTTTATCCGTTTGTGTTCGTACACCGGTATGTTGGCAGTTGTTGTATTGATCCGAGATTTTTCCTAAGCGTACGGACGAGCTCAATATCCCAATTTACGCTTCTCACTTTGATTTTGAAATAATATTAGGGCTTGGAAGAACTTGTTTGTGCTCATATCATATGTATATAGAAGCCTAGTCCTGATCTTTCTAGGACTTTTTCCCCTTGTTTCAAACCACAGTGATGTCCCTCTGTATTTCTCGTTTCAAATCTTGTTTGTCATACTTTTAATTCCAAAGTATTCATGCAAACTATTTATATTCTACGTTCACCAGGTGCTGTACGTATCATCTCACTTGCTCATCTATCAGTATGTTCTCTGTACAGGTTTCGCGTTGTCCTTCACAAAAAAACCTGGTTTACGTATCACAAAACCCTGCGTTTTATGACTTATTGGATAATACATATTCCATAATATGCATACCGACAAGACAGCCATAACAGGCAGTTCCACAGTTTGAATAATCGTAAAGTTGGGCTTTTCTAGTTTCTGGTGGGAGTGAGTTCCAGATGACGGTGTTTCGGTATGAAATACTCTTCTTGACAATATTTAGGTTTGAAGGGATGCGTGGTATATACCGGTAATTTCAGAAAGATGACTTAGTGAAGCAGTGGACACGAACTGAGATACTAGTAGTTATTTTACATGGTTGTCATGATTTTTAAATTGGTTTCTAACGCATCTTTATACTTTATTTTACAACATTAAACATCAGTGTATATTAAGAGATAAAGATTGGTCAGTACAATGTTGTTATTTTGACCAGATTGTGTCTCACTAAGATACATTACATACATGAATCAGCAACATCACATACGTTAAATGCTAATCAATAATTGCCATTAGTAAAGGCAGTTACACCTGGTTTTATATGTTACTTAATTTACAATACTTCTGATAGGAGAACCTTGTTTCGCAGCCATATAACAATATCATTCCGTAGTCCTATTCATCAATAAATGCTTAGCTATATGCCAAATGAATTAATCCATATAACTAGTACGATTTACAATTAAGTATTTATGAAAACATCATGCGAAATAAATAACTTTGCCGTGCACTAGCATCCACACTTTTAGTAACCGCCGTGTTTCTGTTTCTGCCATGATTTTTGCCTAAACACCGCCATTTAACACAAATAGAAAGTGACATTCACGGTGCAAGTTGACACACCTACATCTAAAGCCTGCGACGGAAATGTATACATTTTATAATTCTAGATATTTTCATACACACATACATACATACGTACGTACGTACGTACATACATACATACATACGTACGTACGTGCGTACGTACATACATACATAAATAAATACATACATACATAAATAAATACATACATACATACTGTCATGCATATGGGTAAATTTAATCATTTTTGATATTTGTATGCATACATACATACATACATACATACATACATACATGTCGGCCTGTCAGTCTATACATTATATATAATACAATTGAAAAGGGACGAGGAAACAAGCATACAAGACTTGGGGTACATTCAGTCAATTGTTAAGAACGCATTCTATATTTCCCTGCAATCAGAGTATACCCTGTGAAAATAACTCTACAGAACAACGTAGAAAACAAAAAGTTAACAAGGGACCTGCTGATACGCTGGAAGACAAAAATTAATGCCTATGAATACGCATGCGCTTCTAGAACGTGCTGCGTTGATCATATTTTCAAATGACCCGAAAGATATCTGTGAAAAAAACAACATCTTTTATGCTGTTTAGTCTTTTTGAATAGCGTAATTTCTTGCATGAAATCTTGAAGTGGAAATCGCACATTTTGGAGCCAGGAAAGCTGAATGGTAGTCTCGAAACCAAAATACAATATAATCAAATGTGATATTATGGGCTGCTGTATGTCACGACAGTTAAGTGGCAGCCTTCCTTGACGAACGTCGTATCAATGGAATAAACCTTGGGATCGATATCATGGTGGCAATAAATTATGATATCAATAGTTCGTTGTTTTCTCATGTAAAGCTAGGGTAGAGTTTGTGTAACGCGTCCACAGCTGACAATACACTGTTTTGTTTTTGACAAATATTTAATCCCAAGACGAACATGCTTCCATACAGAGTAATTGGCCCCTTACCTTGGCAGTTGATCTTCAAAACTGCGTAAATAATGGATTCATATGTGCCTGCTGTTTTGTACCATCAGGAATATGGATCCCATTCCGTATCCCTGGTATCGGTTACCCTTTCCAAATGGTGTTAACGGAGACATGTGCTTCCGATCCCTCTTAATTTTGCGCCATTTGCATGAATTTGCCTTGACGCTATACTTTTGAATAATTCCAAGGGGAAACATGCTGGATCACGAACCCAAATTCTAAGTAACCCCAATGGAGTCCCAAAGGAAGAACAATTATTACTTCATCAAAAAAATAAAAAAAAAAAAATCTTCTGTGTTTCTGCATTTATAGTTGAGGGATAGGGAGTGACAGGTACGGACAATGGAAAATACAGAACAACTTGGCAAACGGAATGGAGAAAAGGAGTGCGGGCGGTGGATAATACAGAGGAACTTGGCAAACGGATTCGGTTATTGATAGTATGTATTGGTGTTGCAGAACATTTGACTTTTTGAAATAAAGCACCACCACTGAAAGATATTGAAATACAGTGTGGTGATGGCGGAAGAGCATCAGGTGAAACCGTTGACTCAGTCTTGTTACGGTCACTTTCTGAGTGGCTATTTACAACGGGCAAGCCCTGAAATGGAGGCATGTGCGTGTTTGGTGAAGTTCATCAGAACCCGCAACCCACATCCAACGGCGTTGTACATCATGATGCCAACACCTTTTTTAACTCAAGCGAAAGAAAAACCTGATGATTTTAACATATCATCGTCGAAATGATACACATGTAATATATGTTTTGTGTAAGTCATAGAAAGGTGATCGAAGGTCTACTAACATCAGCGTTATACTTCTATCCAGGCTGCCAAAGACCAAACCCATGCTATGGTGTCCCTAAAGTGGGCCTCCAATGAAATTATGTTATCTCTTGATCATGCGCATTACTCATTGTATTCTGATCGCGAGGTACCATGCGGAATCCCCTTATATTTCTCAAAGTATGTTTATCTGATGTGAAGTTGTGGGTTTTTCAATTGCCTTTGAAAGATGAAAATAATCGATGAAACCACCATTCTTTCATTCCAGTTTTAGCTAATTAACCATTACAAAGTCGTTACACTCCCCAGAGCAGACATAAATCTTGTATCTGCGACACACGGGCTTTAATTTTGTAAGTGCCTTCTTGTCTTGGGATGTATCCAATGCGCTTTGTTTGCTTAATTAACATGTCAATACGCTATAACTACATCATTTTAATTTTTCAAGTATAAGCCTACCATTTTCACATTGGTATCAGGCAGTTTTTCAAGTTGGATTGTTTTCACTGGTCTTCTGTTTTGCTTCTTAACTGTATGAATGTGTTCCTAACAAAGAAATTTTGCCCTTCCCCACAATGAGACGCTTCCGAAATTGACATCAATGAGTATTTTTAAGTGATTCATTTTTCCCTCTCATTTATCAACTTGACAGAACGATGTTTTAAAAAGATTTTAATACATTAATGGTATAATAACAATAAATGACCATCAGTTTTCCAGAGCGACAAAACTTTTTTTAAAAATCCAATTTTCAAAGGTGATCCATTTAGGTATATTTGATTCTGGAATTATATATGTATAAATATGATGTCCAAGTTTGGATCAACTCTGGGAAACAAATGCCGAAAAATTATGCTTTGGTGTCAAATTGGGGCATTAAATGTTCGTGGATATAAATTATGAGAACTATTCGTCTTTCTTAAGGAAGGAACTAGCGCAATCGTCAGAATTGACTTTTTTATTGTCAAGCATATCTTTCTTATCAAAATCGTCACTTTTTAAAGTTTCCTAAACACACAACACGAAAAGCAGTCAAAAAGACAACTTAAGAGCAGTAATTTTACGTTAGTATTGATAGCCGTGGAGGTAATTTTTGGTTTTGTCACAGTTGTCACTTCGATTAGGAAGTCATCAGGAGAGTGGGCAATTAAGTGGACAATGTGACAATTTAATTATCATTATGACTTTAAATGACCAGCATTTCGACAGGCTGGTTGTCATGGTGATTATAAACTAGACGTCAAGTTCAGTGAGAAGTCTTTTGGATCGTCATCCTACCCACCCTATGACTACTTATCATCAGTACTGAACATTGCTTTAAAAAACTCACAATATTTCGGAATTTTTTTTTCAGCTTTCCCGTTGCGCGCTTTTCTTTTTCTGCTTTTTTTTTTACTCCCAGCATACATCAAATATTGCTCAGTCGCTTGGAAACAGTGCGTCACTGGTGTCACCATTACACCAGAATCTCTGGGGAATGGAATGGGGGAGTTCCTTGAATCCTCTTCTATTTCTTTTGCACCAATTCCTGCTCTATACTAGGCTGAATATCAATTTGCTTAGGGGGTATCATTGGCTTTGCCAGTCCAGCCCGGTTGGCGGAGCTTGTTAAGCAGACAAGCTTCAATTTTAAGCCATATCAATTGGAAGATTTTGTAATTCACAGAATTTTCCAAAATGACCGTAGGTCTTCTTTTTCTATCGCACATTCCGCTCCCTCTTCCGGCCCAGTGTTACCCCTTTCCCCCTTAAACCGGCCAAAACCGGCTGGTGGTCAAATGTAGTCTGCTTCAGCATTTTCAACTGATTTCAACAGCAATGGAAAACAATTTGACTGAGAATTGAAGATTAGCCTTGTCAAGACAACATGACCCAGGTCAACAGCTTTCATCGGCATGGGTTGGGTATTTAGTGCCCAACCCATGCCGAGCAAAGCTGTTGACTCAGTCTTAATTCAAGGGGGAAAGGGTTAAAATCTATGTTACATTTGAGAAGCATCGTGACTTGCATCGTTATTCTGTGTACTAACCTGACATTGAAGGTGTACAACTATCATTCTGACGTCCATAGACACCAAAGCGAGGATGAAATTAAGGGCAATATCTCAAAATTTTGTTAAAGGAAATAAATGAACCATGTATCGGATAATCGACTTCTGCATGCAGGCCTAATTCCAACTCTGCTAATCTGGAGTACCGCATCATACATTTAAAGATAATATCCTCTACGAGCCCAGCTAATTCATATGCCAATATCAAGGACACTATATTTTTTCTATTAGCCTAATCCTGAGCATCTAGGTATACTCTTGACCCAAAATATACCAAAATATCCACCAATTTGCACGTGCGAAGATATGTATTAGGTTATCCGTCACTTATAGCGCTGACTGATACTTCTCCGTACATGTGACACTGTAAATTCACCTAAAATTGCAGTAAAGCGTGCGTTTTCAAAAAGTATACAAGCCAAAGATTTATGCCATGGCACTGTGGTAATGATTCTTGCAAGCAATGTTTTCGCAGCAATAATAGAAGTGCAAAGATATGATCGGCATTCTTTGAAACAAATTCGCGATTCAGCTTCTATATTTTCAAATATTTGGTCATCAAAATTATGAACAATTGTAGAAAACAATCCAAACTGAAAAAAGCGTGTCTTAAATTTTAAACAGTTGTCATTGTTCCTGAGCTTCTCAGCGGGGTGGCGGTAGAATTGGAGGGGGAGGAGAAATAAACCCCCTTTTCACAGTAGTGTTAAAACTATACGCATGCATGTTTTTCATTCTTAATCATTTTGTTTCCGAATGTGTAACGGAAAGACGGTGTCTACACAGTTTTGTGTTCACTTGCAACTTGCCATCTATACATTTTGTAGTTTTGCTTGTCGTTTATTTCATCTTTTGTCTTTGCACTCGTGAAATATTTGAATAAATTTAACTAGAGAAACACAATGGAATACTGTTTCCTTGATCATTCAGAGCAAATGTGGTCGTTTTAGCCTGTGTGGCCAGTTTCATTACACGCAGCCATGTGGGTAAGAGGCAAATGAAATGTGATGCCGGAAAAACTAGAGCATGTCACAGAAAACTTCTCCCCAACCCCCGTATCTACTTGTTGCAGGTTGATACATGTTTGGAAGGTTAGTCTAATGACAATGATACACAAGGGCGGTTCTTATTATGACCCGAATAGATATAGAGGGATATCTTTAAACAGCTGCTTATCCAAGTAATTTTGTACAGTTTTGAAAAATAGGTTACGTATCTACATGGAAACTCGAAATTATAATAATGATTTTCAGGCCGGCTTTACAGAAAATTCACGGACAAGCGACCATATTTTTGTACTGAGAACACTAATAGACAAATATGTCAAAGTTATTGGAAAACAAAGATTTCTGTATGTATGTTTTATTGATCTACAAAAGGCATTCGACACTGTGTGGCACGATGGTTTATTTTATAAGTTCCTTAGTTACGATGTAAGTGGCTATATGTACCGTATTTTGAGAGATATGTATACTGGGTCTTCAATTCAGCTAAAATTTCATAATGGCCTATCTACTAATATATCAGTGATGAACGGTGTGAAACAAGGTTGTGTTTTAAGTCCTTTGTTGTTTAATTTATTTCTTAATGACTTACCATGTATATTTACGAATGAGTGCCACCCAGTTACATTGCATAGTAAGAAAATTAGTTGTTTATTATATGCAGACGATTTAGTGCTTTTATCTGAAAGTGAACTTGGTCTACAGTCTTGTTTAGATAAAATGTCAGAATATTGCTCGAAGTGTAATTTGACTATAAACGTGGAAAAATCAAAGGTTGTTATATTTAATAAGTCTGGTAGAAAGATGTGTAGAAAATTTAGTGTTGGTAATACAGAACTCGAGGTAGTGAACAAATACACTTACTTAGGAATAGAAATTACATCAAATGGTTCCTTCAATAATGCAATGAAACAGTTATGTTCTAAAGCAACTAAATCACTTGGACGATTAAAACGAATTTTGTTTAGTACGCAGAACGATATAAGGTTATATATTGATTTATTTGATAAGCTTGTTGCACCAATATTCATGTACGGATGTGAAATTTGGGGTGCATACCTCATCCCACCTGCTAAGTGTATTGCACTTGAAGATATATCTGGTTATTTTAAGTTGGACTTGGAAAAATTGTACATTAGTTTTTTGCGATATATTTTGGGCGTCAATAAGAAGACCTGCAATGTTGCTGTAATAGGTGATTTAGGACAATACCCATATTCTTTGAAAATATTAACACGTGTGTGTAAAAATTGGTACAGAATGAGATATATTGATCCAGAAAGTTTGTTGGGCGACACATTTCGATGTAACTATGACTTGACGACCGATAAATCCCAATGGTTAGCGTCAGTTAAAAATACACTAATCATTGTAAATTGTGATGATTCTTGGAACAGAACTATTTACGAAACTTTTGATTTTTCTGCCGGCGTCATACAAAATTTATTGCAAGAAAAATTTGTTATACAGTGGGAAAAAACAATGGAAATGCAGTCGTCATCAGATAAAAAATTACGAACTTATGTAAAATTTAAAAATAAATTGGAAATAGAGCCTTACCTAACTATGACAAAGGATTTTAATATCCGTAAAAATTTTGTACGACTCAGAACTAGTTCACACAATTTATATATTGAAACAGGTCGACACAGAAGACCTATGAAAGTACCTGTGCATGAAAGACTATGTAACCATTGTAACCTAGTAGAGGATGAAATACATTATGTTCTAGTTTGTGAAAAATTTGATGAGCCCCGGAAACGATTTTTAGACAAATTGTCAGAGATATTTGTTACATTTGGAGAATTGGACTTAGAAGAAAAATTTATTTTTATTATGAAATGTGACGATTATGAAATAATAACTCTTCTGGCCCAATATTTAACCGAAACCACTAAAATAAGAGGTGATCTTTAGTTTTTTCTCCAATCTGTATACGAAGCAAGGTTGTTTACGATGGACAAGAGTTAGTTTTCCTAACTTTTCCTCTTTCTTTTTTCTGTTTCTTTTCCATATTTTGTTGTTGTGTATTGTATTTGGCAAAATGCCTCCATCTGTAAGTTGAGGTGCAGCAAATAAAGAATCATTCATTCATTCATCATTCATGGGAAAAGACAAAAATATTTTGGGTCTATGTCAGCAAATCGTCTTCACATAAATGTTAACCTTAGAATTATGGTGGCTCATTGGTGATAACCTAATGTTTTTTTTAGCTCGAAATTACGAGTTACTATCCCGTAATCACGAGATAGCTATCTCGTAATTACGAAATAACTATGTCGTAATTACGAGATAGTAACGCGTAATTACGAATCACTATCTCATAATCACTAGTTACTATCTCGTATTATCTCCTAATTACGAGATACTATTTCGTATTAACGAGTTACTGCCTCGTAATTACGAGATAGCTATGTTGCAATTACAACTTAAGCAAGGATGTAGAAATCTCCGAACTGGAAATGAAAAATGCAACATCATATATATATATATATATATATATATATATAAATATATATATATATATATATATATATATATATATATATATATATATATATATATATATATATATATATATATATATATATATATATATATATATATATATATATATATATACTCCTGGGAAAAAATGCCAGCCGCCTTGTTCAACAATATGAACGTGTGATAAGTATGTGTGAAGGGTAGTTTGTTTATTTTATTATACCATTGCTTTTTACATCTCTTTTGGGAGGAAATGGTGGTTCTTAAAAGGACAGTTTTGGTTGTTATTGTTCGCAGGCTTCATGCATCAACACTGGGTGTGACCACCACGGTTATTGGACCCGGCTTGCTATGCTGCTTGTCAGCTCAGTGATCCCAGTCTGGGGAAGGCCAAGAAGCAACACCCCAGTGATTCTGCCCCTGTTAAATTCAGACAGCTGTGAGTGACCTGTACATCCTGGCATTGTGGATTCACATTGATCCCAGTAGTGCCTTGGCCCCCTCATGAAGCCCATGGGCACCCCAATGCCAGGTACACTTTTGCGCCTCACTGGCTGTTGTCTTGTTTTAGTTTTGTTGAGTATGTGACTGCTCAGGCATACCCTTATATATCCTGTTGATGTTACATTATATCCCATGCAACACCCACATTTTCAATATAAAGGCTGATCTAGAGCGGCCCATGTTAAACCAATGAGGCGGGGGTATATTTTTCCCAGCAGCATGATAAGCCCGTGGTCACAGTTAATTTCTTCACAGATTTTTACTCTGTAGTTAAAGAGTCCTAAATCCTTGCTTAAGTCGTAATTACTTAACGGCTATCTCGTAATGAGATGGTAACTCTTAATTACGAGATAACTATCTCGTAACTACGAGATAGTTATCTAGTGATTATCTCGTAAGTACGAGATCATAACTCGTAATTTCGAGATAGAAATAACATTATGTTGACATCAATGAGCCACGGTATACAATAGAGATGCACTTCAGAATTTTTCTTTAATGGGATGTCACACGCGTTAATACAAAAGCTGTCCATTCCAGCGGCCGCCACGAGAGCGTAAATTTCATCGGGGCAGATCGAGTGTGTCGGTTCCTGCCCTCCTCTCTCTCTCTCTCTTTCTTCAGCTTAGGTCTCGAGTGTGTCGGTTCCTGCCCTCCTCTCTCTCTGTTTCTTCAGCTTAGGCCTAAGGTGAACTGGGTAACAACAGTTATATTTTTTTCTCCAGAAATCCAGGTAAAGCTTGTGTTAAATTCAAAAGAAAAGGCTTCCTGTTAGGTAGTACATAGAGGTACCATAAAAACAGTATAACACCTCTAATCTCTATGGTCAGTACATCGGGAACTCACTCTTGCGTTCCCGTTCCAGTTTAGAGTCCATTCAGCACTTTCCTCACTGGAGCTACCTTCGTCTCTTAAAAATTCAGGCCGATCGCATATCCCTGTAAACGATCATCTATATTGATGTGTCAGAAATAAAACTTTAATGGGGGTAGCTCAACAGCTTGACGAAGTCAAACAAGATTCACCTAAATCAGCTGGTCCAGGCACGCGCCCAGCGAGCCGTGTTCATGAGCGCGAGAGGGCACACGTCATTTCCGTTTTCTCTGGACCCTCGATATGGCGGCGACGAAGATTCCAGACAGAGCAGTGATATTAGCAACTTGTTTTGCCCGTTTCAGGCATTAAATGAAGATAATTATTTTTTCTTTTGACCATAATATTGCTAAAGGTGTCCTCTCTTGAAGCACGTAGAGACAAAGGCTACATTTCCTTTGGCTACGAACTTACCACGAGAAAAGGATTCCATAATATATATTTATGTACTTAATCTGAGAGGAAAACCAATATATCACTTATAACATTAGTGGTGATCGGACGTCAACATATTCGCTATTCTGCGCTCCGTTTGTTCATCATGTCCACTAAGCATAATAAGGAAAACGGTTTGCGACTGTTCTGGAACTTTTTCACGAGCATTATGCTGTACTGAGCTCAAATCTGATTGCCATTTGTGACAAAAATCATACGAGTACACAACTATACAATGATCTGTATGAATTCACAGATGAACAAATGAGCAGGGAAGTAAGCAAGCCAACTGTATAATCAATAAACAAATTATACATACATGTACATACATACATACATACATACATACATACATACATACATACATACATACTTTCATACACACGTACGTACGTGCTTGCGTATGAACTTACTTGCATAATTACTTTCATACACATGTACCTACGTACGTACGTGCATGCTTGCGTTCGTACTTAACTAGATACTTGCATATTTATTACCACTCCCAACTCACAGCCCTGATTATCAGGCAATGCAAGTTTCCTAAGCTGGTAAAAACGTGAGGGCTGTTCACTCCAAACACCTGAACAGAATTGTCCAAGGAAACTGGGATGTCACAAAGTGTTGACAGAAAGTTGCATCACCATAAAGTAACATAAAACTGTGCTTTTTCTTGTATCTTTTTTCAGTGAGGTCCATTGTTGCTTTGCGGACGCAATCAGGCCAATAAGAGACAAGCTCTGAGTATGAGCGTGAGTGCAAGTAGTACTTCATCATCTGCTTTAGTTGCTCTGCAGGACACTACCTGATGTATCATGTACTTTAGCTTCCTCGAAGGACATTCCTTATGATTCACTATGTAATATAATTGAGCAGGTTGATTATGTTCAAATGCATGTTTCATGTTCCAGAAGTTCTAATACACATAACATAGTCCAGCACGATATTATTAAACATGTACCATATGCTTCTTCGGACCAGTCTAGGAAGATCCATCAGCCATATGCTCTAAATGCACAGACTTTTCATGACCAGGTTTGTGTGTCATTTCAAAATATCGCTTCGCAGGACATTACCCAATATTCCCCATCTACTTTAGTTGCTCTGCAGGACATTACCCATAATTCATCACGTACTTTAGCTGCCCCCCAGAACATTACTCAAGATTTAATATGCAATATAGTTGAGCAGGTTGACCATGATCATGCTCCCGTATCACGTTTTTTAAGTTCTGATACACATAATGTAGCTCAACATGACATACAAGGGGTACCCGGTACTCTTTTTGACCATCCTGATCATGGTCATACATATGCTGTATGTTCTTCAAGCTCGAAGGTCGCATCTATTAATGTGTGTGCTTTAAAGAGTTAGATTGATGAACCTGAATTTATTAATTTTTTGGAGGGTAATGATATTGTGTCATTTTCAGAAGCTAAAACTGATGATTTAGATAACGAGTTCTTGACCTATATTTGTAATAATCGGAACTCTCGTTTTTCTGCGTCGTTCAGGAGAAATTGTCGTGTGTATTAAGGAATCTCCGAGTTCTTTTTGTAAGATTATAAACACGGAATCTTGCTTTGCTTTGTGGCTTGTAATGTCCGAAAAACTTATGATTCAGGATCACAATCTCTTGTTTGGATCTATATATTTTCCTCCAGAGAGCTCCAAATATTCAATAAGATGTTGTTTTTAGGAAGTACGAAACGAATTTATATGTGCAAAGAAGAAATGTATGGTGTGTGCAGCTGGAGACGTTAACAGTCACACAGGTAAACTGGCTGATTTTATTTCTATTGATAGATTTGTGTCTGAAGCTATTAATATGGACTTTAATTAATACATTTTATAATCTTGAAGCTGAAAATGTATTGAATATTTTAGGCATTACTACCCAGGGAGCTTTTAAGGTGTGGGATAGATCAATATAAAGGTGATTTTACTAATACTTGAATTCCATAGTTGACTATGTTATTGCTGATGATGAAGTCCTAAGCAGAATACATGATTTTGAAATTTCTGATTTTGACCCTTTGCTCTTAGACTTGTACACAGCTATAATATTTAACGTTTAGTCTTGTCATAAACCATGCTCTGCTGATGATGTTGATATACATACTGATTTTTCATACCTCTACTAGTAATTAGGGTAAATTTATATGGGATCATTCTAAAGCCGCTGTCTTTAAAGAAAGATTGTGGTACAAAAACTGAATGACATTCTGAAACTGGTGGATGATCTTGAAGTTTCAGTACATTCTATTGTTGATGGTGTTGCTATTATTTGTTTGACACTGCTGCAAGAAATGTATTTTAATTCTTCTGTCCTAGCAAACGTGCAGAAGGGCTTAAAACATACAAATCGTTGGTGTAATAGAATCTGTGCTGGAAAAAACTTGCGCATATTCAACAAAAAAAAACTTTCTAAGTTTACTGTGTGTACCAGATAGGCATAATATGTGTGATGCTGGTCGTCATTATAAAAAAAAAAAGAGTTAAGAAAAACCCAGATGGAGCATACAAGGATATTTATACATAAATTACGGACTCTCAAATCTAGTGATCCTCAATTTATTGGAAATTACCTAATGTAAGTAAGAAACAAAATTCTAAATCAGCTATGTTTGTTTTATAAGAGCATTTTAAAAAGCTGTCCCCTTCAGATGAAATTGACTATTCTAAGGTTTTTGATAGTGATAATGGTGCAAATGCAGATGCACACTCTATATTTAGTGAAGGAGGTCCAGAGTTGGATAAAGAAGTCACTGAGAGTGAATTGAAAAAGACTATCTTTGGGTTAAAAAACAACAAAGCTTCTGGCTCTGACAACATCATTAATAAATATGTAGAAGCTTCTAGTGAGTTATTGGTAGCTTTGTATGTAGAAATGTTCAACCGTATTGTTAACACTGGCGTTGTTCCACAATCTTGGCTTAATGGGTGGATTATGCTTATCTATGAGAATAAGGGGGATTCTTTAGAACCTTCTAATTATCGTGGCATAACCATCTTAAGTTGCTTTGGCAAAGTGTTTACTGCTCAAATTAACAAGAGATTACCCGATTTTTCAGATAAATATTTTATCATACTGGAAAACCAGGCTGTTTTTCGCAAATCATATTCCTCTAAGGACTTGGCCTTTTTGTTAAAAGATGTCACTTATATTTACATGGCTAAGTCCGAAAAGTTATTTTTCATTAATCGATTGCAGAATCGCTTTTGACACTGTATCTAGGGTCATCTTTGGAATAAAATCCTTAACTCTGGACTTTCCGGCAAACTCGTTCAGGTAATATTTAATATGTATAAAGGTATTCTCTTGTGCTTTGCATTAATATAATAGATCTAACTACTTTATCCAATAGGGAGGTGTAAGGCAAGGGGAGAACTTGTGTCCGTTTTTTGTTTTCCATAAATGTAAATGATCTAAAGAAATTTCGGAGAGATAACGGTGTTTCCCAGCTTGGTTTCCTTGATGATCATACTGTAAAAAATTATCTGAATATTGTTTTTAATGAGTGCAGATGATACCGTGATCCTATCTAATACTCAGGAAGGCTTACCTCATTGACAAACTTATTGTTTTAAGTGGAATCTTGATGTTAATATTGACAATACAAAAATTGTAATTTTCAGTAAAACAAAGCCTATTCTTAGTAATATTTTTTTTTAATTACAAAGAAAAGGGTCTTAGAATTTCACTGGAGTCCAAGTAATTAGGGATGATTTTGAATGATAATGGAAATTTTTGAAAATGTGAAAAAAATTATGTCCAAGCTCTTACAGCAATTTTTGTTTTACTAAACAAAACTCGTTACTTGAATTTACCTTTTGATAATTACTTATAGTTATTTGCAAAGTCTGCAGAATGAAAAATTTAGAATTGTCTGATAAATATAAGAAAATTTGTTAACATATTTCTGGGATTAAAAGAACCACTCCAAATTGTAATTCATATGGTGATTTAGGAAGATATCCTGTTTCTTGTATCATAAAGGTAGAGTAATAGGTTTTTGTTTTAAATACATGACTGATAGGGAATCCAAATTCTTCTATTATGTATAAATTTTTAGACTTTTTTGATCGCGATATCAAAAAATTTACTTGGTCAAATTTGTACAATTTACTTTGAATCAACGTGGTTTCAGTAATATATGGAACGATCTATTTTTTGTTAATGGTAAATGGTGAGGTAAAGCAGCTAAACTGCGATTTAAAGATCAATATATCCAAGAATGGAAAACAGAGGTTATGGATACTGACAAATGTTTTAACTATACATTGTACCAGGTGGATTTTGGTTTTGAAGATTACTAAGTGCAAGTATTTCCTAGATATCGTAACTCGCTCTGTAAATTTGGGACTCTAAATCAAAATTGCCAATTTAACTGGTATATACACCAATGTTCCTCAGTCACCAACTTTATTGTACCTTATGTAATGATGACAGACTTGGGGATGAATTTCAGTATTTGTCAGAGTGTAAAGCATCGCATCATTTAAGAAAAAGTTTATTCCACGTATTATAAGAATTTCCCTGATGTTCTCAAATTTCAAGAACTAATGTCAGATGGTACTAGAACTTTTAACAAGTTAATTGTCAATATGTCATCATTCTGTACTTTACTATTGACTCCATACCTCGGTTAGGGGTCCTGGGCAATAAAGAACTTAAACTTGCGTGATAAAAAGGTTATCATAGGTTGGGAGCTGGATCATTGTGTGTAATACCCGAGTCTCTGTGTCATCAAAGGTACAAGTAGGTCTCTTGACTATGCACCAAGGACTAAGGTGTTTAACTTTTATTCATTACGTCTTCTATCTGCCCAATTCTATTCAGTTATAGAAATGAGCACAAATGTTGGTCGTATGTAAGTGACAAGATTTTTTTGGTTTGTTTGTTTGTTTTTTGTTGTGTTTGTTTTGTTTCTATTTTTTGTTTTTGTTTTTGTCTGGAGGGCAAGATAATTGTCAAGTCCGTAAGAAGACAGCATGTGGTAAACAGATGGCGTAAGGAATATGAGTAACTTCCAATTTGTACACACAACTTGGGGAGGTTAAAATGAAGGCTTATTTTGTACGTAACTCGCATAAACTTGATTTACGTTAAATTGATTGCGTGTTATCTATTTTCTGTGCGGATTTATTTTCAGCAAAAATTGCTCTTAGAAGTATGCAGTTGGCAATGTGATCATCAGAGGGTTAGCAGACAGTGGATTTGGCGAACATGTTAATATGGCATATGTAAATGAGCATTAACGTTGTGAAAAAAAAGCTAATATATAAACGACACAGGTCGAATACATGCCATCCTATCAGGGACAGGTTAGTTTTACCATTCAAAGATGCTGATTGGTCCCTCTCAATGTGGTCGGAAGCACCCGGATGTCAAACGTCTGCTTCACTGATAACGTGTCTCATGCAACAACATCAACAGATGTACACTTCATTTTTCCTTTTATAGAAAACTTCAACATTTAATATCTCTGACTGTTTGTCTCTCGAAATTAAAATTCTGCCTGTGAAACAGACCAATCTCGTTTTTTTTATACTCTTATTGTATTGTAGAGAGTGTGTTATGAGTTGACAGCCACTTGAATTATTGTCCTTTGCGTCCCTTGTGTTTCTGCTGTGAGAGGTTATCCAAGAAAGCTCATAACATTGAATAAGAATTTTGAAGAGACCATGGGAAAGAAAGATGGGAATTAGCTTAGGAATATTTCAATACAACTTATTTGTGAACTATATATATTCGATTAAACTGCCAAACTAAACATGATAGAATATTCAAGAGGTGAAAAATGCACCCATTGGGAGACCGAGTTGTAAAATAAACAAAGAGAAATAAATTAGTCATGAGACAACACGGGGTTAGTTAGATACAAATGTTGTATTAACGAGCCTTCCAATACAAATTTACCCACGCCTGAGCCACATGCTGGTTGATGAGCAGTCAGCCCAAGTGGCCATTTATACCAGAAATGCTAGGTCATGTAACCACATACATTCGGTTTTTCATAATATGAAATAGAGAGAAAGGTTATTAATATGACAATTTACCAATATGAATATATACATTTTCGCATATAGTACAGTGCTAATTTGAATGTCTGCGTGCTTGTCACGCTAGCTTGTTTTAGCCCGTATACTTGTATGGCACGAGACAGTTCACGAGTCATATTGATCTTTTTGTGTTTGGAAAGTTTGTCCTTTAGGTGTGAAAGATACACAGAGAGAAAAACAGAATCCGTTCAGCAAACTGAATACATGTTGCACGACTGGTTTACATAGTTGTGAGAATGTTTTCATTTTGTATTTAATCATCAATTACTTGACATGGAATTATTAATTCATATTGAAATTATTGTGGATCATGTCAATACTACCGAAGCCTGGTCAGCCCTGGATGCAAGTCAAGCTCGGACCTTTTGGAAATATAGACAAGGTTAAGTCGTTCCAGAGTGTACAAACCACTGACGTCATTTTGTATAAAGAGTGCTCGGGAACTTCGAGAAAATAGCTTTTCTGGACACACGTTGTGTCAGCGGCAATCTCTGTTGCTTGGCGATAACGTCAGCAACCGTTGGATTCAAGGATATAAGAGACAAAGCACGGTATTACATCTTGTACTCCTGAGTGAAGTTAAATGATAGAGTTTCACAACCGCTAAAAATTGCGAGAGATGAATAAGTGCATCCATTTTTTCTTGGTTTGACTCGAAGTGGAAAGCCACCAGGGAAATTTATTGACCAGTTGCCGGTGTTAAAATGTGAAGTTTCTATCAAATTATTTCTGTGACATTCTGGGACATCAAAAAGAAATTTGGCAAACGATATTTCAAAATATCGATCACATTCAACCAAAGTGATTCAAAAGGTTCCAATCCCGGTTGCTTTTAGCACATGAAGAAAGCACGCCAAAATAAAACATTAATTTGAAACATTTAGCCCCGATTCTGACACAAATTTCACGCACCAATGACGTCACGTGGCTACATTTATCACTATGGAGTAGAAGAAGAGTTGTTTTTTTTTAACTCTTCCGTTGCCCAGTTTTGGGTGAATCAAGAGTTTACCTCGGCACGCTAGGACATAATGCGCCCACACCGAGACAAGCTGTTGACCTAGGCCCTTCCTTTGGTCTCTGCAATCGTAGTCATGCTGGTACCTGAATAAAAGGTCGGTTTACAGAGAAACTGAATTTGGGATCACGTGAAATCAGAATTCAAATTCGTAATTGGCAATGAGAAAGTTACAACAGAGAAACGTGTGAAGCTTATCCCTGGTTTGTTACATGTGGGCGAAGATTTCACATAACTTGACCAGCTTTTCTTTCATTCCATGCCTTTATTAAATATGTACCTTCCTTAATAAATATACACAAAGCTTCTGACATATTTTTTCTCCTTCATAAAGACGATCCGCTGGATGGTGATAAAGCTGAATTTCTTTTGTGACTCTTGGATGGTCTGCATCATTTTAACCCTTTCCTTTTTGAACGAGACTGATTTAACGTGCTTCAGCTTTACGTGACGCTGGCTTGGGCCCGTCGCTTGCCAAGCACAGCTCCTGACTCATGGTGACTTATGTTGAGCCTTATCTACATTTCGCATTCAAAATATTTTCAAATGCAGAGAAATTTGAGTTATAACCTTTTAAGGAAACAACAATTCAGATGGGGGGGGGGGTGACCAGGACAAAGTTAAATCAGTCTGATATTGTAGATTTGGTGGCAAAAGACTAAGAAACCGGTTTTCTGATCCTTGCGAAAGCTTCGACTACGATAGTGGTCGTCACTGAGATTAATATGTATGAACAATTAAAAATCCACTCGTCTTAACTCTGTGTAGACTATAGTCAACAGGTTTTTTTTTTGCTTACTCTGGTCGCGATGCTACCAGAGCGCGCTGAGTATTACTGTTGCCCTATCGTCTATATCATTCTTGGTCAAGAGATATAAGGCAGACGACATTAATGACCCAAAATTATTTCAGGATTTTTTTTTTCGGGTGGGGGTGGGGTGGGGGGGAGAGGAACGGTATATGCCAATATATCGGCGTTCGGGAACTTAGGGTTAATAAGTCCATAATGATTGCAGAGTCAAAGCAATTTTCATTATCGCTCCTGCATGATCTCGTAGAAACACAAGATAAAATATGTGAAAACATTTGAACAGATGTTCAGGTCAGTGGCAGGCTCCAATCCCAGTTGCGATGTTCACTTCCGCCGGCAAATGGGTCACAGAAATAAATGTCCTTGACCTTGGTGTCTGCTACGGAGGCCGTGATACAACTGCCGGCATCGAAAGTGTTTTGAGGTTCAAATTATTGACATGCTACTGATAGCTGCAATATTATGCGAATCAAATCTTGTATAGTGACATAGGTATCCTTCAAATCGCCATTTTTAATGTAAATCAATTAAAGTACTCGCCTTTTGTAGTAATTTCGAGATTATAATATGCATGATGATCCATATTATGTTGGCAGCTGCCTTTTAAGATGTAACAGCTGTGATTCTCCCACAGAACCTAAAATACATTTTAACATATTTAATTTGGTACCCCATGTAATGCACAAAATAAAATTCATGTTGTTACCGAGACGGGTGTGGTATTGACTGCTGTCACAACAAATTGGATGCAAGTTCCTCCTGAAGGTACACTTACTCTTTGCAGGTCAAATTGCCCGGATGTAAAATGTCGTCTGCTTGATCATTTTTATTTAAATTGCTTATATATGCAAAGTGTTTTGAACGGAAATTGTACGTGAGACCTACTAAAGCTTGAAACTCCAGGTCAACAGCTTCGTTGGTGCGCATAGCCTCAATGACAGCTGTTGACTCAGTCCTATCGTAAGCAGTCAAAGGTTAAACACTTGTGATATGCTTTTTTTTTTTTTTTTAATTTTGGCATAATGAAGGTTGTACGTTTGTGCGTACTGTCCCTTAGATAGATATTTGTGTGATTATGTCGCTATGAAAAATATGCACAGAAACATACTAACAGACATTTTGCCAAGCTAAGGTTCATTTCAACGATTCTATGCAAAATTTGAGTCACATAGCCTTTCTTTCAAAATCGACAGATTTTTTTAATAAAAAAAACGCAAAAGGTTAAAAAACAAAACACCCCCCCCCCAAAAAAAATGTCTGTAGGGCCTATTCAAAATAGCATATTTACTTTAATCAATCTGACTAATGAACACATCCGCCAAAGCTTTCCATGACCCTGGATGCAAATTTCTGGGTTGTTACTAGTAACATTAAGACACGCAAACAGACAAGGGCAAGTATTCTTTGATTGCATGAAGGTTTAGAAAGGTGTGGTAGCCAGGAATCGGTAATGTAACACTGTTCACAACAAAAAGCAACGGCAATCAGATCTGGCGTGGCAAGACCTGTGTGTCAGGCCTCCTGGTCTTGGCTGGGACATTTCATACTAAGTGACACCGAGTCAGAGCCTAAGATCAAGAGAGACCATGCCAGAACCTCAGATCAAGCGACAGCAGGACAGATCGTCAGGAACAGGCACTGGCGAGAGTGAAAATAAGACCATGTCAAAATATAGATAACGCGCGTACATTCCACAACTTTAAAGAAGTGACTAATTACCACAACCGCAGATAGATCAAATCAGAGAAACTACATAATAAAAAAATACCGATGTCGCCAGTCCCAGCCTGATAACAGACGTCAGTTACGACCTATTACCCAAGCTTGGTCTGGTGGCATACCGGAGTTACGACTGTAGGCCTATTACCTCGGGCCAGGCCGGGGACGCGGGTAATGAGCATCGGACGAAAGCCAGTCTGGAGGCCGGGATTAACGACGCCGGTGGTTAATTTCGAATTTAAAGAATACCAAGAAAACATTATGTTCAGTTGTGCTCACAGGATAACCAACAAACCTATGAGATATCCGCCATATTACACGCTATGTTTCTCGTAATCCAAAGGCGAAGCCATTTATGTTCACGAAAACAATTTTCCTGAACAGCAAAACGTAAGCTTCGTCTGGCGTTGGAATTTCATTGACAACAGCCAAGGTAAATAGGTCATGCAAACACACCAAGCGGAAAAAAATAGCGTCACCATTATATTACAGGCATAATGGCTTAAAATCTACCGTCTAATTTTATTTTTTTTTTATTTTTTGGTGATAACAGATAGATGCCAGGTAATAGTTGTATCCTTTTGACTGAATGACACGTTTGGAATGGTTATGGTGAAATCGCTATTAAAAATTGCATTGGGAAAGATGCCAGATGTGCAGATATTTATAGCTGTTGTTGAAGCTACATGCGAATTAGTTGGATTTGGAAAGTAATAAAGTATAGCTGATGAACTTTTGTTACCAAGCAAAATATATTTATAAAATATTCTTCAAGCTTCATTTCACTTTTCTAAAAGGGATTCAGTATGTACGCCACCCCGCAGTTTTAAGTAAACAGATCTAATTGTAGCCTATGTATGTCAATATAGAATCACGGAAATTTACATTAGTCTATTGATGGGAGTGGCGGTAAACAAGGCAACACCTAAAACATTACCATCCCCGTGCACCTAGTGTTTCACTATTGTCCATTCTGTACCGATGCGACCACATTGAAACTGAAATGTAATTCTATATTGAGAAGGGCTTTTGTAACATCATTCAACATTTACTCCGATACTGTGCACATGAGTCCTCGTCAGGGGAATGCTTTCTTTTATATGCTATCATTACATCTTGCCACTCATGCACAACGAAGCCACACTTCAGAAAGAATCACGTAGGCCTAGATATATAGTACATATTGCGCCAACTGACAGGTGAAAATGAGTGTTTACGTTTCGGCCTGTTGCGGTGTTCACTGGCGCTTCCCTCTATAGACGGATGTTCAGATAAATGGTTCCATAATGACACGAATAGGCTGATATTATTATCATTATTATTATTATTATTATTATTATTATTATTATTATTATTATTATTATTATTATTAGAGGTGGCCCCAGCGATAGCGGATCTCAATCCTTAGCTGGGTCATCTTGACAAGACTTCTCATAAGCTTTTGTTATTAATGAATGTACAGTACTGATGTTAATTTTCTTGTATTTTGATTCCTGATAGTCAAATAAAACGTTTCTGAGTTCTGAGTACTACTACTACTACTACTACTACTACTACTACTACTACTACTACTACTACTACTACTACTACTACTACTACTACTACTACTACTACTACTACTACTACTATTACTACTACTACTACTACTACTATTATTATTATTATTATTATTATTATTTTAATTCTGTTTGTGTGTGTGTGTTCCTGAGAGTGTTGAGGCATACAATACAATACAATACAATATAATACAATACAATACAATACAATACAATACAATACAGAATGCCATATAGAGAAATGACATCAAACTTGAAGAACATTTTACAGACCTCTTTCTGGTAAAGTTCACCAGCCATACTTTACAGCAATTTTTCCAACATCCAATCAGAAACGACTATTAAATGTGGTTCACCTGACGCCGTCGTCTGTATGATCATCGTTTCCAAGCTAACACAGGCGCAATTATAGAGTGAAAGTGAAAACAATAAAGAGGGGCACCTGTTTTACCTTGAAAAGGGCCATGATGAAGAATGCGGCGTCAAGTGAACCACCGCGACCGTACTCGGGCACTTTATGACCAGCGAGATGGGGAAAATGTGTTTGCTTTGTGTTGTCGATGAAGAACCTATCTGGTATCTCCATTGTTATTTCAGCAGTTCATCGTCTTTATTACTATACAAGTGCCTTTGGCGATTCATAAGGGTTGTTGTACTCCCAATGACAGGGTATTTCATGGGGAAAGGAAAGCTTGAAAATGCCCAGTGCACCTGTCCCCCTTTTATTGGGGCATGCTGGCTGTATAGCCAGGGCCGTGGACGCGCTGTGTCGCCAGTAATATTCAGTCGCCGTTTCCTGTGTGAGTGTGTGTGGAAATCTACCAGCCATCTGGGTGCTAATGCGAAACGAGAGCTCCTGATGGGCTTTGTTTACATATGCGCTTTGAATGTCAGCACCAACGAGTCATGCACTGCAAGGTCAAAATTCTTACAACCTCAAGTTAAAGATCTATAAAAGTTGACATTCAGTGGTTTGAAACACATTTATACGATTCAGTTATCACAAAGTCTCCTTGCTTGCCAGGTCCTAATTCAAAAACCCCTATCGAGTCCCGCTTGGTAATGTTTTGGAGAAATGACCGGTTCGCATTGTGATGGGCTGAAAATACGATGGTTGCCAGATGACGGCCAGCTAACGCACGTCTTTCGGTGTTCAAATTTAATTTTCTATTACTTTTTATCACGCTCTACACATTTTCTAGATGACTAAAACAATAATATTAACGTATCCGTGCATATTGCATTTGTAGTTTTGAAAATTCGTGAATCACCTCAGTGTGTGTCCGGCCGTCACACTGTTTACAAAGCTAACCTGCTAACCAGAAGTTCAATGATTGACAGGCGGCCGGGTTAAAGGGATGTTACGAAAAGTGATTAAAAATGATATAAATTAGTCTTTAAAGCCAGTTTCACGAATAAAGTCTAAAAGATTAGCTATTTAACTAGTTGGTAGGGTGGTCACTTAGTTGTGGGAAATTTTCATTTACTCCCCTCAACGTCAAATCAAGGACATTTGGGTTTGTTTATTTGTTCATTAACTTTTGCACCGTTCATTGTCTTTCTTTTATTTTGGGCGAGAAAACACGAGCACATAGTGCATTACATGTGTCTGTGTATATGTACATATATTCTGTATGTGAGTATATGACCCCAAAACTAAAATTACCTGAATATGTATATATATATATATATATATATATATATATATATATATATAATATGTACATATAACTCGACAACAAAAATTACCAGACAATGACCTCCAATGATCTTAGTTATTACGTTTCACTCGCCTCTTATCTTGAAAGTTATGGTCCAATTTTACACATCCATCAGATACACAATCCGATCAAATGTAAGTGTGACATAATCGTAAGTTTCTTATCTGTCGAACATAAGTCAAAGCTACTATATTTTAATTGTATTTGTGTCTTTTTGTTCAGAACCACTTCCTAGCATTCATTACCCTATTCCGCAGTCCGAACTCTTTACTCTCCATAAGCTAACCTGTCCCTGTCTAACCTATATACATATGGAAGTACTATTGTCAGTATTGCATACGTTCCTCTGTAAAATTTTGACATAGGCTGTATTAGCCCAAATAAATTAAAGAGTCCTCAGCGGGTAACTACTCAGAACATGTTTCGGAGCCTATTACCAGTACATGTATCTCTGAAAAGCGGCTCCTTGTCTAAGGTAAATATTCAGCAAAGACAACTCACATAATAAAGAATAAATATGAACGTGGCAAACGACGAATTAGCTAAATACGTGAAGTATTGCTTGTAAATGCAGAGCTTCTTTATGAAAGAAGAATACCTTTCAAACAAACCTTAATTATTAAATTTTTATAGTACAGGTTCAGATAAGAACAATTTGACTTACCCCTGAACCAATATGCAGGCTTTCTAACTGGATAGATAAGACAAAACCGCCATGGACAAGCTTTCTTGGAATGGACAATAAAACTGATATTACAACGTGCTTCTTTATTTATTATAGGTGGTGGTGTCCGTTTTTACATTTGTGCAAAGTTTCCTGCTTCTGTTAAAATATTTTCTGGAAGAGGAGGAAATGATTTAATATTGGGCGAAAACGTATGCTTTTAGACGTTGGTTTGATACTTTTTAATGTGCGAATGTACGCTTCAATACGGGGGTTCAGTAGAAAACGTGCCCTGGTATCTCGTGCCTTTAACCAACTTCCATTAAGGCTTACCATAGTTATTCCTCATATGTCCAGCCCACCCGCGCTGACTCAAGGTATCGATTTTTGGTTGAACTCGGTCTCTCCTAGCGGTAGAAGGATTATCAGCAGGTCGTCCAAAACACAATACCAGGATGCAAGAACAGGTCAAGTCTTACTCCCCAACAATGGGTGATTTTTTAGAGGTAAATGTACCACAAGAACACCATAATTCGAGCATCATATCCAATATCTACCCGTCATTTTCTCACATTCTGCATCTGCACTTTTATAAAACTAAAGTCAGAGGAAAAGAAAAATAATTCTCAACATTTTTTTTGGCACATTGCGGATCCCTGATTTTCAGTCCGTTCTCCTGAGATCAACTAAAACTGTCTCATTCTGGCCATGTAAATAATCACAACCACCCATATTGCCTTAGTGCAAGGAGGGAAGGAGACGACTAACGAGACGTTGAATCAACGATAGACAGAAAGTTGGAGATTCTATTTCATAGTAAATTTTTCACGTGTACTCTGATGGAATGACCATAATAACTGAAGCGATAATATGTTTTACCGTATGCTAGGTTTGCTCCTAAAGTCTCGTGTATATGACCTTGTCTGACCTCGTTGGGTGCGGCGGACGTGATGTGTCTTGTTTCCAATGGGAACACACAGACATTGATCACGCGGTCATGATCCGCTTTCTATTTCACCTGGTACCCTGATTACATATTTTATGGTCGGCAGATTCAATCCAAGATCGGTCGATGTCAACTTGCATTGACAGCAAGCGTTCACGCTGCCTTGACCGAACTCTGAAAGTATTCTTAGCAAAACCAGGAGGGCCAGGTGTACTTGACAATTTCGGGAATCATCTAAAATTGAATTTGCTGCGTTGTTTAATTTGAACGTCAACGTGTATGTGTAAAAAGGCCATAATTTTGTCTGGGGTCAAAAATTAAATATGGCTGCATAATGAAACTGACATCATGTTGCTTCAGGCTCTCAGAAGTAGGCTGTGAGGCCATTTTTCCACAAAGAAAGAGCCTGCCCAGGCACCTTCCAACAATCGTCACGCTCAAATAGCAGTTTTGCTTCACGTGACCCGTTCGGCTGCTCCATACATGGTTGGTTAATTGCCCGCCCTAATAGGGACTTTGCTGCTCTAAGTCAATACCCGCGAAGAGACGCTAACTTGAAGCTACTTTTCTAAGCGGTGTCATCCTTCAGGAGGCTTGCAGTCATTAGCAAAATTCCCAGGAACGTTTGAACTTTCCTATTCTCTATTTTACAGCAGCCTGGCTGCTTGCGGTCAAAGTCACTTTAAAGCGGAGGAACCTACATGAAAGTTGATTGGATACGGTCCTCCAAAGAGATTGAGCCCTATCAAGAAAAATCCACGAGAGGCTAGTTAGTAATTCTCTTGAGATACTTCTGGTCTCCCTTGCTCTACTTGCCTGCTAAACAGACCAATCGTCCATGTTTTCTTCACTCCATACTAGGGATAATACGGAACTTGATATACTTCGGCGAGCAATCGCTCACAACTTCGTAAATCTTTAGCAATCTAGCAACTCTACGGGGGGGGGGGGAGGAGGAGGGGGAGGGGACAGAATCTTTGTTAACATGTATTACGTGAAAGTAGGCGATTTAAACATTCTTCGAGAGGTTGGTTTCTGAGTCGGCAAATCCACAGGGAGTCATTGCCTACTATGCCAAGCTACTTCTGTTCGGGTCGGTCCCCTGATAGTTGGGGTGTCTCTGAAGGGTGGCTGCCCGTTTTCCTCCAAAAAAAAGAGCTGGGTGCTCGGCCACTTTTCAGGAAATTGACTTCCTAATGTCTCCTCATGAATGAGCAGCGTTCGGAAGTTTGCTGCACATCGACTCATGTGCAGGTTGGCCTTTGAGTAATTCGTCACGAGGTTGCATAATGAAAACGTACATTGGACATGTTATGTTTTTTCCCGTCCAGGAGGAAGTTGGCTGTTCAGCATTCCTTTAGGCTGTAACAACTCTAGAACAAATTATCAGGAATTAGTTACAGCTTCTACTGATCACAACATTCCGATTTTTGCTGTTTAGAAATTCCTCAGCGAAGTTAACTTCACGAAGTTTGTCCGCAAGCGATTTCACTCTTTTAGACATATCAAGCATTACCATCTGGGGCGAGAAAAGGCGATGATATGGTGGGACACTCAAAAGACGGCCACTTTTGATTTTCAGCCTCATTCATAACATCAATCAACTTAGCAGACGACATATAGATTTTGCGCGCCACTATGTATCCTTTGGAGAGAAAGATTGAGGTCCATCGGGAGCATTTCTTTCTATAAGATAATAAAATGAACACTATAGGCTTGAAGTATTTCCTGTAGTGTAATGAAGCTTTGTTCGACCCACAGGATTATATGCACAGTAACGATGACTCAGAGCGATTGGACCTATGTACAATCCACTATCGTGGTTAGAACATGGACGATGACGTACGATTGTTGTTGAATGTAAACGTCCAGCTCACGACATTATGCATTGGATCATTACGCCCATTGTGCATTCCTAGGTAGAACACTTGATGGGTTATTTAGACCAGTCGAGGCTGCTTTCAGTTTATTGTTAACACAAAGCCATTCAGTGATGTTTCCCTGCTATTATCTGACCGTGGTTCGGTAGTGTTACTTGTCCCAGATGTGGAACCCATTTGCCAAATTTTCCATCGTATTAATACAAGGATACGGGTAGGAGTGGGTAGTGGGATGGGTTCTTTTGTCAGGAGGAAAAGAATAACATGACAGCGAAGCGTCGACTGGTTTGTTATTCCATCTGACGCAACGCGGCCAAAGCCCGCCGAGGAATACTATTGACCTGGATCATTCTTATGGTTTCTACGCCCCTACGACGCTCCTCTCCGCACTCCAAGCGCACATTTCGCCCACCGAGTGCCCAATTGAAAGCTGTTAACTGATGGCATGTAATTGTTCTTTATGACAAATACAAAAGAGGGCGACTTTTTCTTCACCAGGCGCTTGCTGATATATTTAATTGGGAAAATTGCATGCCATTACGTCAACATCAGTTCCCTAATCCTTAATAGAGAGTGCCATGGGCATGTACATCGTTCGGTCTTACCAACTGCAGCAAAGTCATATTGCACTATTTGATGTGCACTTTAAAAATTAAAATTCTTAACAAAGCAAGGTTTTGTTTAGAAGCCCCGTTTTTACAGAATATTGAAAGATATTACATCGTGGAATCGCTTCTTCTCACTCGGCAAGGTTTTTGTTGTTGCGAAGGACTTTTTTTAGCTCTGTCACTTTACACATTCACATTTGTGCCTTTACCAGGTGCCCGGGTATTCCCTCCCCCAAAATATCCATCACCGGACACCTGGATATAACATTGTGCATCAGGGTATCCGTCAGATTTAGGGTCCATTTTTACCGGTTAATTCTACGCTGTTTGGGTCAATAGTAATGAGGCTTCAGTTCACGGTAACAATGACTGAAATATACACAATGCAACGAGAATTTGACTGGTGGCATTGGGAGACACACACAAATGCAAATGGGTTCTTGTGTCGGAGTGAACAAGAAGCCACGACGCGCGAAGCGACCGTGAATGGTACTTCCTCTTAAAAAAAAACATGCTATTTGTACGTGACAAAACTAATATTATTCGTTCGTATCTTTGAACTTTGTGTTCAACAATCTTACAAGCAACCTTGAAGTATTCTTTCTTACTACCGATCTATCTTCTGCGGAACAGCTTCCCCTTGCATACCCCCGTAGTTCGACAAACACAAAGAAATGGCCGTTCAGTTTCAGAGGAGCCAATGCTGTGATAGTCTGTTAAGCCCCCAGAATTAAGGGACATCCAATAGGTTGGACGGGTGGAAACAATAAAACTCCTTTTCACTAATCGGGTAAGGGCTAGTTAAACGATACGTGTCACGAGATTGCAATTGGACAAACTGTTCTCAAACTTGAGGAAATTCAATTACCAGCATTGAAAAGTAAATCCTTCTGTCGGGAAACAATCGCAATGCTGACATGTACAGGGAAAAAAAATATTTACCTTAATTATTACAACCAGAGTGTAAGCCCAGTCATCTACGACAGACTACAAAGAATATCTCCTGACGCGTCATGCCACTGGTATTGTGTTTGCTGGGAGTGGTTTCCAATTGGACAGAGTTATCATAAAAGCATGCATGTGAGCTGGAGTTAAGTTGCCATGGTTTAGTATCTCTTTGTTACCCGTTTGGGTTCCAATTACCAGATGGTAACCATGAAGAGGACCTGGTAAAAAATCCGTGCCCAATCGATGCTCTAAATATACACACAAGTCGGCAAAAACGTGTAAAATAAGCAGAAAGAAAATGATGTATGCATATTTTCTCAACACAGTTTACTATTTTTTTTTATAATTGAAAATGTATTTGGATTGTTGAGTAGTATCATCACAAAGCCAGTTAAAATATGCAAGAGTGCAGTGTGAATGAGAGGTAATCCTATAAAACGGGTACAATCTGATTGAAAACAACCGTCTCACGGTTAGGCACGCACGAACTGGCGCTATTTTGAAGGAAAAATGTCAAAGCCGAAACAAGTTTACAGTGTTTTCCTATTACCTCGCTATCTTTTCACATTCCGATATTCTTCAAGTTATCATTGGAGTTGACTTGGTCTCACGATAAAGTGAGACAAAAAGCCGCTCTCACGTGCAGGCTTTTTCAGGCTCTGAAACGTGTTCTAATAATTAGCTGTCGGTTGTCTTGTTGGCTGACATTAGCTATGTTCAAAAATTAGCTGTTGAACGTGTACTAAACATAAACGTCTTCAATACTCATGTATTTATGTGTTAGAAATGGGCAGTTGCATAAGCGAACAGCGAAAGTGCTGAACTTAACCAACGAACTTTTTGTAAATAATGATATCTGTAAATGCAAATGCCGCATACCTGGCTTTGTAGGATAAAATATTGAAAAGACAGTCGTGTCATATATCTTCATTTTGCCTGTAATGTTCCTTTGTGCTTTTTTTTTTTTTTGATCTGGGATCCGAAAAAAATAAGGTGTAGCCTTAATTATTCGTTTCTGTTTTGGCCTCTCCGTTCTTATTTTGGAATTGTGTCTTATATTGTTACATTGTACGTCGTCAAAAAAAACAAAAACAAAAACAAAAACAAAAAAACAACCAAACAAACTAACCCCCACCCCCAAGAATACCCACCGACCCCCCACCCCCAAGAAAAAAAGCACAAAACACACACACACACACACACACACACACACACACACACAGAGAGAAAATTATATGGTGATAAAAGATCGAAGATACCATCAATATAAGGAACCGCATTGACTTTTCTGATGCTGAAGGTGTTGGTAAAATCACACAGTTTTGAAAATGGCGCGATGTTGTTTTTCTCAATATATGGAATGGCTAGAGTATCAAATTATAATTGTTGTCTTCGTGAAGCACAAAAATCCAGCCGTTCTTAGCTGAACGCACAAGACCAGCTTTGGACGCATTAGATCCTCTGAAGCTCAGATTTGTAACCTGGCTATATCCCGAGTTAAGACCAGTTCGTTCAAATTATGGACTGTAAGACGACACAAATCGATCGTAATTGGAATTTTTGGGTATTAGCAAATACGTTCGGTTCTAAAATGTGATCCTATTGTCTGTTGGTGTCTTTCATATAACTCACTGAACATTTTCTGTTATTTCAGTTCCAATTGGGCGGGGGGGGGTACATGGATGACAAAAGATCATGCACGTGAAATATTTAATGAGTAGTTGTTTCCCGGAAGAGCCAGACACAAAAAAATGTAACAGTGCATCTTAGGTGTCAACTTGGGCAGTATTTCATCTTAGATAGTCTCCTACATATATATTACACGGACATGTTTTGCTAAGGTACAAAATGCAAGAAAGAGGCTTAAACAGACAATTTCGTGCGATAGCCAGCGGTTGTTGACTGATTAAATTGATCAAACTCGAGAAGGGAGTTCTTGATAGCTAAAAAAGTTTGGCCTTAGATTAGGTTAACTCTTGGTCGTCATAAACCAGTACGAAGATACATTATATGCAATGTTTTTATAACTTAATATTTGTGTCAAACAACTTAAAAAATAAAAACATAGGTGTCATTCTCAGGATCATAGAGTTGTCCAATTTAGAAAATATCTGTTCAGTGAGGACCTATTAATGTTAGAAAGCGTTTCACGACATTCCATTACGTGAATTCGGATTTTTAAATGCCTGTATAATATTTGAACTGTTTATTAGTAAGTTTGTGGTTTTTTACACATTGCCACCTCACGTGTTTGTAATCAGCCTCCACGCTAAGCTTTGTAGTCGGTCGGTCTGTAAAAAGAATCACCTTTTTGGGGCAGCTCAGTAGCCTATGTATGGGTTAGTTCTAAATTCGCCTAAAGGTGGTGCTGCCCATCCTGTTCATGGTTGACCATCCACATCTTGTGGTCACTTTCCATGACCCTCACTTTTTGTCCATAGATTAACATGGGGAATTAACAGATATAAATTCAACCTCTCTGTATGTTGTCAAATAAGCATTAAACTTTCATTTTATCACACCTGGGTGTATTTGAAAGATAATAATATGTACTTCAGGTAGATTAGAAGATGATAATTCCAAAATTTTTCAGGTTCACTGCAATGTTGCTTTGCTGACCTACATGACCTCAAACGTCATGGGTTGCTAGGTGTCAAAAACATGCATCATGGGAACAAAAGGCTGTGTGTCAAGAAATTAAACCATCCCAGATCACCCCTGTTGACGATTATGTATCGTAAAAGGAATTGCTCTCAAGATACCGAACTATATCCATCTTATTAGTATTTGCTACTACTACTACAACTACTACAACAACAACAACAACAACAACAACAACAACAACAACAACTACTACTACTACTACTACTAGGCCTACTACTACTACTACTAGTAGTAGTACTACAACTACTATTACATCAACTACTACTACGTCTACTACTACTACTACAACTACTACTACTACAACTACTACTACTTCTACTACTACTACTATTACTACTACTACAAGTAGTAGTAGTAGTAGTAGTAGTAGTAGTAGTAGTAGTAGTAGTAGTAGTAGTAGTAGTAGTAGTAGTAGTAGTAGTAGTAGTAGTAGTAGTAGTAGTAGTAGTAGTAGTAGTAATTTGTTTTCAGGGCAAACTGTAGCACCAGAAAAACAACGATAGACAAGGAAGGGTCTAAGAGAAACTGCGGCAAAATTACCGTGCACAGTATCTGAAAAAGTTCGGTATATAAAAATTACGCACTTGAAATCTTAATGTATTTTATGTACTTGATAACAGACTATCTTAATATCATTTAATAGCGTTGTATTCTATTTTTGCTTATTTCTATGATGGCACGAATCCTGGAATATAAAACCACAATAAAGTCGCATTTTCACAAAGATACAATTAAAACCGTGTCCAAAATAACGTAATTAAAAGCTCCCTTATAACTCTTTCAATGCCAACTGCGACTAAAGGCGAACTACTTAAGAGGAAATGCTCTCAATAAGGATGCCAGGTTCATATTCATTATGAAAAGACCTTTCACTCAAGTACCAGCATGCCTTTACTTGCAGAGAATATAATGGTCCTGTCCAACAGCTTTTCTTGCCCAGGAAAGCTGTTGACTCAGTTCAAAACAGGGCACTTAAAAGGTTGAATGCTTGAAATACCAAAATACCATGGCAATTCATACAAGAATTAAAAACACATTTCAGGCAGAGCGATTTTAGAAATCAGGGGTTGATATTGACAACTCATTTTGGTTTTAATTGAGTGTTTTCTTGGTAGAATTTCCAGCTTTGTGCTTCTGACGCAGGAGTCATAATATTTGCCACCATTTCCTACCATTTTGAAGAACATTATTGAACCATGTTTTGTCAGTTAGTGTCGCGTTACAAACAGACTTTTGTCCTTTTAATTAAGTCTTTTTTAGGCCATTTCAAGAAAAAATATCATCTTATAGAACTGATCTGGTGAAAACCCTTAATGTGAGGATAAAAATCAACTAACATATTCATATATTAATCATATTCATGGTCAGGTGTACAATATAAACTGCTATTAACCCTTCCCATTTGGCTAATTTTGTACTTTGGCTGCTAGTGTTGGGGCGATTAGATGTGGGTTAAACGTTAAACATTGATGTAAGAAGACTACGTCGCCGAACTTGTTTGTCCTTTTTAAGCGAAGCAAAAATTATTGAGACAAAACAAAGAGGGTGTGTCAAGAAAATTGCCCACGTACAAGTATGCATGCCGACAAGCAGGATGCAACTTGACCTGCAGAGCTGGCAGCAGTTAAGCAAATAATGTTTCTCACATTCTCTACAGGGGAAATGTCACTGTGACAATAGGTAACTCGACTTATCATATGTTTGATTACATGTGTATGTTTCATTGTATTAATTATTTCTTTTGTATAGAAGCCACAGCCGTGAGTCATATTCTTTTCGTACAATCTTGCTGTCTAGCGAGAGAAATGTTTGCCATAAGGTTAATCTGCACAAGGTGTGTGACACAAACTTTGGCTGCGAAATACTTATCATTGTAGCTTAAACATTCTAGATAATAACCCCAAACCTAGTGGATAAATTCCAAAAATCTCCACATCAGGTTGTTAAGGCAGATACTATAAATTAATTGCGAGGGCATTATATCTGTCCTATCGAATTAATTTGAAGAGCAATAACAAACAGAGCGGGTTATTTCCAAACAACTGGAACTAATACGAGGGCAGAAGTGTCAGAAGAGCATTTGTAAGTATTGTCCACTGCTCTGGTTTCCTAGCTTCTGCAGAGAGACCTACAAGAGATATTGTGGGCTTGCCATGGTTTTTGCTGTAAGTGGCTGAAGAATGAATTTGTGAGGAATTAATAACACCTTGCCTTAAGATTGGGCACAATGGACGGAGAGATAGCACAGAGAACTCACGCAATGCTTGCACAGCTGTCATATGGGTTTATCTTTTCGGTCAGTTTGTAGATTTATAGTCGGGATTTGGTAAATCAGAGGCTTATGTTCCTGAGATGAAGCCACTTTGATGCTTATCTCTCTTGGATCAGGTTTAACACTCTGTCCTCTAGTTAAACATTTTCATTATATTTAACTTCCCATGTATTGGCAATTTATCCGTAAAAAATAAAGGGGAAACTGTTTAACCATTTGGTCCGCACCCTCATTCGCTCAAGCTACAAACCCCATGCAGCAACGTTCCTTGACGCGCGCGCAAAAAAATATTAAACTTATTCAAAATTAATAAATTACATTAACTATGTTTGAGCTCCCGTGAGGCTATCAATTCATTATTTTGAAAAAAACCCCCCAAATATCTGTGCAGAAGAAAACAGAAGAAGCAGACTATATTGAGACTGCGGGTCCCTGTCGTCCGCTCAATTTAGGAGAGCCAAAACAAACGCTAAATACTGACCAAGATATTTTCTCACCTCTAAAATAAGATTATGTAAGAAATGACTTAATATTTTTTAACGAAATGCGTTGAACTATAGGGGAAAGAAAAGAACTCAATGAATGAGTTAATGAACGAACAGTGATGTTACACAATCTAGTTTCGTTGGAATAGGAATGGTTAGTCCCTGCCTATCTTAGCACAAGTTGCACCCATGTGACTCAGAATGACCCTTGTGTAAGGCGTGGTTCATTCCGTTCGCTATTTCAACACATAATTATTATTGCATTTTGGTATAAAGAAAATAAAAGTTTGCATAAAATGATGTCACATAGTGATCTGTTTGCAAAATTACAGAGCGATGATGTAACCCTAATTTCTACTTCGTCAATAAGCGGTTTAAGATTTGATAGGTTAACTCTTAATGAGCCGCAAGTTTTTCCCCGGCGACATCGTGCGCAGAGGCGCGCATCAATGCAAATTGTCGACTCTGGGATATTTTTTTATTTTAGGATATTTCGCCTAAGAGCGTACCAATGAAAACTGTCGACTGTGGGATATTGTCATGTTAGTGCATTTTTGTTCCTCTAATACTTTTTCACCTAATATGTTCAGCTAAACCGAAATATCGAAGTATAAAGAATGAAGCGAACGAGATGGAAAAAACCGGCGCATGTTGACCGCTTTCCATGCAAAAGTGTTACGTAGGTCTGCCGCAACATCTCTGTTGTCGACGCAAACATAACGAGTGTTTTTTCTGTCATCAATCAACACAACATCTGGAGGCTCTAGCCCTTACGTGTCATAATGAAGATGATACAAATCAACAAATGCATTCGGGGAATTAAACATAGCATTGGATGCCATGTATCTTCGTACATGTTTTACCTGACTGCTCCTGATACTTGAATTAATTCAAGATGAAATAAAATAAGAGAACAACAAGAAGCGTATTACATACTCCTACAATTGATTCCTTGCATTAGGGTAAATTCTTCACATGCAAGACGACACTGTTGCATATTTCATTGTATTCTTGAGGTGATACATTCCACATTGTTGTTTTTTTTGTCTGACTTGTAAATATTTCTTTTGAAGCAAAGTCAGCAACAATGGCAAGGATGTATAGCAGATAACAGTCTTTCTGTGTGACTTTGTTCATTCCTGTTTTTTCACGGACGATTATTAGTGAGTAGTTATGAAATTATATAATTGGCGAACTGTTCATTTTGACCGCAAATAATGCTAATCAACTTAATCATTGCACGTAGGTAGCTATGACTTATTTGATTTATCGTGTGTGTTCAGACTCCAAATGCTTTAGCCTCCACTTCAAATCGTAATATTCCAAGGGGACTTATTGCGTCCGATTGGCGGCAGTTCACGAGATATCTGTCAATATATATATATACGCCACAAGTTGCGGTCTACGGGTGGCTGTGCCTAAGCATCTCAGGTGTGATACGCAGGTGCTCTTGGACATCAAAGGAGCCGCTCAGCGCACACATAAAGACACTCCTCACGAAGATACGTCTCCAGAGAAGAGTTTATTAAGAGGCCTGCGTGACAGAGAGGGGTTTGCTAGAGTTCGTGACAAAAGGTAGGGCTTGTGAACTCTTTACTTATGTTGCCAGGCAATGGGTTTTGAAGTGGCCGAAGGATTAAGTACGCAGAAAACATGTTACATTTCTATCAGCGATCGCTATCTTACCACTGACACAAACATATGATTGCGTTGCACGCGCAGCAAGTTTGAATATAAGTGGCACAACGGCAATTTTAATAATTTGTATGTGTATGGGTGTGTGTTTTTTTTTATAATATCAATATATTGAATATTACGTTTATTTGTACGGTCATGCGCAGATGCGAGTGGTCTGTTCTCAAGTTGGGTACCGGCCACTTGTGGTCCGATAACTTCTCAGGGATATACCTGGATTGCAATATTTTCAGTTTTCGGTTTCTCTTTCGCTCTTTCCGATGTTAACAAACAAAGGCAAAGATCGAAAATCATGATCCACACTCACATCCAATATGGTCCTTTTCTCACTTACACGATAATGACTCAAGAATAGACCCAACACATCAAAATGTCAATGTTCATGTTTATCAAGCACTCTCATTGTATACGCCTTCTCTTCAATGCCACAAAGGCAATGGCCCCAACATGTATATGAAAGCTGTCTTTGTTGTCAAAATACATTTACGGTCAATCGTGTTGTCATACCGTGCTAAACAGCTGAATGGGTACATAATATCGTTTATGGACAGGTACCAATAAACACCAATTACAGGCCAATGCCAAAAACTGTATTATTTTACACACAATGTTGTCGTTCCTACAAAAACAAAGAGAGTAGTCATTCTTCAAATACTTGTCTACGTTTACACGCAAATATGACAAAATCTTTAAGTACATTTTCCATGAAATGATATTGCTGTCGCACGCAGCTTAAAACGACTTAAGGACAAACCGAGCATGAATCCCATTTATGTCGTATCTGTATCAGTGAAGCGCGTCGTGTAGTTTTGTCTCAAGAACAGAGTTTGTATGTATTCTTTATAAGCTACTATAGTTCTAGAAATTTTCGCGCGCGTTTAATTTCGCGCAAACTCAATTTTTATCAAATAACAGAAATTTCGCGCATTTTAATTTCGCGCAATCCAATGCCATACAACGTAGTGAAATACCATGCAACTTATTTTCGCGCATTTTAATTTCGCGCTTTGAGTGGTAGCGCGAAAAGCGGGAAATTAAATCAAGCGCGAAAATTTCTAGAACTACAGTACTCTGATCGTTTTGAATCGATGGACGTGTTTTCGACGTGTATATATACATATAATGGGCAAGTGCAAGTCAACAGTGAACGTATCAGCATGCATGGTTGGACAGAGTTTTATATTTTCACTGTTCACTTGCATTCACGCATACCTGCCTCCACTGAACCATTCTTTTTAGGAATGGGGATTTGGTGCAGTTGGTAGGTGCGCTTCCCATTTTCGGCTAGTGGATTGGTGCCAAAGTTTGCTGGTTCGAGACCCGGCGGTGTCGAGGTCACAAAACATACATATTTTCGGTGCTCCTTTGACGCTGGTAGACTTACACATGTACAGTACCCAATCTGGGCCAACTCCAAACACAGTACTTCATTGGTACTGGAATAAATACAATGAACGGGGCCGTGTCCATTATGCCATTCACCCATAGCTGCCTGCATTGAACCATTCTTTTTAGGAATGGAGATTTGGTACAGTTGGTACGGGCGTTTTCCATCTTCGGATCGGCGATTGGTGCCGAAGGTTGCCGGTTCGAGACCCGGCCCTTCCTTGGTCGCAGAACATATGAGACAATGGGAATATTGCCTACGCTCGTAATTATTGGGGGCGCATATTTGAACTCGTGACGCAAAATCCATAGCAGAACTTCGCCTGGCAGTAAAACGAGAAAAGAAAGCACTTAGTGTACTCCAGCATGCTTACATGAAATTTGAATTATGAGACACAGCAAAATCGCAAGTGCCCCACCCAACGGTTGTGATGATGGTTATGATGAAGTGTACGATTAACTGCCTGTTTTTGGGCACCGTGCATTGTGGTACTCGTGTGTAAATAGGGAGTTGCTTTTATACAGTGCACATTGTATTCCCCTCTTGTTTTAATTATTCCCACTGTATTGTTATTTTTTGTATAGTAAGTATAGAGTAACTTCGTGCATAAACACTAGCAAAAGACTTATTTTAGCCATTTGGCTATTTATCCAATCATTATTAAACAAATGATGTATTACTACTACTAAATCGCGATGGGTAAGCAACTTGTTAGCTTTCAAACATTACTGTACTGATGGAACTACCTGCAATCTTTGCGACTTTTTATACTTGACTTTTTATGCTTGTTCACGGTAAAAGATGGCTACGCTGAAAGATTCTGTGCCGCGACCGTTTATTATCTGAGCTCGCTACACTAAGACATTGAAAAATACAAAACACCTGAGAAGCAGCTAAGTTGACAAGGATATCCGGAGTAGGCGGAAGGAACATAACCGATCAAGGGTGGTCAAGTTGAAGTTGAGACTCGTGGAAGAGAAAAATGTAAAATGAGACTGTGGTATTCTTGGATGGTCGTTTTGAATTGAAGACTAAAAAGAAAATACTTGACACCTGAAATGACAATACTGAATAATAATTTTAGTAATGTTAAGAATCAGACACACGAGGGAAGGAAAATACCGCAAATGTATTTATTTTTCCTGTGTGCAAATTTTCACGATAACCTTGCAATTCAGACATTGAGCTACAGTCTTAATTTCACTACTTTAGACACAGTTTCTATAAATCGATGTTAAAGTTTTTTTCCTTTGTGCTTCTATTTTAACAGTTTTGTACCATCGGCGAATAAGCGAAACTATATATAAAAAAATACAGCGAAATGAAGGGGATTTACAATACACAGAAGGGCATAAATATCCACCAATGAATCATTATGGTTGCACATCAACGCACCAAGTGGTCGGTAAACTTGTTCACTTGAAAAGTGTTAAAATCCGTAGACAATCTAATGCTCGTCTTCCTGAAATCTATGTAATTAACTTTTTGCGCATCTAGTATGCATCCCTTTCTTCCTGTTGTTTTTAGATCTCGTATGCTTAACTAATATTAACATTTTTCTGCATTTTGTTGCATTTGTTCGCTTATGCACGAGCGTCTTAAATGCTTGTATTGTTATAGCTCATTTGTGCCCATCTTACTGTATTTGTATCACGTGATTATGTGATACCATTTCATGATTACCGGATAAAAATCATTAAGAGATATTGCACTCAGGTTGGCACGAATGAGCCACCTTACTCTCTCAAGGCGAATGCGCAAAAACAATTTAATTCTTATTGAATACTGTGAGCAAACATGTGTATCTTTATTGTATCTGTCATAATTATACCTATTTAGTTTCCGACATGTTGGACAAGTGCTTAACAGTTTACACACACGGTAACTGTCATGGTGCACTATTTCAAAACAAGACTCGCCGCACTGAATTCGTGACTCGGCGACAATCTATATGGAGCGGTAATCTTTAATTGTAAATTATTAATCAAATTGTGAAACAAACTGAGACATGCTTCTGCTAATAATGAAAGCAAATATTGGCTTCATGTTTTTACACCACGCCTAGGGGATATACCCGACGCCACAACACGACATCCTGTCTCTGATGTCCACTCAGTCTTTTCTTACGTGAGATGACAAGGTGCATTTGTAAAAAAGTGAAAAAAGGAACAAGCCTTACTCTTCGCTTTGAAAATTATTTTTTCTTATGATGTTCAATGTCATAAACATTTTAAAAGTTTTTTTTACCATATTTCCGGGTAAGTAGTTAAATACAAAATAAGCATCTTTTCTCCAGCCTTGTTTTGTCGTCATTATGTCTGTCTTCTGTTGAAAGTAGGGAAGTACCCTTGTAATGCACTGGCATACTCAGGTGCTTTTTTGAGGGTACCCGGTTGATGGATCTAAATTCTCTCAGTGCTAATCACGATAAAAATTGTGCTCACATGAATCATTACAATGACTCTGGATTTAAATTACTCTTGAATTGCAGTTTTAATTTTAATACATTTCTTTATTCAGGATCACCTTATAGTACATCAAAATTACCAAACTAGAGGTTCTCCTGGCACAGAGAGACAAAGCTGTCTATATACAAGACATGCAGGACAAAGAAAACGCCGAATAAATACTCTATACTAAAAAGAGAGAACAAGTAGGAAGAGACTCCATTATACCAATGAATAGGCCCGATATGTGCACCGTACTATCAATATATATATATATATATATATATATATATATATATATATATATATATATATATATATATATATATATATATATATATATATATATATATATATATATATATATATATATATATATATAAAGTGTAGCATTGCGTTACCAGTAAGCTAAAGGCAGAGAGAGAGAGAGAGAGAGAGAGAGAGGGAGAGGGAGGGAGGGAGAGAGAGAGAGCAGAAGGCACAAAGCGTACGGAGGAAAAGCTGCTGACTCTATTTGCAACTTATCATTGAAGGCAAAATTGGGGATTGCACTGTTGATGTTGGCCGGGACAAGTATGCTTGCTTCGAGGCAAATTCAGGTGCCATTATTGTTTGTCCGTCGGGCAACATTGTTTTTCTTCTTTCGTCTGGCCTTGTTTGTTTTATATCATTCCCATACAGCATTGGATATCCACATTTTTATGGACATGTTGGCAATGCGGGCAGTTATTAGTATGTTTTTGTAGTGGTGCAATCACAAAAGCCTTTTATGAATTGATTTTGTGTCGTCTTTGTGATATTTCAAGAAGAAGCAAAAGCAAGAGATTTAGTTTAATCACCCGGAGGGATCACCGAAACATGTTTTACTTAGGCAATTTTTTTATCACTTTCATTAAATGTTTTGCGAACTAACCTTTTGATACTCATTATGCTTAGCTCAGTGGTATAGAAACAGATCGTTCATGACTGAATAGTCATTTTTGTAATTTGTTAAATGCGGCGTACAGTTATGGAATGCGTAATTTAATTCAATGTAGAGTTCAAGATGTTTATATATCTGGCACATGTAAATGGTCACTGATCGAAACTATTTTCTATTTGCGTCAAAACCTCTCCCGTGATTTTACTTCCATTGGTGTGTTTATACGTGTCAGGAACATGTGCGTTTTATTTCTCCAAGTACTGGGGAGCGCCTTTAGCATGATGTACATGCAATTTGCACCACGGGTCTTCCTAATTGTTTTTGATGGTGGAGAAAAGGACAAGTTCATAAGCCTCAGAGCAAGTTTAATTTGCCTGCTAGTTGACCATAGGGCAAGTCGGACAAATAAAGCTGTTTATTTGTAGCCTCTTAGACTAGCTTATTATATTGGGGCTATTCATTGTGACCCACAGGAACAAATGGTCCTAACTGATAACTTGTCATATTCTTACCGACACAACCTTGGATAAGGTAATGCTGAGTTTATTCTGCGGAAACAGTATAATGTTATTATCGGACATTTTGGAGGGAATCTGACATACAAATCTTCTCCGAGGCATGTGCTATTTTACAGAAACACTGAGGCAGCAAACGAGGTATATTTCAGGTTTGCAAGCAGGAACATGAAGGAATCTTTCAGAGCCGAGCGATAGGGAACATGATACGCAGTGCACGCTGAAACCAAGAAGATTCCCTCTTCTAAATTTATTTGATAAAAGCTCGGAAATAAGCAGGAACTGAACCCGTTAATCTTATGAGAACAAGCATCAAAATAGGCCATCGGCGATGAACTGACCACTGCCAACTGAATAAAATAAACATTTGTTGTGGATCGATGAAAAAAGGATCATAACGAAAACTGCCTTTAGCTGCGATACAAGAATCAGGCTTAGAAAAAAAAATTGAACAAACCAAAGTACATGTGTCTGTAACTTGTTGCAATACATCATCGTAGGCTCAAGAAAAAAATCCATACGGCCGGTTACGCTGCATTTGATTACGCTGTTGGTTTACTATGCAAGAAAGGCTCACGTCAACGGATTCTATTTTCCATCAACCGATGCCCTCGTCGGGTAATTCCTTTTAAAGGGATCAATATGCGAGTCAAGTGCACACGCTCAACATTTCCTTGAAGATTTGTACAATGCTCACTTAATGCCCAGTAAGGGTACACTGCATCCGCCCTGCACAGAGCACATTAACTGTTGCAGTGCCAATCACAACGAAGGCTGCGCTGCCCTAAGTTATGATAACGATTCCAGATTAGCGTTCCTGACAGAAAGAATATGGATATTTCTTTGCGCTGACGCACAGAAGCTAGAGATTTCCTGTATTCTAAGTGGGCATCACACTCGAAAGTCCGCGAAACTGAGCTAAAATCTGTCCTGCTACAATTGGGATGCAAAAACGTTAATAACAGCAGTGTCCATTGGCTATTGGTTTCTTTACACTAACGAAAAGAAAACACAAAGCAGTGAGAAGCTTTCATGAATGTGTAGTTGAGTAAAAAAACTGAAAACATGATGGACAATATTTGAAAGAGTCAGATTCTTAAAAATTAAAAGAGAAAAAAGCTTCATGTTTTGTGTAAGTTGTAATTATTTGTCAAGTTGCTACATCATGTTTTTTGCCTGTGCAGTCTTTTGCCAGTGAGCTAGTACACAATTACAGGTATTTACCCGTAACTTACATCCCAATTACTTTTCGGTTAGATTTTTTTTATTTTTCAATTTTGGTACTTTATTTTGTTTTGCCATTTGTATAAATATGCACACGGAACCGAACGCTTGTCATACTGTGTAACTCGGACCATGATCAAATACTTAGTCTTGTATGATCTTTTAGAAGAAATCTACGATATACTTAATAATGGACTTCGTATCCAAGTTAACGCATGTGAAAAGAAGAAATTGGCAAAGGGGCGTTGTGCTTACTTCAAAATTAGATGTTTTTCGGCATGTCGTGAAAACAAAAGGACCAAACCAGTGGTGATACTGACGCGTAACGAGCCGATGCTCTTTGGGTTCGCCACTACAATGATGAAACCTGTTTTTGGTGAACATAGATTTAAAATCAATGCTGGAAGGATGACCCAGGAGACCCGTAACGACAGATTATGCAATACGCGTACACAAAGGGAAGTGGAGGATCTTTAGCATTTTACCCTTTATTGTTATAAATATCAGTTTAAATTAGAAAAGATTATTTGCAGCATGGCAAACCAGTGTGTGTGTCTTTAAAGCTTATTGCTGCGTACTATTCCATAACATTGGAGTAGAAGTTGGAATGGCATCGCAATCTATCGTTGCTTTGAAGTTATTCAAGATTTGAAATTTCCAATGGTGCTACTTAGCATATTTCAAATTGCTACAACTTTTCTTTTTAGTTCATTAGGTGCGCAATGGCCAACAATCCCCCAGTAGAAGTTGGAATAACATCTGTATCTTTTATAGTTTTGAAAATTTTCAAGATTTAAAATTTCGAGTACTGCTAATTAGCATAAATTAAATTGCTATAACTTGTGTTTTAGATTCATTACATCCGCAGTGGTCAATACCTCCTAGCAGAAGTTGAAATGACATCTTTATCTATTGTAGTTTTGAAGATATTTAAGATTTAAAATTTCAAATGCTGCTAATTAGCATAATTTATATTCCTACAACTTTTGTTTTAAATTCATAAGATGCGCAAAGGTGAATAAGCATCTAGTTGAAGTTAGAAAGACATCTCTATCTATTATGCTTTCGAAGATATTCAAGATTAAAAATTTCAAATGCCCTAATTTGCATTATTTTAAACATCTTCATTCCTCTGCGTAAGAGACCAGACTCCTTGTGTGGATGTACAATCAAGCAAAATTTGGAGTTTCTATGTACATCAGTGTCAGAGAAAAGTATCAAGCAAATTCACTGGTAAAGTAGAGAGAAAGGAAGAAAGAACTTCAGGAAAAACAGAAAAGTGTGTGTTGACACACACACTTTAACTGCGGGCAGTGCTAAGAGAGATTTCCAGAATTATGTCCCATTTTATGACGTTAAGTGAAAATAAACGGTTATATATTATTTATGTTGGCACATATGTAACCCTTATGAGGTCCCAACAGTTCCAAATTATGGAAATGGCTTGCCTTCATACTTCTTACATGTATAAAATTAGACTTTTGAAGAGTAAGTATTGAAAAATCAAGATAAAAGTAATTCTAGGGGTAAATCAGTAAGGATAATACATTTAGCATAATCAGTCCATGATGTTTATAGTCCTGCCCTCCTACGGGGGGGGGGGGTGGAGGGTGGTGGTGGTGGTGGTGTTTGAATCATTCATAATTACAATGTGTACATATATTCTTCGGGACTTCTGTTAAATTTCCAGGACTGGCATTATGTTCCCAGAAACTCACTTATATTCTCAGGAAATTGCCTAAATTCCCAGGATATAGCCTAAATTCCCAGGATATTGCCTAAAATCCCAGGAAATTGCCTAAATTCCTGAGAATTTATTAATATTCATAATACCATAACTCAATTATGAGTGAAGAAGTATTGATAAAATTGTGCCAATTTACCACTAGAACCCATATCCACACACTGTGAAAATGTGTTGCTTCTACTGCGAGTAGAACTGGAGATATGATGATTGGGCAAAATGTCTGCATGGAATGGACAATTTATTTTGGAATGACGTACATGTACGATGCAATACAATTGATATGCCATTCAAGTTAAATGACAATTAATCACTCTACCTCTGAAGCTATTTGCCAATACGTTGTGACAACTTAATTGTTATTTGCGAGTGATCACTATATACAATAGTATGTTTACTTTCTAATTTTCAAATGTTTCCACTGTATATAACTTTACATGTTATACTATGAGCACAAATTGCTTCATGCAGTTTCTGTTGGTAAGGCATCGCAAGACATGCCCCGCCTGCGGTTCCCCCGATGCAAAAGGGTAGTTTCACAATGAAATTATTTAAATTATTTTCCATTTTGTATACTTTTCCATGATCGATAATTATCAGAAAGTTACTATTTACCTTAAACTTACATGCCAAAAGGCAAAAAGTGTTTGCCAGTAAAGCTGGAGGCAAAGTAGTGTACATGTAACTACTACAGAAATATTTAACAGTGTATTTTTATCCTGTCACGGAGACATAATGGGTCACTTACTTGTTATCCGGTACATGTCTGGATATTTTGCACAATCTGAAGAGCCTTAATCAATATGATCAAGGGAAGTAATTATGGATAGCATGCATGCCTAAGTTTTCGGTGTTTGAACTTGACCGAAGAAATGTTTTCCTTAATGATATGAAAGAATCTAAGCTACCTTGTAGTTTATCATTAGTCTAATGATTATATAAGATCCCATTTGGCTTGATGAAAGGGTTGCTACACGATTCCGGATATCAACATTAATGTATACGTATGTTTAACTGTGAAATTGTTCACGAATTAGAGATGTTTTTATTTCAGAAACAAAACTGTTATTACATATACAAACAATTTCATGCCTCATCAGTGATTTAGCCCGGAGTAATATTCAAAACCAAAAAGCACTTAAAACCACATTGAAGTGCCATGAAACATAATTTGTGGGAGAGTACACATTCAACTACCTCTCACTGCGAGGGCTAATGTGCTTTTTGACAATGCTCATATAATAATCGTAATAGCATACGGCCTATCAAAAATGTACAATAAAAAGACTTTTGAACAGTTCTTATCCACCCTACCAGAATTGTATAACAACTAAGGCAGTATACTGCACCAAAGAACTACCGCCCCTTTTAAATTGGGATGCGTTGTCAGCAGAGCTTATGACGTCTTTGTGCGTCCGCCGTGTATCCAAAATTAACATCTTAAAGTTTGCATCAGAAACCCTTAGCCGGATCTTTTTCAAACTGGGTGCGGATATATCTTGTGTGAGTCACATGCCAGTGATTTTTCACTTTCTATAATTATTTTAGTTATCTTTGTAGAAAGAAAGTTCCTTGTCTGAATCCGTTCAGGCAGTTAAATCAAAATCACATCGGAACACAATTTGGTAACCTTGGCCCCAATTTTTTTTCAACAGGTGGTGCTGCGAGGTTTTTATTTGTAAATCTTCGTTATTATCAAAACTCCTCTGAAAACCGCTATTGATCTCTGCTGCGTTCACTAGGTGACACTGTTGTAATTCCAGACTTTGAACGAAATTTGAGATTACACAAATTATTTTCACTGTTTCACGAAATTCCCTTCATTTTCGGCAAGGACGGACAGAGGGCAAGTCTCTACCAAGGAAGAATCCTTTAGGTCACGCGTTTTTAAATTAATAATTTTGGGGGTTCAATATATTTTTCGGATTCATGGTGGGGGATCATCACACAGATTCTCCGCCAAAATATATGGTTCAATTCCACGGAAAAAAGAAAGGAACACAATTGGGACACTTAGTTTTATTTTTTTATATGGACGACCTTGAGCTAGTTCCCAAGGTCTCGGGCAAATTGTGATTATAACTTTTTTATTGTTAAAGCAACAATTATTCAAGATATGAATTTCAAATTCGAAATTATGATGATTGACCGCAAGTGCTAAGTTGTGCCAACATCTGGACGACCGTGACAAAAGCCTCAGCTTTTGAGATTTTTATCACTCACTTGATAGCTGGAGAGCAACAGTGCGACAAGAATTTGATATTGCATATTGTTATGGTCACCTGTAAGGGCCAACCTTATATTGCACATGAGGGATTTTGATCTACTTCCTAAGGTTACGTATGGTCACTTTGGTCTGTGGTTGCTGGATCAACTCCGCACGATACCGTCTTATTCCTCTCGTTTTGATATTGTTCTTGCAATGAAAGTACTGAAAGTTGACAAAAACAATAAACCTAAGGCGAGGTACCTATAATTGAATGTGATAACATGACAAGTGAAAAACTTAAGCCACGCTTTCCCACCTTGAAAATCTATGACAGCCTATGCAAATCTCCAGTTTTGAGAAAAATTAACACTTTTGTGTGTTTAAAAAGTGTATGCAGAGTTGGCCAATTTGTGAAACTTGTTCTTGAGGTGCAATACGAAAAGAGGAAATGCAAGATATGTTCATGGAATCTAACGTAAAATACCGTGTTCCGGGTAAAAGCCGTCTGCAAAAATTAAATCTTCCCGGGCTAAATCGGAGACAAAACGACATTTCGACGACACTGAGGCAATTTCATGTACACTGGCCGGGAAGCACAGATGCCCGAGCATCTCCTTCTAGGACTTGTCTGGTTAAGGTGTGTTCACAACGGCCCGTAAAAACATCACTTATTCAACAGTTGTCTGAATGATTCATGAATTTTGCGCACATAAGAAGTTGTACACAGTCTTTCTTCACAAAACTTCATAGATGAAGAAAAGAGCTTTTGTTGCTTTTTTTTTTGTCAGTAACACATTGCTACAGGCTCATCTCACTCTCAGTATTAATAATCCAGAGAGTCATATGACTACATCATGTCTCCTGTCCATACATATGTTGTATTGTCTGATTTAAGCTCAAATTTGCGAATGGATGAATTATGCACACCTTTATTTAATGTCATCTCACCAAATTTACATCTGGAAGTTAGTCTTGTTTGTTTAACTCTCCAATTTTTCAAATGAATTCTTAATTGGACTGCTCTGGTGTTCAATTGCGCCTGTGGCACGCACTCAGGCAAACGCAGGACAATGGTGCCAAGGAATCATTTATGGGTATTATTTATTACATTCACTAAGAGAACCAGTGACCCGCGTTATTTCAGTTGGAACGTATCGTTCTGGAAGGTTATAACTAGGACGGCATATGTCTATTCAGGTACACGGCTATACCTCAATAAACAAATTAACCTTCAGAATACCACGGCGGTCGATATTGCATAAAGTTAGCCCTGAATTTAGTAATAATACATCAGCTTTCTGTTATCTCCTGTTGACATCATGGCTGTTTTCTGTCTGCATTCAGTATGTTGCATCATATATTAAGCTTTGCCTGGAACTAGCCACATGATTCTGGTAAAATACTGTTTGTGAAACGAGTTTCAGTCACGATTTTAAAAGTTGGCTAGCTTTTCATAATTTGACTTTTTCAAGCGATGAACAACTTTTGCTAAAAAAGCTGTGTAAAATTGTTAACCATTTAGTAAGCTTCATTTACATGGCTCTCTAAAAATAATTGTTTATGGTACAGACCTTTAGCACTTTAAGTAATGTACTGTGTTTAACAGAAATGAATTTTTTATGTTTACAAAAAATGCCGTGCCGTTCTTGTAACTTTAACATAGAATTTCCAAAATTCTAATTGGTTTTTGCCACGATATACGGCATTTCGGGGCAAAATAAAAATAACAACCGCCCCCAAAAAATTAATTATAAAAACACCCCAAAACAAACAACAAACAAACAAAAAAGTGACATGTACTGTAATAATATGTGACTTATTTTGCGAAATAATGCGCCATGCACTTCATGTAACATTATGTAAAATAATTAGTTATGGACCCTTTACTTGTAAATATGGTATCTAGCCTTGCAATGTTTTGTTGCGAAATCACGTGCCCTTCACGAGCTATGAGCAACTCTGGTCCATGTGAATTCACAAAAACTTATCAATGAGAAATGAGAAGTGCCCGTCATTTTTGCAAATTCGTGTAAAGTGTTAAAATCTTCGGGGGGGGGGGGAGGGTCCAAAGTACACAAAATAATCAAGCCTAGCAGTAATTTGCATGAAACTGCAGAATGTAATCATTTCGTGCCAACTTGCATTTTTCCCAACCGAAGCACAAAGACTAGAGGATGACGATAGAGCTATTTCTATCGACTATCCAAGATTCTTTTACATTACAGGAGGAAAGAAACACAGATATTTAGGACCATGTGCTCTACTGATGTTAAAAAAGTTCTCCTGTGTTTCGCCCAGCACGACGGACGGATCGGTATTGAGCGTGTAATTCACAAAGAAGAAAAGAAAAAAGAATCCAGGCACAACTCATCTACACAGCTAAGAAACCTTCGTCATGACCCCGTCACCTGCGGTCTTGCTCGCTTCAACCTTTAAATGTGTTATCTGTTAAAATAAGCAGAATGTTTTGAGTAACAGGAGTAAGGTATCTCGGCGATGGTAAAGTACATCTCTCGCAAGGGACCTAATTATGCATGGCAATGAGAGACCAATTCTTCTCTTCAAGGGGTAAATTAGTTTTTGCGATTTGATTTAATCTGAGTGGTCTAACACAAAGTCCTTGTAGATGCAAACGGTGTCTTTAATCCGCTGTTGGTGTTAGAACTCCACGCTTTATTAAAATAGACGTTACAACATCTGGTTTGAAGTTGCGCCTGACAATAAACTTGAGAGAATACCATTACGATAGAAATGTCATAGGGAAATGGCCTTTGCAAAACCCCAAACGGATTAGGTTACTCTTTACTGTGACACCGCATCACTGTTTGCGCATACCTGACCAATAAAGGCCCTTAGGGTATCCAGAATTTAAGTTTTAGGTGAGTATGTGCCAATTGGACACGGGATTAAAGGAGACTTTGATACTATCAATGTATTTATTTTCACGTGAATAAATTTTCACGGTTTTTGCAAATCAGGCATTAAACTGAAATTTCAATTTCAGATTTTGAGACATAGTTCCCATTAAATTTATGTTAAAATAAAATCTTTGGTGTGTTTTTTTTTTCAAGGGGTTTTGCTATCAGAGAAATAAGCTAAACTATAGCGAAATTAAGTGAATGTGCAGCAAAATATAAACACGATGGTATTAATTTTTTCCCTGTTCTTATAGACATGCTTTAACGCTTTGTTGCCGAACATTAGACATTTAAAGACACATTTCGTGGATCATACTTGAGACCTTTGAAGATATTCATTTACCAATGCCATTTTCTTTTGTTCCCTACAATTATTTGTGTGTATCTTTCTCGTCCACATGAGGTAACATCTAATGATTGCAGTTGAAAATCCAAATAACAAAGACAGGGCCCTTCCTTTAGAGCTTTTGTCCTCAGGGCTGGTCTTTTCATACTCCGCTTGTTCCTTTTTCAAATTCATTTTTCCTTCAAATTAAACTGCATATTAATCAAAGTTCCGGGTTGCCCGCTGGACGAGTGCTCAAAAGGTTTGTGTCAAGGTTAGAATTTAACTTGCCACGGGCAATCGGGCATGCGAAGTGGCCCGTCCCACAAGATTATCCTTGTGGGCAATGGAGTCCATTCAATGATTCTGTTTCAAGACGCATAACAAAATTCCTTAAGTTTGTGGAAGAGTAAGAAACCCACATATGTTGTTTATCATGGTATACCTCGCACAGAACCCCCCCTCCCCGCCAAAAAAAGGGCAGAACTAGCCGACGGCATTATAGAATTAGCATTTTTGAGGAACAATGACAGGTGCGCCTTTAAACAGATACATTTGAAAAGTTGGTATATATATATATGTATATATAACCATGAAAACAGTCTTTATGGTTGGATGAATTTCTAACTATGAACCTCGCTGGAGTAGGGAAGCATAGGTTAAGAAGATTACTGCATACTGGAAAACATGTCTTACGGCGACAATGCGAAGAAGTTTTCGATGTTCACTCCTCTGTGGATCGAATTCGAATGGGTGCGAAAAGATGCTTAATCTCTCACGGGGCTGTGCTTTACCCTGATTGGCTGCGGAGGTCACGTTATCTAACAATAGATGGATAAGCTCACCTGACTTAACTATGATATTCGCATCCATTCAAACGCGCCACCCGAAACATTTCTCACACGTGGGAATCTCCCTGGTCCATATGAATGGAAAGAAGTAACAATCAACACCACCTAACACTGCACACTATTTAACTTCCAAGAAGTTTCTCTTTGTGGAAGATACAGGCCATTTAATGTTCCATTTTACAAAATAACATTTCCGTCATACTTCATATATATATATATATATATATATATATATATATATATATATATATATATATATATATATATATATATATATATATATATATATGTATATATATATATATATATATATGTATATGTATATATATATGTATATATATATATATATATATATATATATATATATATATATATATATATATATATATATATATATATATATAAATTATATATATACATACATATCCAAATGACCGGAACGAGGTAACAACCAGCTTCACCTAACATTGTGTTATATGCAGGCTTGAAGTTGATATTCTTGTAAGAAATAAGTTAGTCGGATCTGAATAATGGAATGTCCAGTGGTTTTGGCCGCGTGGATAATAAAACTGTTCGGCAAAACACGTAATATAAATCATTTACTCTCATGATGTTGGAAGTTGTGCAAACAATTGTAAGGGAACAAGAAGTAGCAGGGTCGTGATTTGGTTATGTTTTAGGATGAGTAAGTCTCTTTGGTAATTAAGTATTCAGGTAGTGTGTTTGCCTTGTTCGTCAGGAGCTGTGTCTGCGTCCAAATATTTGGGCGGCTCTGCAAGGTAGTGCTGTCTTATTGGTATAAAGCCTTTATGCTGCATAAGAATCTTCAGACAGCACAGAGTCTGAGGCTGGGTAGCTGTTGTATTGCTTTGGAACAATAGAGTAATTACCCTGAGAATCAGAAGCTGTGTTGTTTTATTTTTAACATTTTTGTGGTTTTGCCAGGTGAATAGATGTCGCTTTTGTGAATGTTTGTATGTGCGGATTTCATATTTTTCCCCATCTTCTATCTGTCTGTTTATTAAGAGAGTGTTCTGTGTGTTGGCCTTGGGTGTAAGCTTATGAAGCAGTTTAATGTTCAATAGTCAACCAACGATACATATACTGTAATAATGGTTTTAAGCTTCAACATATGGAACGTTGACTTTTGATTTAATTTTGGTTAGATCATTTTGTTAATGATAAGTTATAACATACCTACCGCCAGTGTGGCCAATTAGCGGTGAACAGCGCAGACCACCATTGTGGAAATACAGAGTTAGGGCACATAACTGAAACGATGTTGCGCACTCGTTACACTCTCCGAGAATGAAACTGAAATATGATTAATTGTATGAGCAGTTCAGACATAATTGCATCTGTAGCTGAATGAAATATTTGCTTTAATTATGGGTTATTACGAGCCCCCTTACAAAATATTGAAATGTGACTTTTACCTTCGGGAAAGTCTCTCAGAATGCAATTAAGTGCAATTGATTAAGGAGACTTATATTGATTAAGACAAAATTGTTGGAACAAACCTTTTATAAGTTGATAGCATTGCTGGACATAAAATTTCCCTCTGCAGATTAGGTAATAATCAGTGAGAAATTGGCATGACTTCATAATATTTCAATTATACGTCTCATTCAGGTATATACGTGCAGCTCATTTTATAATTCATTTTGTGTAAGGCCCATGGAAATTTGCAAATGAAAAGCTAGATCAGCATTTAGGTATGATAACTGTCTTCTGATTTGAAAAAATTATACTTGAAAACAATTAACACATTAATAGTCAACAATTGCGTTCTGTTTTCACTGAAAGCTTAGATACAAGTGCCTACAATGCCACTCGGCTTTTCTGTATCCTGAACGCACCATAGCAATATTTTTCTCAGAGCAGTATACTGTTGTTCTAGACATTTTTTGTGCATGGTAAATTGGCAGTTAATTTTGTCCAAACATGGATTCCCTTAAATTTGAAAAAAAGTCGTTAAATTTTCTTTTGCTTAAGCATATGCAATATTTCTGGATTTACCATGCACAATATCCCTCTTTTCGAGCATTCAATATCGGTCCCCTGTACAAGCACAAATACCGAGAAATTATGCTGAGCGCGATAAAGTTTCTAGAACTAGTACACGACATGGTGTTATAATGCAAATTACAAACATCTCTTTCAATTTAGTGGTGTATGGTCTGACAAACAGCGTTTTTTTAAAGACTGTATTCTGAAAAGTACGGACAACTTATTTTAATTTCATTCCTCTCAATCATAATTAAAAACACCCGAATTTGATTAAAAAGTATCTTTAAAAATATTTCGCTACAGACGTTTTGAAAACAAATTTTGAAAGAGACTTAACAACATTGGAATGAGGAATTCAAAGGTTGCCGGTCAATTTCCGGCATCCAGATTTGGGGTAAAAAAAACGTCCAACAATTCTTTTGCATCTTTAGTTTACTAAGTTAAACTGATTTGGAACGGTAATTCATGTACCTTTTAAAATATTTTATTGATCAGCCCAACATGAAATGGCAGAAAAAGAAGAAGGCGATTTCAAACAATTTCAGGAAGAAGAAAATACACTCAATAACCTAATGGGACCCAAATTAAATGCTAAACACACACATGCGCGCACACACACACACACACACACACACACACACACACACACACACACACACACACACACATATACACACACACGCACATACACATTAGTACAGGTTTCAAAATTGAGCTAATCAATACAATTGTGTTTCAATGTGGTCTTAGGCTGTGACCAAGGATCGAGGAAATAATACCGTTAGAAAAGCCACTGATGCGCCCAAGCGCTTTGTTCACCAATTTATCAATGTTCCTGAGGCTGCGGTGAAGAATCGTTTAATTTGATGGACTCCTCCAGGCCTTTTATGTGACAAGGGGCTTTCTCTCGGGCCAATTTACGCAAGTCAATGCAGCTACAATATTCATTAAACCGTTGTTGCCTTTCCCTGTGTCAGACATAAGCCTGCTAACTGGTTGCCTTGACACAAGGTGTTCTGGCTTGATGCGGATGATGTTTTACGGATGATGATAGATATATACGGGGACAAAAATACTTTGTCAGCCCACAAAGTATCGTGGTTGCAAAGATGAAGACCACGTTTTCTATGTCTGTCTACCAGCAAGTAACATCTGTGTTTAGTAGAAAATATACCTTTTCGTTGGAGGATTGAAGGAATGACATACAGAGAGAGAGAGAGAGAGAGAGAGAGAGAGAGAGAGAGAGAGAGAGAGAGAGAGAGAGAGAGAGAGAGAGAGAGAGAGAGAGAGAGAGAGAGAGAGAGAGAGAGAGAGAGAGAGAGAGAGAGAATGTTATGTTGTTTAGCACTGTATTTGCTTTATACATTGTTTGGTAGCTTGTATGTCGTGCAAAGACACAAGCCGCTCTTCATCTACAATTAAATACCAACCGATTGGAAAAAAATCAGGCTTTGTGATCGCAATGCCTCTGAACTTCTTTCTTGTTTGGTAAATTGCAGGACCCGACATTAATTAAATAAATAAAGAAATAGTACGCATGAATGAGAATAAAAGAGAGAGCCATTGAAGCAAAGCCCTTTGAAATAAGACAGAGACATGAACATCTCTCTTTTTTAGCAGACTACTTGCGCTAAAATTCAATACCTATCATAGCATACCACTCAACGGAATTTACAATCAAAGGTCAACAAAGACTGAGTAGAATTCCATAATTTTTACAATGATGTAGCACATTCATCTAGGACTAAATGAAGCAAACTATGACATAGTGTCACAAACATCAAATTACCAAATTCAACATCAGTTTTAATGAGACAGTGCAAAGAAACCAATAATTTCCGATAAGTGGAAAATTAAAGTAAATAGGTCAATGTGCACTTGAAGCTTGACAATTTATTTGGCATACAGACCTAGAAATACAAAACCGCTACCAATTTGTTGCAGCAATTTACAAATTTGAATACCCTTTGTTTACGTCTGCACCACATTTACTTCAAATTTGGTGTTTTAGCATGTAGGAATGAGGGCTGCCCTCTGATGGCACACGTTGGGAACATTCGAATCTCTGGAGGCCGTCACTCTTCGAGAAGTTCCTGGTCAGATCCCCTACCATTTATAATTGTTCAGGAGACGACAAACGATCGCTCCTCCCCAGTTTTGCCTTCCACTGAATCAAGTCCTCTGGGCTTATTTTAACGGCGTCCTCAACGGTATATATATATTTTTTGGCACTTCTATTGCGGAATCGCTAGACACATAAAGTTTAATGTGTTGCGTTTGCAAAGACCCTAAAGGCTGGTAAAATGTTGACTCAGACCAATTCACAAACAAAACTACGGATGCAGAGAATCTGTCCTAATGCTTGCATTTGACTCAATGTCCCCAAAAGAATTTCTGTGCAAAGATAGTGGGGGATCAGCAGGGAGGACGGTTGCTTTATAATGGTCGGAGCCTGGGGCTGCGTAATGATAGATTTCAAAACCTCTGAAATTACTCTCTGAAATTTTAGCAGATACATACAGTGTACACGTAGTATTTATTATGTAATCGATTATTACTGTTTCTAATCCCGACACTTGTTGTCCGTCATTCTTGGCATTTACCCTGATACAAGCTGCCCATTATCCCTCGCATTGTCCTTGATGCCAGGTCTCCGTTATCTTTGGCATTATCCACGATGTAAGTCTTTTGGAGCTATTCCCGATATTAGCTGTCCATTGTCTTTGGCATTATCTCAATGCCTCCTGTCCGCTATCCTTGGCATTTATCTCGATGTTAGCTGCCCGCCATCCTTAGCACTATCTCGATGCCACCTGTCTGTCATCCTTGGCACTATCCCAGTGATGCCACCTGTTCGTCATTCTTGGCAATATCCCCCTGCCACTTTACGTCATCCTTAGCATTATTCCGATGCCACCTGTCCGTCATCCTTGGCACTATTCCGATGCCAACTGTCCGTCATCCTTGGCATTATCCCCATGGCAACTGTCCGTCATTCTTGGCATTATTCCGATGGCAGCTGCTGCCAGTTGCCAATTGTCGTGGAGTTCAAATCAAAAGGAATGCCGTGGAGTGTTGTAAATTCACGTGTACATAGGTTTACATAATAAGTTTTCCTTCGAATCACAAGGATTCATATTAACGAAAGCATAAAATAGTTGGAAGTTTTTTTCTTTAGAATTGGTCGTCAAGAAGTCAAAAGGTAATGCATACCTCAGACACAAATATCATGGACGGTGACAATGAAATGTTTCAAAAAATCGGACAGTTAATCCCCAAAGCCGTCAAGATATAACATAGGGCCATTGCTTCGAAAGGTTTTAATTAATACGTGAGGAGAGTACGACATTGAACAAAAAGAGGGGACAAGGTAAACAGCATCTCAAAGCACTTATGTTTTTTAATCGATTTTGGCAGGAAAATATCAAATTAGGAGCCATAATGCCAGTTAATAGCGATAAGTCGCGACACTATATAACACCCCACAAAAAAGAAAACAAAAACAAAAAAAGAAACCCCAACGAAACAAAAACAAAAAACAAAAACAAAACAAAACAAAACAAAACACCCCCCCAAAAACACATAGAAACAAAAAACAAACAAAAACTAAACTTAAAAAAAAAAACAAAACCAAAACAAAACAAAAAACAAAAACAAAAACCAGCAAACAAAAAAGACCCGACTCCCCTCTGAAAAAAAAAGAAGCTCAGGACTGATAGAGAACATAATCCTAGACAAGATCAGAGTATTTGTGATGTCCCAATTGCCACTGACAGTCAAACCGTGTGGATGAAGATAACGAAATCGATTTCCAGATCCAGAAATCAATTTCCTTAATCCTGATATAATCTGTTTTTTTTTTTCGTTCAGTATTTTGTTTCTCTCTGATATGGGATGGGCTACAATCACTGTCTGTTTGTCCATGTTCAGTTCTCACATACTAAACAATATTTACGTCTTTGGTTTAATCAAGAATGCTTATTGTAATGTTAACGATTCCATTGTCCCTTGGATAACTCCAGGTAGCCGTTTCATTTAATTTTGAAGTTTAAAACAATGTGAAACTAATATCGTAAATTTTGCTTCCAGCACAATATATATATATATATATATATATATATATATGTATATAATTTTGAGATCTACAAAAATGGAAAACAACCAGCAAAAAAAAAAAAAAAAAAAAAAAAAAAACATTATGAAAACAAAGTCAACATGAAATCACCAGCTGTAAATGTCAACATGAATATTACGGCAATGTAATGAAAGATACCTGATGTACAAATCACTACAAAGACAAGGCCAATACAGATAGTACCAGCGCTAGATATATTTAAAAACACTGCCTTAGATGATAGTCGGTGTTAACAGTACCACCTATAAGTGTCATTATGAAAACTAAGCCTGGTATGGTACCAATAAATCTGAGTCAAGGAAGTGGGTCATCAGAGACTTTTCTGTGTAAAGTGAATGCTCTTGCAGTATAAAATGAACCATATCTCTCATGCATGATGGCTCTCTGATCTGATCCGATATGCGATATACTGTAAATTGCTTTATTTTCGCGTGTTTAAATTTTCACGGTTTTTCTATTTTTGAAATTTCACTGTATTTTTAATTTCACTATTTTGGACATAATTCCTGTTCAAACAATGTTAAAATACTATTTCACTGTGTTTTTATTTTCACGATTTTGTACCATCAGCGAAATAAGCGAAAATAAGAATACAGCGAAATAAAGCAATTTACAGTACCTTAAAAAAAACCAAAACATATATATATATATATATATATATATATATATATATATATATATATATGTGCCGAATACTTTACAGCGATGTGAATACATTGGGTTAACCACACAGGTTCGATACATTGCTGATTTTAAATTAGTTTATGCCCATCGAATGGAAAGGGCTATTACCTATAAATTTCTATCAATGAGTAATACTGTAGAAAGCAAGTGTATTTTAAACACCTCAAAGACTTCTTAAAATCCACGTGATATCATTTAATTGAAAACCTGAGAGTAATCTACGGGATTTATTTTACCTGTAAGTGACTTAAATTTTTGCTAATAAGTACTTAACGTAATATGCCAGTTAGTTGCCTTGATTTGCCATCAAGCAATTCTTTTGTACAGAAGCCGATTCTACTGGTCACAATAAGACTTGGTCAATAGCTTTCCTCCCCACAATTTGGACGCAATTCTGTCAATCCGCGCCGAGGAAAGGTATTGACCATTGGCGTGGCGTGAAAATTTAAGTAAAAACATAACAGCAGATAAGAATTTAGTTCTCAGAGCGATTTGAGCGGGGTATGGTGAAAGAAAAGACATTTACTAATATCAAATTATATGTTGCAGAAATTGCCAACCATACTCAGGATAATCTATGAGTGCAGTAATACTACATGTATATTGAATATCATTTTTCGATATCATTTTGGAATGCTGGATTGTGAGGGAAAATCGTTCGATAGTGATTGCAGCAAGTTTCTGAGAAATGTTTCCAATCACATTATTCGCATTGCTACTACATTTGCTCAACCGTTATCTCATGCATAGCGATTTAGACGGCATGTACAGATATCAGAGTGATATCTATTTTTTATCATAGCTTTAAAGAGAATCTATATTGAAAAGTTGAAATTCCCAAAATTAGCACATTATAATGCCACAAATTTCATTAATTATTCACTTGATACATAATGGACCATGACGTGTCCATACACAGTAGAACGTCCTTTCTGTCTTTTAACTTCGAATAATGTATTAAAAATCTTAAACTCTAATTGCCCCTAATTCGCATAATTCGACATGTGGTGATGCAGAATATCTGAAAGACCAAGTGGTCTGTAATGGAACCCTAATATGGAAAACTGATGTTAAAGGAAATGGTATAAGTATAAAAATTATATGGTTTAAACATATTTTATTCTCCAAAGAAAATCAACCAGGAAAAAAAGCATATCCCTATTTAAATCCCTCATGCACATGAGACAGGGGAAAATAAGGTGATGTGTGACAAGAACACTGGAGTTGACATCACTAGCCGAGGTTAAAAGGGCAAAGCAACATAACATTTTTTTTTTTAACATCTCTGGTACAGGATGTACATTGTTGCAGTCGTTGTTAGGATTTTCCTTGGTTTGTACAGGTGGTCTAGCTGCAACTGTTTATTTTACAATCACTGGGACTGAATATAATGCCCCAGCTTGTTTCCACTTCAGTTAAACATTGGCGGATGGTTCAACTAGGAAAAGCTGTCCAGCTAGAAAGGGTACATTTTGGTTCAGGGGTAAGTCAAATTGTTCTTATCTGAACCTGTACTATGAAAATTTGGTAATTATGGTTTGTTTGACAGGTATTCTTCTTTGATATGAAGCTCTGCATTTACAAGCAAAACTTCACATATTTAGCTAATTCATCAATTGCCACGTTCATATTTATTCATTATTATGTGGGTTGTCTTTGCTGAATATTTAGCTCAGGCAAGGAGCCGCTACTCAGAGAGACATGTACGGGTAAAAGGCTCCGAAACATGTTGAGTAGTTACCCGCTGAAGACCCTTTAATTTATTTGGGCTGATACAGCCTATGTCAAAATTTTACAGAGGAACGTGTGCAATATGGACAATAGTAATTCCATATATATGCAGGTTAGACAGGGACAGGTTAGCTTATGGAGAGTAAAGAGTTCGAACTGCGGAATAGGATATTGACTACTAGGAAGTGGTTCTGGGCAAAAAGACACAAATACAAGAAGAAAAAAATGTAAACAGGACATCACTAAGAAATAGGAAAGGATCGGGATAATTATGTCCACATGAATTCGTTATTCTGCGCTCGCGATATAAGCACAAATATCTAACTCCAACAGGCTATACAAGTGCAAAAACGCGATGCAAATGAAGTTCATAGCTTATATTTATAATTGTTCCTCTGTGTAAACGTGAAAACTTTGACTTTTACCTGCTTATTGTTCAGAGATCTGCTGAATTCTAAAAATTGTCTACAGATAGAGAGAACAGACAAGCACGAGAGTCAAGAAACTTGTTCACAAGCTCATTCAAAGTTCTTATTTTTCTGCAACGTTAATATTGATTTATTTTACAAACCAAACACATATACTTCCAGCATTTAATGATTAATAATAAAGGGTATCCAGATGGCTTGCGGGATTAATGAAATCAGGTCAGCAAGCCAGCACAGATTAAAGCGTCCATGAGCCTTTGTGCTGTGGTACACGAAAGCCGCAAACAACGCCACGGCGGACCGTTTGGGCCACGTGGTTGGTTTACCCGTGGATATCATGCAGATTTCGCATTTTATAAGGTAGTATAACACGAACATTCCTACTTCACAATAATCTTATACAACATCGTCAACATAGTGAGTGCCGATATTTACTTTTAATCGATCGATTTTGATATCAAAAGTTGCGGGATCATTCGTGAGGTGTTGGGGATTCACGACTCAAACTTGTTCGCAAAATCGGAAAACCACTGGAGCCGGGAAAAGGACTGTGTATTAATAAATAACGCACTTAGTAACTCTCTGGAAATAAAACTGATGATAAAATTGGGCGTTAACTTCGGAGTATTGCGGTATGAAAACCTTTTATATCTTAACATACATACATACATACATACATACATACATACATACATACATACATACATTTATACATACATACATACAAACATACATACATACATTACACACATACATACATACATACGTACATGCGTACATACGTACATACGTACATACGTACATACATACATACATACATACATACATACATACATACATACATACATACATACATGCAAATAACATGAATTGCAAAAGTAATATGAATCACAGCGAATCTACCCATCATGCTTTCGCAGTTTTGTTTTTTATTCCAGTAATTAACCATTGGGTATCGGTTTGTAGCAATACGTAGACTAATAATAGATCTTTACGGCTGCCAAACGAACGTGACACACATTCTGGTCAAATTATTTGTTGGATATGCCGACATCTGACCCGACACACGTAAATATAACTCCATCGAGCCTTTTTTTGGAGATCAACAACCTGTTGGAGATTAAGACGGTAGTTTGGCCTTCCATAACCCCAAAATATGTGAGAGAGCATTAAGCCATGTTGACACTAGTCTTAGTTGTCATTAGAAAAGGCTGGATGAGCAAGGGAATTAACATAACTGACCTTCCTAACTATTGATGCTGTTCATGACAGAGCCATATGTGTCGCGGGTAATGGAATCAAAAGTTAAGAAAGCGTACACATTGACAATTGCAAATAATTACTGCAACATACCGTTATTACATGCTAATTACTGTAATGAAGCATGCTTTTTTTTACAATGCTGCGCACCGCAGCCAATATTTATTATGTGTCCCAGTGTGGAATGGGATACCATGTAGACAAACAATAAAAAATAAGCAAACATCGACTAAATTGTTCATTCCGGTGTAAGGTGTCATTTGTTTATTGATAACGGGTTTGGATTCTTCCTTTTCACAAAGTTCGGTCAACCCAGTAACCGAGTTATGTATTGTTTTAATAGCAACTGTTTCTTTATATATTATTAAAAGGGCCAAATGCTTCTACAAATGTGTTTTGATTATCGTGAACAAATTATCCTATGAACTGTCTCTTTTGAAGGCAGGTGTGATAGTGATTTGACTGGTCGCTTTCATTCCCACATCAAAATTAATGCAATCAACGTTTAACAAGATATTATGTCATGGTTTACGGAGGCATTGGGAAGGAAAAGTAGTAGTAGGAATCATTGGGCATTGCCAATAGACCATTGTGGTTATGCATTGTCGTTATGCACACATGAACTGCATTTGCTGTGCCTATTCTCTCAATCCTAAGAACCAAGCCTTATGTAAATATTTTATAATATTTAATATCTTCATGCCTTTGGTGACCAATTCATTAATATTACTCGACCAACTTAGATCTAAGTGTAAAACCAATCCTAAGTGCACATAGTCAAGTACGTTGTGTAGACGTTCAGCCATAAAAATAAAGTCGGGATTTTCTGTTCAAATTGTTTCCTGTGTGTAATCATGCTGCTAGTTTTAGTGGGATTAAGTACACTAGCCAAAATTGAGGATTATATCTTGTTAAACGCAGATTGCATTGATTTTGATGTGGGCATGAAAGCAACCAGTCAAATCACTTTCACACCTGCCTCCAAAAGAGACAGTACGTCGGATATTTTATGCACGGTAAACAAAAGACATTTGTAGAAGCATTTTGCCTTTTAATAATATATAAAGAAACAGCTGCTATCAAAACAGTATATTACTCGGCTACTGGGTTGACCGAACTTTGTGAAAAGAATGAAGCCAAGCCCGTTATCAATAAGTAAATAACACCTTACACCGGAATGAACAATTTAGTTAGTGTTTGCTAATTCTTAAAGTTTGTCTGCATCCTATCCCATCCCACAATGGGACACATAATAAACATTGGTTGCGGTACCCAGCATTATATGAAAATATGCTTCATCACAGTAATTAGTAATAACGGTATGTTGCAGTAAATATTTGCAACTGTCAATTTGCGCCCTTTCTGAACTTTTGATTTCGATACTCGCGACAGATATGGCTCTGTCATTAACAGCAGCAATAGTTTAGAAAGATCAATTATGTCCATTTATTTGCCTATCCAGCCTTTTCTATTGACAAATAAAACTAGTATCAACGTGGCTTAATTCTCTCTTACATATTTTGTCGTTATCTCAGGCCATACTAATCTTTTAATCCATAACCGGTTGTTGATCACAAAAAGGGCCCGAAGGAGTCCTATTTAGTTGCATGTCTGATAAACTCTTACAGGTAGACTATATGGAGTATGTACTATCATTTGGAGTAATTCTCTTACATAAAGCTTAACACCTCTTGAATGTGTTTTACGCTGTTTATGCCCTGGTCCTGCAAATTCAATTCATGGCAAGTTTTTACTCTTTAATGTATATATGCCGTGTGATTTTAACTGGTGACAATATAGATATCAATCGGGATGCTTTAGCGGAAATTCGTTAAGTTGCAAACGAGCAAAACGTTGATAATTTAATTCTGGTGGAGATTTTAACACCGATCTTAGACGTTGCAGTTCTGAACAGACTCGAGTCTTAGAAGAATTCATGCAACGAGTTAGGCTTGAGTGTGTATCAAGACACGATATTGCCTTTATTGATTCCACTTATAAAAGTAAGATAACTTTTGCTAAGTGTCTTATTGATCATTATTACTCCTAAATTATTTAATGATGTCTGTAAATTACACTTGCTTACATGGTGGTGACAATTTGCCAGATTGTAGCGTACTGTCCCTTCAATTATCTATACAAACATAGTATTCTAATGGGGATGTTACATGCACCAGAGTCCCTAGGTGGACTTGAAGCATCAAGCGATCATATTGACCACTATAGACAAAGTCTTGATTATCTACAAGATAATAGTAACATTCCTTGGGAAGTCATAGACTGTAAACATTACTTCTGTCGCAATCATGATACAAGTTTACAATTTTTTATGGATTCGCTGACAAGAGCTTTTGTTTCATCCAAAGCAAAACATTATCCCTCGTTGGAATGAACACACTGAGGAGCATGGGAAAAGGGCGATGTTTTGGCATGAAATGTGGAAAGAAAATAATTCCCCCAGACATGGCGTAATAGCAAACATAAGGCGAAATACACGCGCGACATATCATCATGTTGTGCGCCATGTGAAACACAACCAAGATATGTGTGTTAAGAATAAAATGGCTGAGGCAATTCTATCCAATATCAATAGAACTTTTTTTCGAACGAAGTGAAGAAAGTTCCAGGCAAGTCATCTTTGCCGCCCAATAATATTGAGCGTGTTGGTTGAAAAGAGAGTATTGGGAAGCTATTTGCTGAAAAAATATAACATTTTATATAACAGTGTCTCACACAGTAAAGATGATATGTCTGATCTGTTGAGCGATGTCAATAATAAAATATCTGACAAATGTTGTCATGAGGGTAAATGCTACAATGAACACTCCGTCTCAATTCACGATGTCGATAGGGCAGTTGAGTCGCTAAACTATGGTAAATCAGACTGAGATATCGGACATTAAACAGACTACCTGAAACATAGGACAAAACGACATTACCTCTACTTGGCATCGCTAAATACCAGTATTATTCGTCACGGTTTTCCCCGTAGTAGCATCTGTTTATCTACCATACCTCCTGTCCCCCAAAATACACGAAAACATTAAGTCACTCAAAAACTACAGGGGGTGGGGGGTGGGGGTAGCTCTAAATAGTGTAATTGGCAAAATGATAGATTGGGTCATTCTTAATAAAAATTCCCATATTTTGAGAACATCTGATTTACGATTTGCCTACAAAAGTCGCCATTCGACTGTACAATGCACCTTTCTGGCGAACGAAGTAATTCAGTATTACTGTAATCGGGAAGGTCACTTGTATACCTTGTTATTAAAGGCAAGCAAGGCGGTCGACCGACCTTTTTAATTGCTACTTCGGAAGAGACTTTGTCCACTGACCACCAGGTTCATTGCAGTCTTATATTCTTCTCAAAATGCTGAAGTACGATGAACTGATATCCGTAGTAATTATTTCTCTATTAGTAATGGCGTCAAACAGGGCGGGGTTTTGTCACCTGTTTTATTCACAATTCATTATGATGAATTATTTATAAAATTGAAGAAAGGTGAAATTGGGTGTCATAGCGGAAGCATATGATTTATGGGTGCCCTCAGTTATGCAGACGATGTCATGCCCCTGGCTCCCACCAAAGCGTCCCTCTGTAAAATGGTGTCAATGTGTATTGGATTTAGCAAAGAGTATAAAGTGTTACTCAATCCAACCAAGAGAAAATTGATAATATTTGGTGGTAAAGTCTTTGACAGTAGAGTAACTGATTGTATCGTGCAGCTGGATAAAGATGCATTTGAATGTGTAAAAAAATGATAAACACCTTGGAACCAAGTTTGACCATGACATACGTTCCGAACATAAAATATACATAAAGGCCGAATTGAGAGTACTACAAGGGCACATGTACTACAAATTCAATTTGTTGCTCTCTCAATTTAGTAAAGTATTCTCAAGCATCATATATAGTCTTTTCAAATCGTTTTGTATGTCATTCGATGGGTGTACTTTGGGATTTTTCGAGTGCTAATGTTGGGGCTTTCTACACTACCTGGCGGAAATGTGTCAGACGTATATACAGTTCAACATATGATGCTCACTCCAGCTTTCTGAACTTGCTATGCAATGATTTGCCGAGAGATTCTCAACTTCTTAGAATTTCGTCACCAATGCCTTATCAGTAGCAACAGTTGCTTTTACCCATGTATGTATGCATGCATGTACGAATAAACAAGATCTAACACCAGGGCAAATTCAGGATTTGGGTGAAGGGGGTGCAGTTTAAAATTGCTATAGATAAACGTCGCCGGCGCGACGTCCTAGGGGATCCAAGGGCATGCTCTCCCGGGAAAATGTGAAAAAAATGCAGCCAAATTAGTACAATCTGTTGCATTTTGAAGCAAAACAAAATTTCCATCATAAGTGGCACTTTTGTCACAAGATCACATATTTCCGTTATTATTATTATTATTATTATTATTATTATTATTATTATTATTATTATTATTATTTTTATTATTATTATTATTATTATTATTATTATTATTATTATTATTATTATTATTATTATTATTATTATTATTGTTATTGTTATTATTATTATTATTATTATTATTGTTATTATTATTATTATTATTATTATTATTATTATTATTATTATTATTATTATTATTATTATTATCATTTTTTTTGGGGGGGGGCTTCTGATGCTTGTTCTTCAACATCAAGTGTCTGCAAAGGATCTGTAGATAGTGTGCAAACGATGTCTTAACATACTTATAACCCACAAAATGGCCATCTTAATATTCAGAAAGATTGGCAAATGTGTCTGCTTCAAAGTCAAAAATTTTACAGTACAGAGAAGATTCCTAATTCATATACAATATATATATATATATATATATATATATATATATATATATATATATATATATATATATATATGTATCATCTGGGTCTAAAAGTTAAGCTTTAAAATTCAGCTGTACTTCAGTACCAATAATTTATGTTCATTGAGTCAAACGATACAAAACTTATATCCATTTAGTAGTCACTCATCACTGTGTGAGCAATAAATTGAATGAAGGACTCCACCATTGAGCCTAGTTTCCTCAGCTTGCGATTTTAACTCCGTGCATATCAGCCAAAGAGAACTGAATTACAAAATCATGGTGTCTGTTTCAAAAATTCTCCGGCAGTAACCTCAGAATCCATTTTATTACGCATTTGCATAAGCATCGGATGGCAGTCACTAGAAACCTTTATGACACGAGTTGTCGGATTTTTCGGTATTTTGCTCGACAATGTTCACAAAAAATAAAACAAAATCCGACAACTCGTGCCGCATGCATGTTGACTGCCAGTGTCACGGAACGATAGATCCTTCATTTCTCTATAGACCGTTTTTAATGTTGATGAATTAAATTTTCAAGGCGTGATCGCAGAACTAATATCACACAGACAGGGAGTAGTTGATCAATATAATGCATTTGGTTGTCCCAACTAGTCTCTTGAGGAGGACTACCCGACCCTCCCCCCCCCATGAATTCAAGCTGAGTTCCAGACTGAGTTTAACACTGAGTCAACAGCTTTCTCAGGAGTGGATTGAACGGTCAACCGTGCCGAGGAATGCTGTTGATCTGGGATATATGTATAAGTCTCATCCCCAATTTCTATTCAAATTGGTTTTCATCAATGCTGAAATAAGTTAATGCAGACGAAATTTGACCATCAACCGGTTTTGGCCGCTTTACGGGGAAAAGGGCCACCGAGAAGGTTAAGCGTGGACATTTCGGATTTGCGGGTCTCTTTGACGGTTTTAGCGTGAAACCTTTTCGCACTCATAAAGAGAATGAAAGACTTTGTTGTCATTGATTAGTTGGGGGCAGTGTGTGAGACATGAGTACTGAGGCATCATAGACGACAGGACCTGGTGATGATTGTAGGTAAAATCTATTTACGGTTGTTCTTACACTTCTTATCGATAGAGATGATCTAAAGAAAAGAAAGCACTAATATGCGACATGACGCGACGCGCAGAGATATAGTGAGAAAAAAATCAAACAAATGAAAAGAACAGAAAGAAAAAATCAGAAAACAAAACATGTAAAAGAATATGACTCGCTAATCAACCAAACAAGCAATACAGAGTTCTGTTCATCCAAATCCGTGTGTGAGAACGCAAAAGAGGCTCACGAGTTCAGCTAAAATAGCTCGATATCGTAAATATTGTCTGCTTCTTTTTTTTCATCAAGAAAACCATCAGTCAACAGCTTTTCTCTGCAAATCCTCGGTACAAGCAAACAGAAGTGCCCTTTGAGGAAGGTGTAGATTAAGCGCCGCGTTCTCGTCCATGAAAGCTTCTGACTGAATGTCCAGACAGTTGCGTAAGCACGTGACCACACACAAGTTGTAATTAGTCTTTCCGACTAATTATCCGAATTGATGTCACAGGCAAGAATGTGTAAATTAGATGTGACGATGTAACTACATATTTCTGTAGTGTAGGCCGGAGGTTACTCTTACTATGAATGCTTTAATTATATCCCTAAATTTTCTTATATTCTCAAACAGTACAAATTTCTGTAGTGTAGGCCGGAGGTTACTGTTGCTATGAATGCTTTAATTATATCACTAAATTTTCTTATATTCTCAAACAGTACAGATTTATCTTCAAATACTGAGCCTAAGTAATCCGCGGGAATTAATGGGAAATAAAATGTTATATACACATATGAAAAATCGACAGACTCTATTTTCAAATGATTATAATTAATGATTCAATTAGTTTCTCCAGTTTACTTGCAACGGAACTTACATTAATTACTGGTACCCCACTGTCAGCTAATGAAAGTTACATCCTTCTTTGCCAGTTTTGGTATGTACTTTGTTAGTGTATTTACAGCGGTTTGTCAGGTTAGACAAGTGAGCGTTTAGGGGTTCAATGAACGGAACCGATGAATGGCACTATTTCATTTTTATTAGATTCGTAATATAATCATGGGACATGTTTCTGTGTATAAATGTCTTATTCACTTCGTTAAAAATGGTTGTTTCTATTTAAACGAAATACATATTTCACATTTTTTTCTGATCTCCTTTCCTCTGTTTTCAAGAAGCCACCTATGTATTGCCTGCGTATAATCTCCACCGAGTAGCTCTCACCAATTAACCACAATGACCCCGTAACATTCCTTTCTGGCCAACCACACGTAAACCGAAGTGCACTGCGCATGTGTAAAATGAGGGCGGGAGGAATCAGCTGCGGGGTTTACACTTTTAAGGTATGCAAGCAGGTTGTACGCTGTTTGCTCAAATGCCGGAATAGTGTGGCTCAATTATAAAGTAGCAGAGTTAGAACTGCTGCTTTATGGGGAGTTTCTATGGGTGTGTTGACACCTTGAATTGAGCTAGTTAAGGAACTGCAGATTTTCCATGGGTTTGCAAAACCACATAGGAAGTTGAATCTGCGATCTCTGTTTCACCCAGTTCACGGAGTTGAGCCCTCCCCTCACTAAATGTAGTTTTGTCTTTAACATCAACGAAGGGTGATCGTATTGTATGTCTGAACAGAAAACGTATCATTGGCGAACAGATTTCCCGTAAAGCATTGTTCTCTCTGTAAATATGTTTTATAATGATTACGTAAAGCTAAGCGTCAAGGGTGCTTTAGATAGGTCTCAAGCAGGACGACAACCTAAAAGGTGATTACGAACAACTAGTGACCAGCACAGCGCCTACAATGAAAAGACGTGAATTGATGAACAGCCTTCAAGATGTGTTTCTTGCGTTATTTTTGCAATAGTAGTATGATATAATCTAAATGATCCAGTTATGTCTCTCCACTAAAATGGTTGTTTGTATTAAATATGATCCCATGCAGACAAAGTTACGTGATGGACTTTTAAGATTGCGCCTTCCATTAAGGAAAATGTTGCGAGCGGGATTTGCGGATCAATTTGGCTCCCGCCACATGTTCCCCTGTCAACGATGCACGTGGAACGACGTTAACTCTTTTACTGGTTACAAGAGGATTCTCTAAACAGCTATTTCGGGCACACCCAGAGTCCCCAGCGCTAAACTTGTTGATTATGTTCCTCTTGAACTTTCACTTTAAAGGGTTTGTAAAACACGGTCATCTGTGTGTGTGTGTGTGTGTGTGTGTGAGAGAGAGAGAGAGAGAGAGAGAGAGAGAGAGAGAGAGAGAGAGAGAGAGAGAGAAAGAGAGAGAGAGAGAGAGAGAGAGAGAGAGAGTGAGAACAAAGTAACAGAGAAACAAGTTAACAAACAATGAAGCAGACGACATTTGAAACTATCGCTGCACGTTGACTTGTTTTTGCGGGAAAGCGATGATAATAACAGGTGGTCAGTGGAACACGGTGACACAGGTGAAAGATGACCTGAGAATCACCTGGTTGGCGTATCCACTGGGAAGGCGCACCTGACGAAGAAGCCTATGGATATTGATTTTTTTTATATATATATCTTATTCTTTTCTGCATAAAGATCAACAAAAGCAGTCAAGATGGAGTATATCGTTTGGAGCTTTTTGCTCAGAACGATACCTCCAGCAGGCTTACATCAGGCTCACCGTGGAATCCTTTAACAACTAAAGATGCTTGATCAATCACTTCGGACATCGGATATTTGGGAACTATCTTTATTACATACAGTACTGCAAAGTCATCTGAATCGGATGTCGGAATATCTTAATCACAGAGAGCTATTTCTCTCTTTCGTTTCTTTTTCTTTTTTCTTTTTTTTTTTTTACAAAATTAAATTCGTTTCCTCTTTATCTATTACTACATTTCTTAAAGTCGAAATAAAGATGGTAGGCAGTCTGCTAAAAAGAAGTAATATTTGGCACTAGTCTCAGTGCAGTGACGTGTTTCGTGTGTTAATGATGTTTTATATAAAGTTGCTTGAGATCTAAGCTCGTGATGAATTATATAATGTCTTTCTGGATTTTCATTAGTGTGTCACTATCATTTATCAATTTTTTTTACCGAGTTTCTCCAAACATTGACCGTAAACTAAATGTCATAAATAATCAGAATGTATTTAATATGCACGTTGGTAAAGCTCAAATGAACAAAAAAAAATATTGTTTTTCAATGCAGAAACCACGTGAAAAGGCGTGAATTTGAAATAGTTCACATATGACAAATATGGACTTCTAATTAGGTTCCTATGTTTTATTTTCAATGCGAGATATCAGATAGAATGGTTGACAGATATCTGGTGCTGTGTGGAATCTGAATGTATCATTCTTTCTTGTCATAGTAACATGCACACTGATGAATCATGTGATATTCAAGATATTGAAGTACATTAATACACTGTCTTCATTTGATTAAGAACACGTTAATACGGTGATAGAGTTGAACTCATTTTCGCACTTTCAAAACAAGAATACAAGCTAGACTGTCATGTGCCAATCCAACAGCTTCTTAAAGATTATGTACTGTATGGCCATACACCTCATTGCTGAACACTTGTATATTACTTCCGGTGTGGATGTTGAGCTCCAAAAAAAGGAGTCTGCCGTGATTGGTTGGGTTTTAAATTTTTAATGATGCAGTGAATTTATCAAAATTGATGGCGCGTCAAGCACTCTAGATAATGCACAATATTGCTCCGATTGTCTAAACTGCCTTGGTTTAACCATCAGAGAGATAGTGGCAGACCGCAAAGATAATTTTATTGGCTTTAATTGTGGCGGGTCTATCCGATTACTCACAGAAGGGTAGTTCAAAAACCTTTTTTCTGGTTCGCTTTCCGTGTGTGATGCGACAGAATAAATGAGGTGGAGACGACAGACCCACTGGATTGCCGGGCTGCATTACAATTTCTCTTCATACGGAGAACGTGACAACATTTTAATAGCTCTTGGTCGATTGTCAGGATTATAAGCTTCTTAAAATTCAGCGTTTTCTTGGGTGACTTCTTTGCAAAACTCAGGACTGAAGAACAGTATTTCGTGGCCCTGCGCTTTGGGCAGTAATTCGATTAATGCCATGCCATACGTATGGTTGCGTTGTATTGCCACATCCACTGCAGTTGCGATGGCCATTGTCAACAATACGGCAATGCAACGCATCGTAACACATCGCACTGAGTGAAATGTAACCCTTATTGAGACCCTGAAAGTACAAAACGACTGCAAACCATATCATAATTGAGTGCTACGTGAAGATGGCTTCAAAACTCCAGCAGAAATAATAATAATAATAATAATAATAATAATAATAATTATAATAATGATAATAATAATAATAATAATAATAATAATAATAATAATAATAATAATAATAATAATAATGATGATGATGATGATGATGATGATGATGATGATGATAACAATAATAATAATGAAATGGTGACCCTGTGCTTTGCTACTGAGATCTTCAGTGCAGAATTAATTGCTCTGTAAATGTTCTGTATTAGTGCTAACCAATAGTTGCCTAAAAGTCTGATGTTACGAAGATATAAGCCAATATGTTACTTATCATTTCAAGGTCACTCAAACTTAAGACCCCCCAAAGAAAACCCTAATATAGAATATGATAAGCCAGTATGGCGGTTTGACCTTTCAAGGTCACTCAGGGTCTAAATTTACAATACCAAAAGAAATTTAGAGTAACCATTGGCCTAGGATCCATTAGTACCGAGATATAAATCAATTTGTCAGATTTCATTAATCAGCAAAAAAAAAAAAAAAAAAACAGAAACAACAAAAAAACAAAAACAAAAAACAAATAAACAAAAACAACCCACCGCCCAACCCCTTCCATTACTCCCCGCCCTCCCAAACCCAAATACAATACAAAAAAAATCTCGATATCTAATAAACACTATATATATATATATATATATATATATATATGCATCCCCTGTTAGAGGATGCATAGTTGCTGCACGGGAAACATCTACAGGTATAAGCATAGCATAGACCAAATTTTTCAAATATTGCAATTTATGCACTGGATTGCTGATATATACTTGTGCAAAAATAGCACTTACCAACACATGGTATCAGAGGTTGATGTCCATGAGCTTTGTTAAAGATAAACTTATATTTAGCAGTTTCGCCAACTTGCAACATACCTAATAGTGAAATTATATTTTGACGAAATTCAAAACAATTATGTCCAGCCGTCAAAGTAATGAAAAAAAAAAAAAAAAACCCAACCGGAACAGACAAATATCTTGAATAAGACTACCACCACCTGGTGACCAGAATAACAATTATGTGATCCCATGGGAGCCCGTGTGCAACATCAAAATAATTGGCTCCGTAGGTCTCAAGAAAAAAAGTTATTTAGATTTTGTTTTTCAAAAATAAATTATGAATTCCATAAAAAAAGAAAGATTATTGAATTATCAGCTCATTCGAAGATCTGCTAGAGAAACAGAAGGGAAAAATTCCTGTGAATTATCAAAACATTCAATGCAACGGTTTTCGAACATAATTCGGAAACGAGAAAAGTCCAGCTAACAGGCGAAAGCTTAAAAACACGGACGCCAGTGGAATTGCTGAGTCTGCATAACGGCAAGTCAGCAGAGCTAAAGATGATGATGCTTTTATACGTCCCCAAACTCGTTCTCTCGACTAAATTTATTCACTAGGAAACAAAGCGATCATATTAATAAACCATTTAGGGTTTTGTATTAAATCTGACTCTCGGATTAAAATATCGCCTAGCCTTTCGCGGAAGGCTGCAGATCTGGTAAGCGGCATGATCCAATGATTTGATCTGACCAGATTTTAAATTTGGTGAGGTGTTAAAAATCTGTAACATGTCACATGCATAAACAAATGGGTAACTAGAAAAGAAGATTTGATTCACAGCAAATCTGTCAACTTTGTTTCTTGGTTCATTGGATGTGGCCAAGTCACAAACTTATAAAATAAAGTTTTAATGAAGCTAGTATCTATAATAATTTTGAAATTATTCAACATTTCAATTTTGTGTATTTGCCTAATGTGCATAAATTGAAAGCCTACAACTTTGTTTATGGTTCATTAGATGCGGTTTTGCCACTAACCCATCAATTGAAGTAGGCATGGCACCTCTATCAATAATAGTTTTGAAGCTATTCAAGATTTACGTTTTGCATGTTTACCTTATTTGCATAAATCAAAATACTACAATTTGGTTCATGGTTCATTGTTCATTGGATGCAGCTTTGCTACAAACCTATAAATTGAAGTTGAAATGGCATATCTATGTATAATAGTTTTGGAGATACCTTGAAACTTTTCAAAGCCCCTTATTAGCATAATTTGAAATTATACTTAAGTGATACTGTCCATTATATTGGCAGGTGTCACAAACCTATATATGCACATTGAAATTTTGAGTATCTGCAATACTTTGGAAGATATGGAGCTTTAAAATTTTTATTGCCCATAAATTTGCATACTTTTAAACATCATGACTGTTCCAAATGACATGCACAATTTCACTGGTTTTGTCAGTTACCATAGCAAGTTTGGTGGTTTTCGGAAAAAAATAGTGCTTGAGAAAATCTTCAGACCAACTTGGTTGTGAAGAAGTAAGGAAGGAAGCAAAGAAAGAAAGAAAGAAAGAAGGAAGGAAGGAAGATAAGAAAGAGAGAGGGAGGAGAGAGAGAGAGAAAGAAAGAAAAAAAATTCCACTGTTTACTAATACAGTGAAACCTCTCTAAAGTGGGCACCCTTGGGACCAGAGAAAAGTCACCCATGGGACCAGAGAAAAGTGCCCACTCCTGAGAGGGTCAGCCCTTCTGGGCAGTATGGATGAGTATGTGTGCATGTATATGTACAATATTCATACATGCACATATAAATGTGCAGTGTATACATATATGTATCCAAGGGGATGTGTATACATGTAGTCCAAGCTGTCTTTCTTCCTTTATTACATAAACAATTTTTACTAGAAGCTGTCAAGAGACTACATAAATATGTACCTGTGAACCAAGACAAAACTATACTGTCTCAGTATTGGCTATGAAGAACAGGCTTCATCTCACTGGTTACAAGAAAACAGTCATAGAAGTGTTCACTGAGATGACACATATTCTACCCTTCTTGGTCTGACCGATTCAGCTCTGTATTTAGTCTATTTTTAACAGAGGGTACACTCAGGCTTGTTCTGCCTAGAAGTGTGGAGCCTGTGTTCCCTTAAGACTGATAAGTTCAGCAGTCTGGCATTGCGTCAGGCAAAAACAGGCCAGCTGGAACACCAGTTTCAGTCATGGTGCATTGGCAGGTCTGTTCTGCACTAGTGGAAACTATAACCTGCCTGGTACATATGACAGCAAGGAGTCAATCTGTTCCTCCATGAACAGAAAGAGATAGTCTGTATTTTATTGAGAGCCTCATAACGCAGTTGTTGGGAGTCCCCCCTCCCCCCCCCCATTTGCTACAAGATCCAAACCTTCCAAAGCATACACCTAGCATGCATGGATAGAAAGCTGCCTGTGAGACAGGTTCAAGCTAACTAATTATGAATGCAAAATGGTTGCATGGCACCATGGAGGTCAAGCAATAGGTCATACAGCAAGCAGTTCAAGGCCTATATGTGGATTGGGGAGAAATTTGGTGAATTTAGCATACATTACGATTCCCCAAGTTTTGTTTGTATGCTACTGGATTTGCCAGTTGTCCCAAACCTATATGTGTAAGTTAGAACTTTGGGTCTATCTCCAATAGTTTAGAAGATATGGAGCCTTTAAAATTTTAATTGCCCCTTATTTGCACAATTTTAATCATCATGACTATTCCAAGTCAGGTGCCTAATTTCACAGGTAGGTCATTCACCATGGCAAGTTTGGTGGTTTGCGGAATAATAGGATCCGAGAAAAACTCCGGACAAATCTGGTCGTAAAGAAAGAAAGAAAGAAAGAAAGAAAGAAAGAAAGAAAGAAAGAAAGAAAGAAAGAAAGAAAGAAGGAAAGAAACAAAGAAAAAATGAATTCTTGGAAAATCAAAATGTCTGTGTTGGCACCCAGACATAATTATTATGTAAAATGTTTCATCAAATGCAGAAGCTTCAGCATAGAATGCATGTGTGCCTATTTAGCTGAAAAAGCCCCATATATTTTCGCTCCTCACAGTTTCCATATACAGTTTTACTAACCCAGAAAACTCTACAATGTGTTTATTTCCAAAACAAATATGGACAGGAAAGTGCTGTGACACATTTTAGCCGTATTGGTACACATGAATCTTGTAGAAAATTAATCAGTTAATGACACATATCTTAAGTTTTTTGCACACTTGTATAGTCACTAAACATTTCACATACATGCCACAGACTTGAATATAGATCTACTATAAACTGTTTTATTTTCACGTGTTTTAATTTTCACAGTATTAGTATTTTTGACATCTCACTCTAAATTTAATTTGGACATAATTCAGATTCAAACAATGTTAAAATATTGTTGCACTCTGTTTCTATTTTAGCAGAATAAGCGACAATAAGGATACAGAGAAATTGAAGCAATTTGACAATTTTCTCTACCTCTTCCATTTCTATCATATTTGAAATATTTGGATGGTGTCCTTTTAAAAATGTACACCTTGTGAATGTTTGCATCTATACTTTTCGACCTATTAAGCTTTTAAGATACTGCGTACACGATAATACTGTTAACGTTCCTGAAATAGTAAACGACGTAATATTCAGCTCCCTAAAACACAAAATCATTTGCAAGCTTTGTTTCCCTCCCCCCTCCTCAAATGAAAATGGTAACGCCATGTACAGTTTTTATTTTCTTGGCATGGCAAATGGTGTCTTATTCAGCCCCCAAAAAGCAACATCACCTGCACACCTAGCTGTGTCCGAACGCTTCTTTGCAAACGCCCCCCCCCCCCCGCCCTTCCAGTGAACCCTTGACTTAATTTGTTGTATGTAAGCATAAACAGAGATTACTGTCAAACATTCACAAAATGCAGCGCATACCGTATTTGAACATATTTTTTTTCTATTCTTTTCATTTTAGGGTGGGTGGGTGGGTGGGTGAGGTGGTGGGTGGGAGGGGTGGTGGTGAAGGGGATGGTGGTGCAAATGCCCCTGCACCACCGAGCCGGGCGACCATGGTACTCTTCCACAAATTTTCTTTCCAAACAACGGACTTCGATTTTCAAAAAGCTGGCTACGGGCATGAGATACGAAACCTCGGGTGCTGACAGGCCCTCGGTCTTAGATCTACCGATACAATCCTCTCTGTCAAGCGTCCATTGTTCTGTGGGAGACCGGGGCAAGGTCGGACCAAATTTAGCTTTCGTGTTTGTATTTCTCGAGGACTTACTGTACCCTACACAACCCATATGAAATTTTTGAATATCTCTTAACTAGAATGTGATTATGGTGGAAACAAATCAGGTTCTAATAACGAACTAAGTCACCACAGCCACGCTCTATTACCCTCCTTCTTATCTCTAACCATAAGAAAATTAAAAGAAAAGTTCAAAATTTATAAAATTTACTCCAGAGTGCGCTAAAATGATTTTCACTCGCCTAAGAAACAAAATGTTCCTTCGAGAGCATGGGAACAATATAACGGATAGAGTAATTCCTGGGCTTTAGATAGACAATGTAAGAATAGAGTAATCCTTTGCTTTGGTTAAAAAAAAATCTGTTTCACTATACCCCGTATTCCACTCTGCGACTGGCACCCGGTACTTAACTTTACCTGGCCTAGTCAACATATTTCACCGGAAATATCCAGGTATCAAAATCCCACGCAAAGTGTACCCAGGAAAAAACTACTGACTTCGGATAAGGGTAACAAAGTTTATTTAAATATAAAAATATCAAATTGTAGATTCATTATCTCGAGCTATGACGACGTTAAACTTGAACACTCATCGGTTTTGTCAACAAGTCATACAGATTACTTCTTTTGTTCACCCTTCTGATGAAAAACTGAATAAATGCATCGAAATATACTGACGCCAAAATGAAACCAGCCTTTTCATACAAGATTTCAAGCGGCCGCTCCCTTTAAAGCGCTATGGTTAAGGCGGATGGTTGCGATGCGTACACACATCCTTTATGCAGCACATCGCGGACAGAGTAGGAAGCCCTTCGTACATGACCATTCAATAGCATTGTCATCAATGTCATATTTGAACCAGTAACAAACGTACCTGTACCTTACTTTTGTTTGTTATTATGCCCCATCACATAATGGCACAATCGGTGTAATTAAAACAACGTTCTTCGTGATTCGAAGTCATAGAATGGAAAGAATAAGTTTAAAAGATTTACACGTATTAGTTCTGAAGAAAATCTGCGATTGATTCTTGGAATTTGTCGGCAGAAAACTAAATCAAGACTCTGCGCAGACGACAACAGAACAGGAAGAAAATTCAATTTCTGCCCTTCCAGCAAACTTTGCCTGTGACCGAAGCTTGCACCGCCAGACTTGCCATAAACATCTCCGAGTGTACAGAAGTGCGGATAGCAAGATCATTAAATTTAGCAGGATACGTATGGAGACAGTAAATGACAGTGGATAAATAAAAATACCAGACTGTCTTGAAATGTATGTTCTGTCGAAAAAGTCCACGCGCCATACCATGCTTCATGCGAGACTTTGTTCGCGGCTGTCAAACGTGTTCATTGCCAATTTTGACAAAAGTCGCTGTGCGCTGATAATGAAGCTACGTTCATATTCTTTCTAAAGCGACCGTTCATTCGAGCACCAGTGTGCCTATAGTTACAATAAGAAAGCAGAGGTCACAGGAAGGCTGTAGCGTCAGTCCAAATTTGGCACTGAAAAGGTTAAGAGGCCCACATTAAAAATTCACTTGATAGTAGAGTCTAGTGCAGAACTGGTCGAAGATATCCTATGCCACCAGGTCTACCTCCTAAATCAATAGAGTGGACCATGATTTACACAGTTTTCCTCCAAGATGTACATTTCTATTCCTTACGTACGGGTATTTCCGGCTAACTATGATTACTTTTCACTCAGTACGTACTGGCAGGTCCCTATTTCCCTCATTAGCTTAATTACACCGTCTATCAAAGAAAAAAGTCCTTCTTTTGATTCACACACCACTGGGTTAAGTGCATGAGTATACCTCACTGGTGATGTTACCCCCTCCCCCCCCAAAAAAAACAAACTAAAGCAATCGGTAAAAAAATTCCAAGCTAGACCTCGCTCTTCACACACCTCAACTTTCAAAATTAAAAAAAGACACACACACACACACACACACACACACACACACACATACACACACACACACACACACACACACACACATACATACATATCACACAATGATTAACAAATATGCCGCTGATGTTTCTTTAATGTAAATTCAGCATGTGAAATGATGTTGTGAGAAATATAATCATGTGACAAGTCATGAAAAAACAAATACTTTCTTCACGAATACTGTGAATAGGTCCATACAGATATGGTAGCCTATCCACCTCAAGTGATCTGATCACGCACTGCGTGCTGCTCGATTTTTAAAGCTAATATTTGACTATTGGTTTAGAATATTCTGTGAACATAATAACTACTGTAAGATAACGTCACTTTTTGTTCATTTTCTGACGAGAGCTCTTAGAATTTGGTTCCCTGCCTCATATAAACGTATACGTGTCTTTCTATGGGTTGATATTCTGGTGAGAAAAACCAGGACGACAAGACCCATAAGGAGGCCGATATATGAAAGGAGAACCAGGCAATATAACAGGTAGAAATTTCTTGTGTGATGACATCAAGTCAATACGACAATTATTTACTCTCATAACATTGTTTTTGATATTTTACGTTCATGACATGTTTTGGAGCACTAAAAGTGAAAGAGAGAGAGAGAGAGAGAGAGAGAGAGAGAGAGAGAGAGAGAGAGAGAGAAAGAGCGAGAGAGAGAGAAAGAGAGAGAAAGAGAGAACGAACAAAATTATGCCCTGACCACTTTGTCCGCTAAAGGGACAATGAGGCGACCCACAAGACTGTGAAAGGAAAACAAAAAAGGATAAAAAAATGGAAAAAAGAAAAAGAGAATGCATTGTGAAAGTAACGGAGACCATGAAATAAGTTTTTTTCCTTGTCACATAGTGGAAGTATAATTGATGATATGAGTAAGTATTCACCAATACAAAATATTACATTTTTTCAACAGTTGGATATTTCAATCGCAACATCCGATGTACAACATCAATTCATTTTCTTCGTGTCACTAAATTCTACTTACATGTCAGTTTGGTGTCTTTATATTAATAAGTAATGAAAAATGGGACACATATTGAACCAATCAACCAACGGTGTCAATGTCAGTTAAAAGGTAGACACCCGTGCTGTTGAGTTTCGGGTATTATAAGTCATGCTTGCTTTTGCTCCTGCCACTGGTATATTCTTCGGCGATTTATCCGTTAAATCTCTGCCTTGTTTTTTTGTTTTTGTTGTTGTTTTTTGTTTTGTTTTTGTTTTGGTCTTTGGGACAAAATCCCTCCGTTTGCGGTAGCTGAACTAAAATCTTTTAGCTGTTCTCACTTTTACAAAAAATACAGTCAAGAGATCCGATTCCAACCTGGCCGGATATTAACAAATGTGCCATTTGAACAACCTGTCTTTATCATGGCACCAGTTTGTCCGTTGGGAGTGAACGACCATTTTATTTTTGTTGGCTGAAATACTGGTGCATGTGGAGGGAAGTTTGTACGCCTGGACTGAACTGGAAGTCAGAAATCATGGTTTAATAAGGTTGAAGTTCGAACTACGAACGGATGAAGCTGTCAACAAACCATATACAAACAGCATTATTTATATTTCGGAATCATTCATTGTGGTGGATTCTTCTTTTTGTGAATATTAAATTACCATGCGCTTCGCGCATCGTGGTTTCGTATTCGTTCAGACACAATTCACTTCTACTTGTGGTGTTTCCCTACTTGTATCTTAAGGTAGTACAATATCCGAAGGCCTCAGACTCTGTGCAGGCAAGAAACCAGCTGCACTGGGGTAGGGAGAGACCAACGCGTGTGGTTTTATTTTTATACTGTGCTTGAAAGAAACAACTGAAACTCAAATGTTCATGTTTTAACAACAAAGCTCACTCGTATGTGCTTTTCAAAATGTTTTTTCGTTTTACAAGACCCTGTCACTGAGCACTGCACGTGCATACATTGATGCACCTTCCAGAACGGTGACGGCTCGGTATTCCGAAAGTCAAATGTTCCGAATGTCGAATGTTCCGAGAGTTCTTAGTTCTTAAGGTTTATAGCTCCGAAGGGTCAGTGTCCCAAAGGTCCACAGTTCCGAAAGCTGGCAGATGTTCCGAAGGTCCAGTATTCCGGCGGTCCAGTGTTGCGAAGGTTCATTGTTCCTAAGGTTTAATATTCCGAAAAATTATACGTAGATATAAGTTACCAACACAAAGGCTTCAGCGCGCCTGGAAAAAAAGTCTACAAACCACATCTTACAGTACTAGCACACATGAAGATAGGCCTGCATACATATAAAATATCTTGGAAAAATATGTTATTTAAAAATAAATTCAAGAAAATTCAAGAAAATAAATTTATTAAATCTCTTAAACTGAATAAGAAAATACACGAACAGCCTTTATTGCTTACATCACAATACAAATAACATATAGTATTCTTTCTACACGGAGGCCTAAACAACACAATGATACAAATGACATTTGTAAATAAAAAAACTTTAAAAAGTCATTATTACAAAAAAAACACCAAAAATACTTTTAGTACTGTAATAAGTAGGGATTGTCCAATACGAGTATCGGTATTGGGTTTTATCGGGCCTTTCTTGCAGGATACGGTGTCGGTTTGAAAAGTCACCCAATCCTGGCAGAAAAACAAGGGGAAAAAGGGTGGAACTTTCAAATCTGAATTTCGAATATTGACAGATAAGTATACAAATGACATACAACTAATCTTGAACGTAAGCCTAACATGTCGAAAGATTTTATGATGAGCGATTACGGAAGCCTAATGACTCATTAGACTTCCGTAATCGCTCATGAAATCTTTGCACTGAATTTAAAAAAAAACCTTTTAACTATTGTTTAAAACGTCAGTGAATGACTCGACATTTTCCACATTTTCCGAAAATATAATGAATAGCATACCATTTTTTAAATGACAGCATTCGTTTCAATATTGTCTACATTATAAACCAAACAATTGTACAACTAACTACCTGTTTCTAAATGTAAAATTCGGTATTTATCTTTAAAATTTCAGTAATCCTTTTTGTTGCCAGAGGGTATAATCCTTATTTATTAAACACTGGGGTATTAGTGGATGTTTTTGTGAATACATAATACATGGATATGTATCTTAAATTTAACATAAGATACATTAGATTATATTAAACATATCTCTGCTGAAGCACTTTTAAAAGCTATCTCAAATTTAATTTAGATTATCTAAATTTAATTTGAGAAAGCTGAAATGAAATATACATGACATATTGAAAATTGCTACACTGAGTACTGTCACAGTTTTTTGCACAGTCCCGCAGTCAATATGAATGCGTCATATATTCCAGATCAGCACCGTTATAAAATGACGCATTCCAGCAGATCCAGTTACGAAAGCCCTTGTGCTTAACAGTTCACAATGGTTGGAAGCTGACTTTTTGAGGCTTTGCGGTCCACGACCTTCTTAGATTTTTCGGTCCAAATGTCAACTAACACGTTTCGTAAGATGTGCACAGTCGGGAAATTATAATAAGAGTTCGGAACAGAAAAGTCAGACCGGAACTAGACAAGAAAGATTTGCTTTGAAGCAAATCTGTCATTCATTCATGCTCCTCATGCAAAATCACCTAGCTATAGATTAACGTTCAGTGCAACAAATATAAAATAGACATAAGAGCTCTGGCAAGTACTAGCCTAAGGGTAAATTGCTGAATATGTCGGATATCCAAGTAGAGAAATTGTTACCTATGAAATCGGACATAACAACAATAATTCCATGCCATGACATTTACTTTTTTCAATATATATCCATTTACGTATTTTGTCGATCATCTTATCTTTTCTTTATTATCGTTCATAATACATGTAATTTAGATATTACCTTTTCTCTTCCTTAATAAAATCATTTAAAATGCATTTTCTGGTATCTTTTAACTATGCCTCTGTTGGGTAGTGATTTATAATATTTGGATACCTGCTAAATTGGTATTAAAATACTTGGATACCCACAATTTTAAGTATTACCTGCCACATTGTATAATTTGTTAGCGCAAAAGAAATCTGAGGGCCACATTTTTCAATTTTTTTAGTTCCCGCCTGTCGTTATTCACTATATTTGAAGGGCTATTATTTATTTTTTTTATGTTTATTATATCTCTCTCTCTCTCTCTTTCTCTTCTCTCTCCATATATCTATATATATGTATATATAAATATATATATATGTATGTATGTATATATATATATATATATATATATATATATATATATATATATATATATATATATATATAAAATACCTGTCCAAAATGTTTGTCTTTGAAGATGACACGCAATTAAAAAAAAATATATAAATAAAATGGGAGTAATACCCAAAGGTGCCCGGGTATTCAACTTAATTACCCCATTTAGTGGGTACCCAGCAGGTAGTGAAAATCATTGCCCAACAAAATGGGTCTATATCTTCTTATTACCCAATAGGCCTCCGGAACTCGTGTCTTTATCAAATGATGATCGAATTACTTCAATGTTAAAGAAGAGAAGCCATCACTATCAGTTTCGGAATATCGGGCCTTCGGAACAGGGGACCTTTGAAATACTGGGACACTTTGTGGTCTGAATTCGGAACATTGGACCTTCGGAACAATGGACCTTCGAAATACTGCTCATCATTATGAACTGGGAACCTTGGAAACATTGGACTTTCGGAACATCGGTTCTCCGGAATATTGAACTGTAACAAAACCTCGCAATGAAGTTGCACTTCAAAACGTAGCCATCCATAACGTAATTGAGGGCGTCAGGGGATCCAGTGCCGAGTAGATTCCATGGTATTATGTATTAGAAAGATGTTGAGGGGCCATCCTTGGCACCATTGAGTTAGATGCACTTGATACAAATAAGGAGCATATATTTTTCACAGCTCTGTAGGCCTTACTTGCTGATGTTTATGGATGAATGCAGGATGTTGCTTCAGCCTCTGTCGATGCATGTGCAGGGCTGACAGCAGGGTAGCATGGAACCGCAGACTTCCTTGTCTGTAGTAGGACCATTTTCAAGGTAATTCTGGGTATCACCATCCTGGTACTTAAGGCAGCCAGCCAATCAAAAGGCGTGGACAACATGCATTGCCTGCAGAGAAGTAAGCTTAGGTCAAACAAACCATATCAACCTCCGTCTATATATTATATGTAAAACTTGCTCGCCCAAACCAGTCAAAACAACACTTTTGGAACATCATATTATTATGAAAACCCAAGTACATGCATAAATAGGAAAAACATATTTTATAAGCATCATACTGATTTGCAATTCAAAAAAATGTCTAGCTTTCTGTAACTTGCACCCAGAAAAGGTTGATTTAACATGGGAGTGAATGGGAACACACGTGTGCAGACCCAGCAATGATAATCAGGTCAATACGTGTGATGTCGGGGTCTGTGCAGTTGTCCTACAGTCCATTTGAAATACAAGATAGTGAGTTAAGGTGGCGATCTAGTGAACGCATATGAACGGACATTGCTCACCATTTCTCGCGATTGTGAAAAATAGGCAACAGTAAGCCATATAAAAGTATACCTTTTCTAAAAGCTAAGTGTCTAGCGCAAACGAAGATACCACCTTTATTAAAATCTATCCAACAGTATTTATTTTATGAAGCCACAAAATCGGACAATCGTTTGTGCCAACCCAAAGCCACTCCAGCGAAATTGGGAGGTCAACAGATTATCCGATGACCACTTCCGTCCGTTTTACCGCTAGCGTAGATTCTTGGCCATCAAAACGTGTTTTGTATTGTCGATAACGCAAACGAGCCCTGGTTTAGGTCACGAAAGCTATTTATAGTTGTGCCATGTACATGTACTTTGGGTGAAAGCTCTGCGAATGACGGTGAAACTACAAAATTATTCCCGTTATCAACAAACAAAAACACGTTTTCAGAGAAAATAAATGACTTATCATATATGCCAAGTCTGAACAGAATCGAGCCAGTGGATTTTTCCCCAATTTCGCTGGAAGTGGCCGTTCCTTCGTAAAAGTGAACCCGAGAAAACAGGCTATATCTCTCGGTCTGATGATCTTTGACCTTCGTCGGTCAATGCCGCCAAAACTATTCGAGACAGGTTCTATTTTTGAACTTCCGCGATAAGTACGACCTCCCTAGTTGTCTATCAATGTTCAAAACATGTAAAATATAGTGATTTATAGCTAAAAATCACATATTCATAAGGAGGTACGTCTCCTGTCCTTTTAAATACCCTCGTGGAAATTTAGCGCCATATGACGTTTTCGCGGAAGTAGGCGGAGTTACCCAGCGAGCATGCGTACTAGAACTTGAGAGAGCTAATTATGCAAATGTGCCAAAGATAACCGCTGCCGCAACAGCCATGAAAGTCGACGATAGCGAGGGATGAAGTGTACAATACAAGTAGGGTCGAATGAATCGCACTTTTCATGAAAACACCAAGCGATGAATAAGAATCTGTTTTAAATTACCCCGACATGTCTCACTGTTCTGCGATTTTCACAGGTTGTTTTGCTTGTTTACAACAAGTTCCAGCCAAACAGGCTTCATTCAGGCTGGCGGACGGGTTTCATATTCACAGACTTGAAACCCTAACCAAGAAACTAATAAACCGAACTTCAATGTTGACGAACGGTGCATTTAGCCCAATGAAACCCGAAAATGGTGAAATAAATTGTGGTCATAAAATAAAAAGATTGGATCACAGCCCCATCTCATAGCATTTTATGTGTACATACTCAACTTCTTCCCGTAACTCGCCAAAATGCCACCGCGAAGAGCAGGCTACTGCAGACGAGGGGACGGGGACGGAGCAGGGGCAGGGGCAGAGGCTCTGGTCACACTTGTTTCATTGTCCAAGGAAATATCCAGTGCACGCATACATTTTTCAGTTAACTTTTAATTTTTTTTATGCGTTGCTGATAAATGAGTTTTCCCGTCGTCGTCATCGAGACAGTCCGATTCATAATCGGTGCCGGTGGGTGTGGATGGCACAACCGCTGAAACTAAAAGCTGGGGCCTGGGCTCTTTAGGCCACGTTCGGTATTACGAGCCCTTGTCACTATCGACAAGTTTTGTCCTGATATCCGTGTCCATTCGTACAATATATTTTTTTTCTTTTGCGACCCTTTTTCCTTTTTCTTTTGATGGGTACGGAGGAACCGCTCTGAAGTTGTGTTGGAGTCAGACCTCGACCCCCTGACCTCGCTAGATATGTATCAGTGTGGACGCATCACAGGTCACGTGACCCAACAAACCGGCACGTTCAGTGGCAGCTTTGTTTACACTCCAGTTTGGTACCACCCCGTCAGGAAAAACAACGAGTTTAACGTCAATGTAAAAAGTATTTAGCAACGAAACAATGCGGAACTTAAAGTAAACTTGTTAACAGACCAGAAAATGTAAAAAGTGAAACATAGTTGATTTTTATGTTGTTCACTAGATCGCTACCTTAAGGTGGAGTAAGGTGATATGGTGAGGGGAGATGAGATGCGATGAGATGAGA
>OZ026621.1:89096152-89243652 GCA_964020975.1 Hermodice carunculata | reverse complement strand
AAGGTATACAAATGCACCTTTGGAAAAAAAAAACATGACCCCCCCCATTTTCTTGGTTTTAACTTGCTGCTACAGGTACAAACTTGAAGTAGAATGCAAAGGAAGTTGTGGTTTTAGGCCTACGTTTCAAATAGGAGAAATAAGCCAGCGAATGTCGCTATTTTAACATGTAAATGCATTAGGCCTAGATTACTGGTCCAAGACCATAAGCGTAACATCCGTTATGGCGGCAATCACTATGTCAGAGCCCTTGATCCTTTTCCGCTCGAGTAGCCCAGAACAACTGGGTGTATATTGTCGTAGATTTCTTAAATACTTTTACTTTAGTTTTCGTTATTAGGAAATGTTTTGAATGGGAGATGTAGACACATGTGAAACACCAGAATAAAATGTCCATGTACATCCATTTTCATTTCCGCTGGTTGGTATTGATCTTTATTTAGTCGCGTTCTAATGGGGAAAGGATTACAGCAGCATACGATAGCAGCATATTATACATTGCAGTGAAGTTAACATGTTTTTGAACGGTGCAGATTTTTCTGGGGTTCATGTTAATACAGTTCAATATTCATGCAGTCGTAAACAATTTTTGGTGACTGAGAAACTAGTTGTTGCCTTGAGTACATGGTGACTTACGTGTCGAAGGTCCATTCCCACATCCACCCGCAAGGTTACCGCAAAATAACCCCCCCCCCCCATTCTGACATATATATATATATATATATATATATATATATATATATATATATATATATATATATATATATATATATATATATATATATATATATATATATATATATATATATATATATATATGCGTAAGTAACCGGTCATATGCGTGGTAACCAAAGTTAAAGCACATTATTGTATTATTGGATAACTGTTTGTAAATCTTAATCATTTCATTCTCATTCACAACTTATTAAAACTTATTTAGTGAATCGATTTGATTTGTTGAGAAACGACATGTGACGTTATATTCTTTGAGTAGATATATTACAAATAGTATATTCGTATATCATCCTGTACTGCATTTCTAAGCTGTTACCTGAGGCTCATACGTTGCGTATATTTGTCGACCTGCATTTCTTACATCATGGAGATGTGTTGTTTCTCCTGAAGCGATCCATTTCCAGATGGCAGATCACATGCATGCTCGTCCGGGCATCTGATTGGTCCGTTAGCTGAACGTCATAGTTGGTTCCTTTCAGCACAAGACAGCCTGCAAATTGTAACAGGATAAATTAATATTTCCTAACGACCGATGCACTGATCGCAAATTACAAACTCCAATCACAGGCATTTGAAACACGGAGTTTAATGTCTACCTGAAACCAGATGTTTAAAGTGAAGGGGAACACATTCTATGTTTGTTCCATAAATTTTCAAGTGACAAACCGTTTCTTTTTCTGTCTCGTTTGTGGTGTGAGCTGAATCTTTAATAATTATAGATAAATACTGAGTTCAGATATCAGATTATATACATATGCATTTAAAATACTATTAGGCACCTATGAATTACAAAAATATTCCATGTTGGGTGGAAATTGCTCTCTAAATATCAGTAACTTTACTCTGCCAATCATGTACATTTAATAAGAGAAATTGTGATCTGCACATATCATGTTAAACAATACTAGCTTTCCCAATATACAGGTAGACACCTGAATGAAGATGTTGTTTTGTGGGAGACAGGAAGAAAGCAATGACAGAAGCTTTAACGTGTCACTTGTGTCTTAAACTCAATATAACAGTTTTTTGTCTGTTTCTTTTTTATTTTACTCAATGTTACAGATGGACATGATTTAATGTGAACTTAATTTTAGGAGTCATTCCGACACAATGTTCTTATTCAAACATACTTTTGTGTTCCAGGACATAAATACATTATTGGCGTTTATTGTCTCCGAAACAGGACAGGTTCCAGAATTTTCACATCATATGGCAAATTATCATATTTCAGATTTAACCGATGCTCAAGCTCAACGAGATCACAATGTAAAGGTTCGATGAATGTTGTATTGGAATTTGCGAGTAAAACCATTATTACCCGAATCTGACTTTGATTATTTCAAAATACTCTCTTAGCAGAAAAAGTACTTTTCAGGTTATATTGAAAGTGACTTGATTTATGATTGCTTACCGCGTAAGGAGTCCATGGTCTTGTTTGACTGAGCTGATTTCGTACCTGTTTCCGTGGCACATGCATTACCAACTACACCACTAATATTTTGGCTACTGGAATTTTTTGTAATATAATTAATACCATTATTTCAAACATTACTTCCCAAGAGCGAACCCTTCAAACGCAAAGAACGAACACAAAGCCGACGCAATTGCGTGTGGCACGTGGGGAAACAGATGCGCGATTGGGAAAAGTACAAGACCACACTCGCTATAAGGTTCCAAAGGTGACGGGGGTCTTAAGTTGTGATAAGCAGGGGCTGTTTCGCACTCACAGCAGAAGAATTGGACATATAAAGCCCTGCCCCCGGGTACCGTGTTCCAAGTGTCCTCAGATGTGAGCGATGAGGGTGATGATGAAGGGATTATTCTAAAGTAAATTGCGCCACCCGGCCACAGAAAACGTGTAATTTGCTACAATTGTGTGCTGTTACTGTCACATTTTATTGGTCAGGCAAAGCCAGTTTTCGAGGAGGCATGCGATAAGAAGCCTATTCTTTCCAATTGTAATAAAAGCTCTTAATGTGTTTTTGTGCAAAACCCGAATGTTCACTTCTTACCGTTATCCCCCCCCCCCCCCCTTCCAACGTTCACAATTTACGCAAACTTGGTCAATTTGATTGGAGGAGTTTGGCGTGATTAAACATTAGGGATGGGCACTGTTTGGCGGCTTTGATTGCAAGTTTTATCGTGCCGACCACAGGAAACAGGGAGGCGTTAGGGAGTCAAATAAATTCATTCTAAAGCTAGATTTGCTATTCGTGGTACATTATCGATATGAATGGTTACTAAGTATTAACACGGAGGCAAATTAGTCACACTTTGGCGTGCCAGGATTGCCTTTTGTAAAAGTGTTATAACAAATCAACGAATAAAGATAGGAAAATTGTCCTCGTGGACAGTCAGCGCCGTACCAGTACATTATCCTGTGCGTAAACAGTGTCCTTATGCGACACCAAAATAGGGTAATTAATGGTTAAGAAAATTCACAAGAGCAAAATTGCTGATAGAATTGATTGTTTATTCCAACATTCGTGACGTGCGTTTCCCAGGAAAGTACCGTTTGGTAGCAGACACCAACACGGTGCAATTGAGTACGACAGGCGCCTCCCTTGGGGTGTCTTATTCCTAGCAATCCAAGATTGAGCGGGCGCATCTTACACTGTTTGTAGTGCAAATGTGCTACGACGTAAAGGCATACTATTGCACCTAGAGGCTAATACACCAACGGAGTTCCCTTCAACTGTCATCCAATCAGAGTGAAAATGGAGGTGTAGGCGATATACACATAGCACCGAGGCAGCATAAAATGCTCGAAATGGTACAAGTAACGGGGACTTGTCAGTCAGGTTACGGGGATTTGTCTAGCAACTTCTTCGACTTTGAGACACCACACAAGACAGTTTGTGCATCACGTCTTCTAATAAGACTTGTATGGAACGAGAGGCATTAACGTTTGTGACTTCCCAGTTTACTACTTCATTTTGATAATTTTCTTGTAAACACAGCCTTCTTGTTTTTCCTCAAATTCTTTGTTTCCTTTTTTTCTTTCTCTCTCTCTCTCTCTTTCTTTCTTTCTTTCTTTTTTCCGTGTGAAGTTCGTGGTCAGCTTTTCTCGGACACTATTATTCCGAAAAGTGTCAAATTTGGCATGGTGATAGACCAAGTAGTGAAGTTGTGCATACTGTTTGGAATAGACACGATGTTAACATTATGCAAATAAGGGACAATTAAAATTATAAAAGCTCCATATCTTCCAATCTTTAACAGATAGACGCAAAATTTATAGTAGTACACATAGGTTTGTGACACCTCCCAATCTAATGGGCAGTGAACAAAAACTATATTTTTTTAAATTATACTAATACGAGCATTTGAAACATTAAAAAGTTGAATATGTCCATAACTATTAGAAATAGAGGTGCCAATCCAACTTTAAATTATAGGTATGTGACATAGACGCGTCCAATGAATCCTGAACCAAAGTTGTAGCATTTGATTTATTCAAATTAGGTGATTACACAAAATTGAATTCTAGAATAACTTCCAAACTATTATAGATAGAGGTGTCATTCCAACTTCAATTTGTACGTTTGTAACAAGGCTGCATCCAATGAAACATGAGTCAAAGTTGCAGCATTTTAATTAATGTAAATTCGGTGCATACACAAAATTTAAATCTTAAATAACTTCAAAACTTAAATATAGAGTTGCCATTTCCACTTCAATTGGTAGATTTATTACGTAGCCGCATCCATTGCAATATGAACCAAAGTTGTAGCATTCTAATTATGCAAATTAGGTGAATACACAAAATTTAACTTCAAAACCATTACACATAGTGGTGCTATCCCAACTTCACTTGATAAGTGTGTGACGTAGCCCTATCCAATGAAACATGAACCAAAGCTAGAGTATTTTAATTTTTGCAAATTAGGTAAATACTCATTGATCGTTAAAAACTTCAATACTATTATAGACTGACATGTCATTCAAAAAGTCAATTGATAAATTTGTGGGATAGCCTCATCCAATGAACCATGAATCAAAGTTAAAGCAGTTTGATTTATGCAAATTAAGCAAATACACAAAATTTAAATCTTGAATAGCTTCAACCTATAAAATATTGGTGTGCCTTTCCAACAAGTTTATGTTTTTGACATAGTCGCATGGAAAAAAAAATGCTACGGGAGTCGAATAAATACTGATTAGACATTGTTTAAAAGTTTTCTAGGCACGCCGACTGATCTCCTGACAAGCAAATCAAATTTTTCTAGTTTATATTTATGTTTTGTATGAACAACACGCGAAACCACAATTAATTAAATGAGACATGTACAGTGGAATCTCCTTATCAAGGCCACCCGTTGAGCTAAAATGTGGTCATAATATAGGAGTAGAACCAAATAAAAAAATGAACTAAAATGGGCTTTTAAATTGATTTTAATACAAAATGGTCTCCTAACGGACGTTGTCTTAATTGGAGATTCATCTGTACAAAGTAATTCAGTTCAAAGTGAAAGAAACTAGACGTGGAAAGATCATCGTGTTCTTTTCCTGTACCTGCCATATCATTCTGTTCCTAAATGGGAAATAGAAGTGTGCCATTTGAAAGTGACAAAGTGTCTGGATTAAAATAGATTTCGTGTCCTGCAGCAAATGTGCAGGCGTCCCAGCGCAGACAGGAAGGCAATTTTTCGAAAGTCCTTACGAACTTCCGAATATGTTACATGTTTGCAGAAGCCGTGCGTAAGTCCTTTAGCAGATTGGGCCCCAGGTTCTTTTTCGTTTTATTTCGTTCACTGACCAATACGTCATTTTGGATATTGTAATGAAGGACCTGATTACGCACTTTATATTTTGCACACCTGAACGCCACAGGATACGATTTGTCCATGAATACTTCAGGCACTGATTTTTTCAATGAAAATCGTAGCGCTTAGGTTTCCTGTGGCCAAAGCAGTCAATAATTTTGCTATTAATACAGCAGGTACCTATTTGCCCATGAACACTGGGGGTAGTGGTTTATCCATGAAAATTGTAGGTATTAACAAAGATATTACTACTCGTCCAGGAGTCACTGCAAGCCCATTCACAAATCGAGGATTGCCATTCACCTCAGCCTAACGACTTCGGTGAAGGGCAACCCGAGCTCCGTAGATGTTCTTGCAATGACTCCTGCGTGAGTTTAAGTCCATTCTGTTATGTTCCAAGGTAACTTGCTTTCAGTTTTGCTTATTGTGCAGGTCTTTCCCTCACATAAAAAGAACCATCGATAGCCACACACTGTTCAGCCAGGTCTGTGCTGAAATTTCAGGTCGTGGATATCTCACAACGACCTGCAATCCTTTTATCTTACAGTTGAAGGTCTTTGCCAACCGAAGAGACATAAAATTAACTTATGGACATCATTGATCGTGAGTGTCCATGCATGGACCTTGCAAGTGGTGATTTGTCCATGGACATTGCAGCATGTAGTAATTGGCTTCCGAACAAATTTGGCACGTCAGATTTGTCCAAGGTGGTTGCAGGCATTGATTTGTCCTTCAACATTGCACGCACTGATTTGCCCATCAACGCGATAGCTCGTAATCTGTACTGACACGGAGTAGTAGTCATTTACTTATTGCAGGGCTCACATCACGGTACTTTTTGTATGAGCCCTGGGTACAGTTATATAGGTTAGCTGAAACAAAAAATAGTACCATACAATACTTTGACTTTGCTTCACTTTTCAATATACACAACACTAGGCGAGATCAATTGTCATCGATGGGAAAAGTAGCCACATATATATATATATATATATATATATATATATATATATATATATATATATATATACACGAAAACATATGGTTCAACTAAGACGACAAAATGTAGAAGAAAAAAAATAGATGAAAAAATTTCAGTCCGCTGGACCGAATTGCTAAAAGTTTCCGATTATCTATATACATCGGCTGCAAATAACTTGAAAAGGGAGTGCTGCATTGTAGTTCTTATCAATCGACATGATGTGGACGGGGCCAAATTACAGGCCCACAATGTGCACCTTCGTAGAGGTTCAGTTCAATGCGTTCAGCGGCAATAGACCTGTTCATACCGAGTTGTGCCGAACTTTCCTGACCGTAATTATGTCTCCTCGTGCAACGGGGGGACATATTGTTTTTGCGTCCGTTTCTTCTGCTTGTTGTTGTTGTTGTTGTTGTTGTTGTTCTTCTTCTTCTTCTTCTTCTTCTTGTTCTTTTTCTTCTTCTTCTTCTTCTTCTTCTTCTTCTTCTTCTTCTTTTTCTTCTTCCTTTCTTCTTCTTCTTCTTCTTCTTCTTCTTCTTCTTTTTCTTCTTCTTCTTCTTCTTCTTCTTCTTCTTCTTCTTCCTCTTTTTTCTTCAACACATTGTTGAGTGCCTTGCGGGCGCGATAACTCAAGAAAGATTTGACTTGGGAAATTGAATTTTTTGGTAAAGATGTTCCTATATAAAATCTTGCTTGGGATTGCAGATGGGTAACTTTGACATACTTTCAAGGTCACATGGGCATGTCATGTAAAATTGACGCGGACGCAATAACTCTGCAAGGATTTGACTTAGGAGGTTGAAATTTTGCATGATTATGCACCATAGCATGAACTAGGTTGGAAATGTAGATGGAAAACCTTGACGTTTTTTCGAGGTCACATGGCCACTTTTTAAAAATCATTGCAGATTCACTCGAGAAAGATTTGACTTGAAGAGGTCGACATTTTGTGTGATTATGTTTTTATGTAAGACTTTTGTAAGACCTTGCTTGTGACTGCAGATGTAAGACCTTGACCTATTTTTCAAGGTCACGTGGGCATTTCCTCTAAAATCAACATTTCGAAATGTCAATAAAGAGTGTACCTTCACCATATCTGTAGATCATTGGAATCGGTATGCCTATTTATAAAAATAAGGGTGACAATAGTAAGAGCGCACGGGGAGACATTTGATTTCATGTCGGAAAATCCGCCTGTTCTAGTTACTTATGCATTCCATTGTTGGCCTGATTGTCCAATCAGCAAGTGGCCGAGTCTGGCCCACGCCTTTATGTTTACAACGGATGCCAAGGCTAACGCTGGTGATTACAGCATGGATTTTCCTGAACAGTGCAAATCTTTTACCTAAAATGTCACATTACTGGTGAAACGTGCATTTTTTAGTTTGCTGACAGTTTGATTTTCCATTAAATCTAAGCACATCCTGTGTTTTACTTTCTGATCCTTCCACGTGTAATCTGGCCAGCGTGGTCGAGCACAAATTGTAAACAAAGTCGCGTGCGCTTCCTGAAGTGAACCGGAATAAACCCGAGTCCTATAATCGGGTCTATTGCAGCTTTTACATTATTGCATTCCTTCATGATTTCAGATACAGAGTTCCATGGTTTGGCACCGGCTGCTTGTGGATTGTAATTCATATTTGATTGTTGTCGCGTAATCGTGTCTTTGGTTTAAATTTATATGGAATGTGTTCAGGCTTAAGCAGCTTCCACATTTATGAGGGGTTTTATTTATGTATGGTTTTGAAAGTATATTTAAAGTTTTTTTTATCAACATAGGTGCAAAGTTACGAGCCCACCTTTTTAATAAAATATTACATTCTGCATTAAAATTAGTTCACAAACATTTCAGCCCGCTGGACCAAATTCTCACGTGAAAGCTGTCGGTATTTCATATAGTTCCACACCAAAGAACTGGAACTAAAATGTGATAATATGGAAGACTTAAAGATACAAAGTCTTGATTTTTGATCCAAATGTCTGAGGAGTCGGTGTAAAACCTTCCATTCCACACTGGTCCTTGTACCAATTGTGTAAATACATGTATGATAACTGAAGTCCAGTTTAATGCCAATGGAAAATCCAAGGACCTTAGCATACTCTTCAAATGTATGTTATAGCAACAGGATGTTTTCATATCTGAAAGCGGTCCTACCCTAACACCTATTGTGCAAAAGAGGAAGCCACCTGCATCAGGGCAGATCCATGTATTTAGCATGGTCAAAAGTACTTTCTCAACAAAATGAACAACACAAACACACAATAATCTTAAAAAATGTATTAACATATATTTGAAACATAAAGGGTGCCTAAAATAATTAGAAATGGGCTCTCTTTTGGTTGAAAAGATGTTATTTATGGATGTTTATGTAGTATATAATACAAATCTGCCCTGATCGTGTTGAAAGCATCAGTCTGTTACCCCGACAACAAAGGAAGTGAGCAGGATCGCAGTTAAATATGAATGTCTCCTGTTAATGTGTGTGGTTCTGAAGGAGTCAAGGTCAGTTAATGTTGTTGCTTTGAGCTGGGAAGGGTTTGCTGGAACCTTTTTGGTTTTTGAACCAGGTGACGACATCTGCCTTATCCTCATCTCATGATCCATTACTTCCTGGTTGGTTTATCTGTTACCAAGTATATTACCATCTGGTCATATTTACCGATACAATTTGACTTTTGTTATTGCGCAAAATTAGGCCATTACGTTGAAGAGATCGAGCCGCATGGCCGAACCCTACTAGACACCTTCGATAAGGTTAGTGCAATCAGTTATATAAAACAGAAATAAGAAGCATGCATCATCTGATGCCTTGTATAAGTGGGTGGAGTACGCAATCAAACCCTTTTGTGAGATCCATAAGCAAGGTTGCAATCAGGGCCTTTGGTGCATCGTAACAGTACACTTTAGCAATAGGGGTGATCTGGGTTGGTTTAATTTCTCGATACAGAGCCTTTTGTTCCCATGATTTATGTTTGTAACACCTCGCAACCCATGCTATTAGAGGTCAGGTGGGCCAGCAAAGCCTATTAAATTATAGTGGACCTTAAAGTTTCACCCTGCATATTAATGACGATTTTTGAAATTATCATCTTCTAATCTACCCGAAGTACAAATTATTATTTTTCAAATACACCCAGGTGTGATAAAATGAAAGTTTTTTTCTTTTTTTTGTTGTTGTTGCTTTTTTGGCAACATATAGAGAGGTTAAATTTATATTCGCTAATTCCCCATGTTAATCTATGGAGAAAAAGTGAGGGTCATGGAAAGTTACCCCAAGACGTGGGCGGTCAACCATGAACAGGATGGGCAGCACCACCTTTAGGCGAATTTAGAACTAACTCAAATATAGACCATTCTGTCATGATCTGGTATATTCGAACTCAGAAAGGAGAAATGAGTATGGAATATACGATTCTTACTAAAGCTAGATATGCGCACTTTTCAGTGACAAGGGGAATGTGCTTTGGCTACAAGGTGCACCTACCGACTTCGAAAGGCGTGCCATCATATGTGGTAGCTTATATACTACAACTTAACGTCACGTGGTATGATGCGTGCTTTAACTCTTTCGTTGTCAATGTGAGCAAAAGTCGACCGTGCTACTGGATTCATACTCGTTGTAAACCGATCTTTCATTCAGTTACAATCATGCGGACAGTGTCAGAGACCACAAGAATGTCTTTTCCCCTTTTTTTTGGCGCGGGGTGTATGCAAATAACGCCCAACATGCGGTGACGAAAACTTTCGATATTGGCTGATGCTGGTAGTTTTCATTCTCATTCTACATCGTCAACGCTCTTCATCAAGAACAAAATAACATAGATCATTTAACTGTTAATATCCAACTGATTTTGGTTGATTTTCTTTTGTGGGGAGGGGGGTGGGGGGGAGAGAGAGCAGACGACATTTGGTTTTCAACCCATTTTGGTCGAATTCCAGAGGGAAATGGTTAATAGTGATGTAACAGGAACATGCAGACCTTGAACTTAGCGGATGCTTTGTTACTCTTATTTCTTTGTCGTAAATAGCACATTTCCATTGTTTCACCACATGATATTATTTGCAACATTTAATGGTCCATTGCCAGTAAATAACCTATGGTATTATGTTGTTAGCAAAACGGTCCCTCTTTAATTGCGTAGGTTAATTAGCGTTCTCACCAACCGCGTACACCTTAACCGTCTGACTATCTTTAGAAACGGGTGTGGGGGATGGTGGGGAAGAGTCGATTTCACGGATATAGGAATGTCAGCCAGGTCATCTGTGACACCGTGCTTGTAAGGGGCCATCCATTGTTGTCAACATTATTGTCTATGTCCAAAATAATCATAAAGTTTGGACCCACTCTAACCTTCTCCCAGCCAATGTCAACCTTTTCTGTGATCAGCAAGGTTTGGGATTATGACCGAAAACACTTCCATGTGGTTACCATTGTGTTGATTATTGTCCCAAAAGTATTTGTATGAACTGGATTAAAATTTTGGCTGTTTAACAATCGAGAAATCGAGAAGATTAAAAGCAAACTACATAATTATGATACTTTTATTTTTCATGTTACCGTATATACATGCACGAACAAGAATATATAATTATATATATATTATGGAACGCCGTTCCTTGTTTTATTCCGTATTTGATCGGGTGATTAAATATTTGATCAGAAGAACAAATAAATTTATTCTTGTAAACAAATGTTTGATCAGCTGAATAAATATTTAATCAGAAGATTAAATATTTAATCACATGATCAAATCGATTTGATCAGATGAACAAATGTATTTGTTCATGTAATCAAATACAGTATGTTTGTTCTCCTGATCAAATTGATTTGATGAGAAGAACAAACTTATTTAATCAGAAGATCAAATAGATTTGTTCCGAGGAAAAAATAAAATAAATTTGATCATATGAACAAATGCATTTGTTCACATGACTAAGTCCATTTGTTCTGATGATCAAATAAAATAAGGTATATCCCGAATTATTCACCTGAACAGATATATTTGTTCCCGTGATCAAATCGATTTGATCTCCTGAATAAATACAAGTTTCTCCACTACCAGATAATAATTACTCCCTCTTGCAGGCCGCGCAGGACTTCTGTTAGTCTGTGTTACCATAACACGCAAGAGGTACAATCTCGAACTTTGACATTTTCTGTATGTAGCAGCAAGTAGGGGCCGGGAGACGGATTGAGCTACATCATAGGGTTACGTTGTCATCATCCACTGTTTCAGAATCCCATTACCCACAATGCTTGGCTTTTCTAGGCTCCAATTACTAGTTGAAAACATTTGGAGAAAAAAATCAGATTTCTAGCTACAGGCACGTTATAATCGTTCGTGAAGAAAGCAAGAAAGAAAGAGAGTGGGGAGGGAGGGTGGGAGTGAGAGAGAGAGAGAAAGAAAAATGCTCACATCCTTCACAAAAGCAGTGCCTACCACTAAACTTTAGAAAGAAAAAAAGTGAATGAAAAAGGCTCACTGGACGCCCACCGCCTGACGCGCTGCACTGCAATTAACCCTTCATTACACAGTAGCTCAAATAACAGCTTCTTATGAGGGGTGCCTTATGACCGCTCGCTTGTCTGTGTGATAAGAAACACAGTGCAGACCGCCCGGCGCTTATCAGCTGGAGTCATTGTTTTCTGGTTATAGACACGTTCCACGCCAATTAGCTAGGTTTAAGGGCCTACCTGTATTGTAACAGAATAAGGCTACGACGTGTGTTTACTTAAAATTTCATTTTGCGATGAATTTGATTTTAAATAAAATACGGAAGACAGTCCAGTGAGACTTGAGCAAGTCTAGGGGATGGTTAGCTGAAAGCGCTCACCAAAACGTTCGGTGGCAAATTTGCGCAGAGGTGTTCGGTTTCTCAGGAGACGCCCAGTAGTTAAAGCAACGTTGCGAGGGTCAAGGTCGTAAAAGGACTGCGATGCTAACTTATTCATATTATTTTACATCTTACAAAACAAGAAGTTTAAAATAGATTCTGCCATTAGGTAGAGTTTTCTAATCGAGCTGGGGCCAGTGAATTTTCCAAACAACACACACACACACACACACATACACGCACGCACGCACGCACGCACGCACGCACGCACGCACGCACACACACACACACACACACACACACACACACACACGTATTCAAGAATGGGACGCACCATATATTGTTACAACCTGATTTGGGTTTTTGAGAGAGTTTATATATCAGTCTTCGTAATAGTACAAGACGTCGACGAGTCTAGTTGGCAATACCTGCTGTGTGCTGCTGTCACGATAGGTTATTTGAAAGAGTGATACCTAGATGTGCATGCTGATGGGCTTTATGTTCTGGAGTACTGCCGAGAAGAAGGGGAAGAAGGACAGATTCATCCAGTTTTTTTTTTTTTGAATGAGAAGATTACTGAAGTAGATTTGATGGCATTAAAAGTCATGTGTTAAAGCGTACCCCGGTGTAGATCCATTCAATTTGAATGTTTAGATTTACTACATGATTCAGTCGGGTCATGAACAAATTCCAGGACAACAGTGTCTTCTGGAAATAATCTTATGTCACGGGTTATACTATCAAAATGTATCATTGGTTAAGAACAGAAATAAAAGACAACCAAGCTTAGACCCTAGGGGCACTCCTGCCACAACAGGGAGCCATGAAGAAGTTTGACCTCCAATAATAACCCTTTGGAGACCCTGGACAAATTTTTTTCGATAAACCTAATAATGGAGTCTTCAAAGGTTGTCTGTTTCGGTTTGCAGACACTTTCAAAAGCCAAAGATAAGTGAAGCCAACCGTTTCAGTTTGAAAAATATGGCGTGTGCCATACTTTATCAAAAGCTTTCGATAAGTTAAAGAATACCATGCGAGCTCATTTGCCAGGCTCAAGGCCATTGTAGATGGGGTATGCTGACAAGCTGGTTGATGGTAAAGGGTTTTGTCTTGAAGCCGGCATTTTTTTGTTGAAAGGAAATGGTTTGAAATTGGTACTACTTGTAGACAATATTATGCACCGAGCATTCCAAGATTTTAAGATACATTATACAAAAGTCAGATAGGCCTACAAGTGTCTTGTTAAAGACCGGACAGAGATTATATTTCTTCCATGGATGAAAAAGTGAGTTAAAGAGACAAAATTGAATAATATAGTTAACGACTAGTACCCTTTGGCGCACTGTTTTTTAAAGATTTTATTTCCTATACGTCAGACTCACACGCGGATATTGGCCTTAAAATTTTCAATACATCTTCGACCTCTACTCCAAACATGGGTGGGCGAGCCTCTGTCCGGTAGATCAAGTCAGGCAGAGGAAAAGGATTATCATCAACAGGAAGTTTGCACTGATTAGCAGAATAGGGGTTGAAAGTGTCCTACCATCACGGTTAATGAGTAGAATGCTTTGGTAGAGTTTACCACCGAGAGTTCATTAACATGGACAGCTGAGCTTGTAATTAACGGCATAGCAACCACAATAACAAACACAATTTGTTGCGGTAACTATATCATTTATTTTTTACTAACATGCTTTGTCGCGACACGTTTCGTCTAATTTTAGGACACCGCAGCTTTTCTAAATATCATCTGAAATTTGAACTTCATGTTTCGATTACGTCAATCGTAACTGTTTTGTCCACTTACAACAGATATCCTCTCAGTGCTAAGTATACTTGAGTGAAACAGTGGATCCCAAGAATTTTATGTATTCTAAATCTCAGCCACCTGAAGCCTATGTGTTATTGTTCAACCTTTTCTCTGCGATAATTACCAATGGTCGTCTGATATCTTGATTTTTTCTTAAATAAAAAAGGACATCACATCAGTCCATAGATGTCCTCGATACTCTCAAGGAACGTTGTTCTCAGGATAGTTTTCAAACGGTTTTCACCGTAGGTCTTATAGCATGTTACTCGTATACAAGCCGTGTCTTGTGTTTTACAATTTTAAGCACTAGTTGAGTACATGATAGTTCAAAGTGCAAGAGAGTATGCTTTTACTGTCTATCACAGAGTAGAATTCAACAAGTGATTTAGTCTTTGATTTGATGCATATGTTTGTCTCAGCCATGAAACCCTCTTTGGCGTACCTCTAGTTCTTCCGTCGTACCCCTCGTTCAGGCAATTGTTTCTAGGCAAGATATACCCGCGACAAAGAAGCCGGTATTAAGATTCTGTTCCCTTTAAAATGCAGCCTAATGGCATTGCCTTGTATATTTACGCTGTAGTTCATCAAAATCAGGTTTGAACCATTCTTAATTGTACACTCAAAGACACCTGAAGCAGTTGCTTGCCAATGTCTTGCTATCAATGCAACTTTTTCCTATGACAGGTGGCCTTAGGTCTATTCAATATCTGTTCTAACAAGAAGTATATGACCTGTAGGTGAAGGGCTAATGGCTAAACGATTACTTGTACATTAGAGGCAAAGGAATTAATGAAATAGAATGGATAAATGGAAAGGAAAAATAAAAACGCGAAGCTCATCAGGTCAAACAGGGCAAACTTAAGAACAAGACAATGTGAATCTCTTTCATCCCACAGCTATGATATCAGCTGGGTCTGTTCCAGCATAAGATGCTCCAGGAAGTGAAGGAAAGTCCCTTTACGTTTACACATGCGCAGGCGACCATTGCGCTCCGATCAGAGATAACACGAGTGATGAGATATATCTACATCTTGGACAAGCTTCAGTTTTATCAATATGTTTTCATGCAGTGTGTAGAAATCTTGGACACGGCATCCTCCTTGATACAATTAAGCAAATAGGACCTACATGCCCTAATAGCAAAAATTTGCGAGGTAAGTATGTAGGTGGCGCTGTAGTGAAATCAACGTAATTATAAGGCAGCCATTAAACGTTCGCTATTTTCGGTGTTTTGATATTTTGAGGGTGTGAGAGCGCACTCATACACTTCACGTTTAGTCACCTCTTGATAAGCCGTGAGGGCAGTAAGAGCTTGTAGTGCTGTGTACTTTTTCCGACAATGGAGTGAAGTAACGAGGCTGGATCCATTAGAGTTAATCATACAAAGATTAAGTATAGCCCCAAGAACAAGCACAAACTACTCCAATACGGGTTAAAATCGGCCACTGTTGTCTGCAAAAAATGTTGCCGTTGATCTCCTGATCTCTGAAGCTAATCATAGGTTAGCTTTCAATCCTTGGTAAGCGCAACGTTCAATTTGGCCCATCCCTTAAATCACAATACTGGCTGGCGCTCATTTGCAGAAAATAAGCTCCATAGTCTCTTGCCTCTAATAGATATTGTCCGTTAAATTGACTGTTGCGAAAGGAAGAAAGAAATAGCATATCCTATAATATAAGCAGTAGCTCACCTGGGAGAATCTATTCCTTTAGGTCCTATATACATGGCAGACAGGAGTTTAAACATTATGTAAACGTTTGGTCAAGAAGGTCTGTGTATTATACTATATCCATGTAGCTTCTGACATAATTCGTCGCATGCCCCCCCCCCCCCCAAAAAAAAAGATAATATGCATATTGGCGTGTAGCTGAAGTGATTTACGGTCTGGGGTAGGTCTGAACATTTTATAGTCTTGAAAGCTTTTTTAACACATTTACTTGTGGGATGTAGCCTGGGGAATTCATGATGTATAGTATGGCCTACAAAAAACGTGATTTGTGATTTTTTTTTACCCTTTGTTTATGCGCGCTTTCACGTCTGTACTTAATAACATCTTTTTGCGCACCGTCTTATTGGTACAGTTGGTATAAGTTCCATCTTGCTTGATTGAGTGACACGAAGGTTTTGTTTATTTGAAATCAATTGAATGAAACGTAAAGATTACCCGCCGAAAAGGACACAAGGATATGCAAGATGGACAGCAGTATAGTATAAACCTCCTGTAAAACATAGAATATGCGTTATTAAAACAGACAACTTTGAAATTGTCACTGTACAGTTTGCCGCGTGAAAAAAAATGCAAACCCTCTCCGCAAGACCACGTAATACTAAAGGCACCAAGGAAGGGCGCATGTCAGCAAAGGAAATCTCCATTTGGTACTCATAGAGTGTTTAATTTTCATTTTTTCATTTTGTCCAGTGCATCAAGAACAGAATCAAATAGCTCAAAGCTTTGAAATTACCTATCTAATGTCATCCGCCTGTAGACTGGTAAATGATTAATTTAAGTATTATGGAAGTCTATCGCTGCTACTGGATAAATGCCATTGGTTTATTGTTCGCTGGAGTTTAGCCGGACAAGAAAGATGTCTTCAGGTGGTAAATGTCAGTCTGGCAGATGTTTATGGTGTCAAGGTAAGGACATGTATGTGTTCACCCGGCTGATCACCGGCCATGGAAAGCAGTTTAAGGATTAGTCGGCTTCCGGTAACATAGCTGGAGCAACGGATATACATCGATTCCTGTCTCCTTGATTTGACGCAGGTCATTTGAGTTAACCCCTTTAAAAAAATATGTAAATGCAAACCAGTTATGTGTCAAGCGTTGTTTGCCCGTATTCCTTGTATTAACATCAAAGGGGTGAGACCATTTTGAAGCTTAAATATACGGGTAGACAGGGATCCCACGCGGCCTTGTATATTTAAAAGTCTTTCCGTATCATTGCTTGACAGAAAGTGTTCTGCAATGATATAGATTTACCCCACAGCATTGACAAGATCGTATTTCTTTCAGTGTTGTTTATGTAATCCCACCAACCCTCACAGCTGCTATCTTGCAAAAAAAAAAAAAAAAAAAAAAAAATCCCCAGAACAACCAATCAGCGGCAGCCACTATTCAGCCTGCCACAAAACGACCAATGAATAGCCAATCAAAAGTAACTACCTGTACATGATCCTTGTCCGTCTTACCTCTTTCAGTGCCCCATTTTGAACTGAATCCACAAACTTTCCTCTCTGAGTTTTGGGTGAAATGCGCCCGAAGAGCTCGTACAGAAGCTGCTGACTCGTATTGTAATATTCTATGTAACTTCAGGCATGCTGGTACTACCTTTAATGCAAGCTCGTTTTACAAGGAACATGAATCTAGCATCCTTATGATAATTCAGAGCAGTTGGCTTCTTAAATACAATGGAACCTGTCTTAAGGGACCACCCACAGGACCCATGAAAAATGGTCCTTTCCGACAGGTGGTCCCTCAAGGCAGGTAAAATTGAACTAAAATATGCTAATGGGGGATGCTGAGACTGGTCCTTTAGCACAAGTGGTCTCTTAGCAGAGGTGGGCTCACAGGCATGTTCCACAGTAGTTCGACTTCAGTTGCAATTCGCACTGATAGACTTAAGCTCACCATGTGCCCGAACACGGTGGGGCATATGGAAGTGAGAGATGCCGCACAAGGACTTCATGGTGTGGGGAAAAGAACAAGTTGATGCCAAGTTTCTGTACCAATATGGAAGAAACCCGATCAGCAGTCATTTGATGCTTTTTTTGCGCGACAGCTGGCCATGGTATGTTTTGTGGCTTAACACAGCATGACAAGAATTAAAAATTGGTATTTTTATGACCAGCTAGACAAGGAGTTTGTATTTAGAACAGTTTTAGGGGAAGGAATTCGTTATAATTATTTACTTTTAAACCCAATTAGGGCCAGCCGGGCATTCCATCGTTATTGTTTTCGCCTTCCGATTATTATATTTGAATCGGCATTTATATTTTCAAAACAGGTTATCTTTGCACCTCCAATGCAATACAATATATGATGTCAGTGCGCCATTAACGCTCAGACTCTCCTTGGCTGAATGACTGGACCAGGGATAATGGATAACTACATGTCAGCCACGTATAGTCGACAACAATCGGTTTCAGATGATCTTTACTCCTTATGAATCATAGGAACTCTTCAGCTTCACGAAGGCGGTAAAAAACATATTGACATGAAGTTTGCGACTGCAGTCATCTCAAACCCGTTTGGCGCTTATTGTAGTCGACACACAGTCCAGGGTAATATTATGCTCTGACGCGTGCCCCTTAGAGCAAGAAGCATATCACACACAGGTTATCAAACACAAAGTAGACATTTACCGGTGCGTACTCCGGAAGGAAGGTAAAAATAGGATGCTATATCAGTTTTGATTAATTCGTCGAAAACTTGAACAGTAAAACATGTTGAATACTTGGCAAAACTCTGTCAAAAAAACCCCTTTGCCTTCCGCCGGGAAATTACAACTTAGTTGTTTGTCACTTCTGATTTGTGTTTATAGTCTACTCTTTCGACCAGAGAGAGGGTTGGATGGAACAGTCCAAAATGTGGCACGGAAAGAGTCTAAGCTGGCAACAACAAACGTGCATTTTTAAATATGCAGTATTTAATTGCTTTCAAGACCCTTATATCACTGAAAAATACTGGGACTAATTAGGCACATAATGACCAGAATCTGAATAACATTTTAATTGTCCGCCAGCTGTTTCACAGTCACCAAGTGGCTCTGAATAGGAAAACTAACTGTCCCCATGAGATTGATCACAATAAGTAAAAACTACGGAATAAAACGAACATGTAATTTACACTATAGTTGGCCTTTGGAATATTCAGGTAAGGACGTGTACAGCCTATAAGCATGCTGTAACAGTCATGATTGGATAATTTTGATAAACACACAATCATAATGTTCATGATCGAAAAGAAAAGCTGCGAATGGTTCTGTCATCAAACGTGTAATTTATTCTAGCGTCTGAATGCCTTTATTGTGTAATTTCGTTTTATGTATTTTTTGTAAATAGATGAATTGAATAGGAGCAAAAGGAAGAGTAGGTCTAAGTTTAGGAGTGTTGTCGTCTTCCCAAGAAAGTGCCAAGAAGATATGCATCACGCCTTGAATCTTTTTGAAAGACTGCATGCGGCTCAATATGATGTATTCACGATTGCAATAATCACAAGTCAATATCCGTTAAAAGGATGGAAATAGATAGCATGCTAATTATGTTGTCAAAGGGTGTTTTTAGATACGTTATGACGATAAGCTGTGGGGAAGTGTACAGGTGTCACAGATATCAGAGTTTGCTGTGGTGAAATAGTGCACAAATTGTCATTTTAATCACGGGAATTCTTCCAAATCATAGATTCAGCTGCAGAAACCGGTGATTGTAACACAGATCCTTAGATTATGTTGGATTCAATTTTTCACTTTCTAAGCGATAATTTCTCTACTTAAGATTATTCAAGTATCATATTAGGTAATATTTTGCATGATTAAAAAAAAAAGTAACGAAAGGAGCTGGATTGTTGATGCTGTGCTCTTGTCAGTAAGGAATAAGGGAATACACGCATGTGAAAAGTGAAAGCTAATTCAATGAACTCAGGTTGCTAAGCTGATTCATAGTTACACATCATAAAACACAATTCTTCTTGTTGAATAAGATATGATGATTCCTAGACTGTAAAATAGACCAGTTCAATGCCCTGTCCTTGAACAACGGCAATACCTAGTCCTTGTACCACGGCAATACCCAGTCCTTGTACTACGGCAATACCCAGTCCTTGTACCACGGCAATACCCAGACCTTGTAAAGTTTGTATTAACCCTTCCGTGGTTAGAATAAAACTGAATCGAAGCAAAAGTCTTTGTTACGGGTAAGTTGCCTGACTTCCACCAAAGTGAGCAGCTCTTGCATCAAACCATGCTATCCTACTACGATTCAAGGGTTTATATTAATGTAGGGTAAACGCTTGACTTAGTCCATGCATTCCTAGTGGTATTCAATTATTTATAATACAGGACAAACTATTGACTCAGACCATGCTTTCCTAGTACTATTCAATTATTTATAAAGCAGGCCAAACTCTTGACCTGAAACCATGCTATCCTAGTATTCTAAAATTTTCTACGCAGGGTAAGCATTTAACGTCGATATCCTTTCGGGCAGTTTTCCTCCTAAAAGTGACCGCAGTCGGTCGAAAACGACATATATATATATATATATATATATATATATATATATATATATATATATATATATATATATATATATATATATATATATATATATATATATGTCTCCTCTCATGCAACGATAGGTCTCAGACACCTACAGGTATGTAAACGTGTGTAATGTCTACAGTATGAGGACTGAAGCATTGAAGTGAGTCACTTGGTTGGGGAGAGCATGGTTTGGACTGTGCGTCATATCAGTGAGGTTACTCATAGTTTCAAACTTAAGATGACAAGGCCATCACTTATGAAGACCGTACCACACCAAGTGTAGCTGACATCTGCTGGAAAACACTTGCATTTGGCTTGAGATCATCTCACTTACAATGATGCTGGCTTCAGAAAATAAGACATCCGCGTTTCCTTTGATCGCCCATCTTTTAATAAAACCAACCTAGGACCGTCAATATTCTTGCACCTTCTGGTGATTAAAGCAGAAGAAATCAAAAGGAGACTGAATCGACAGAAAACCCGTCAGAATCTCTTACTGGCACAAAGGCATCCCATGGAGATGGTTGGACGGGCCTCCCTAAAAGTGCATTAGGCCAGAGGCTTGGTCAGGCGAGACGTTCAAGACATGTAAAGTTAAAAAAAAAAAAAAAAAATATATATATATATATATATATAAAATAAATGCTAAAAATATTGGGTCCCTGAAGGTATGTTGTTAATAAAGTTTTACACCCCCAGAATCTAAACAACCTGCAGCTCAAGCCCGGCTTCGAAGAGTGACAAGGCATTTTGTACAGAGGTTCTCCGATCAGAGTATTTTTTTTTCTTTAATAATTTAAAAATTAAGATAGCAGGTAGACACAGATACCACGTAAAGATATTTTACGGACGATGATAACCCAAGTCACATGGCTGGAAGCAATTGTCATTTGTTGCATATTGGCTGGTTGTATAGTACAAGGGCAACTGTGTGTGACGAATTAAAACAGCCACAAGCAGATTTATTTCAAACATAAGACCCAAAAAGGTGACTTGGTAAATTGTCGACTGGTCCAAAAATGTTATATTTTAAGAGTACTACAGGCGACTTTAAAATATCCTATATATTTCATGTTTATGTGTAGAATACGATGGACAAAACATTCCAATGTTAACCTGTTTAAGCCAATGAATTGTGCTGGCACGTTGTTTTAGGTTAAAAATCACTAATGTCGTATTAAAGTCTAGATAATGTCAAGCTTTTCGAGAAAGATCTTGCAATATGCATATACGACTAAAGAATTACAGTGTTTGATTTATCTCTGTGAATTTGTTTTTCATGAGTTATTCAAAGTTTATGCTTTTTGATTCATAAAACATGTGACTGGCTTCCCATTGCTTACAGTTTTTATCATTATGCAACAGTAAGGTTTAAATTGATCAATTATCAAAATAATGTTCCCTTGATATAAATATGGTTATTTAACACACTGCCAAGATGCAGGAAGAGGCGTCCATAAAATTTGAAATTTATTGTAAATGCCTTCAAGTAGTATCAAAATAGAAGAGTGTTTATTTAATTTATTAGCTTTACGACCGAGCAACCAAGGGAAAAACACAATTATATAGAGGAAATACTCAATCTCCGCCACTAGATATCAACTATGCAAACAAACAGACACACGAGGTATATCTGAATTTCTTACGTCAATCGGTAACGGCAAAAAGAGACAAAAATGGCACTTGATTGAATGTAGATATATATATCTCAGACAATCCATGTCATAATATTGGTTATATTAATTTGAAACAATGAACATACCATGACAGAATATATATATATATATATATATATATATATATATATATATATATATATATATATATATATATATATATATATATATATATATATAAATATATATATATATGTGCAGTTGCTGTTCCAAGGACGCTAGTGCACCTGATTGACTGGTAGACTCACTCAAATTCTTAATTCACTCCGACAACTTTTCCAAACCCTGGTCAGCGGAGCACATTCTCACCAGTCTTTTCACCAGAGCATTTTAATTCCAGGTCATGTGCCTGGCATGGATTTTTTTTATATATGTGTACTTATTCATTTCTCCCTAGCGGAGGTCTAAATAATAATAATAATAATAATAATAATAATAATAATAATAATAATAATAATAATAATAATAATAATAATAATAATAATAATAATAATAATAATAATAATATATGTATACGAAATTTCAAAACCTTAGTTGTAATGAAGGTGTCCAAAGAAGTGCCAAAACCCTATAATGATACTTCTTTTCCATTTTTAACCTTTCACCACTACATGCAGGTTTGAGACTATCAACAACTTTCCTTGGCAACCTTTGGGTGCATACCTTGCCAAGGCAAATTGTTGAGCCGGATCAACACTGAAATTATTAAGACCAAACTAGCTGATAAATTAACGAAAGGTCTTTTTTCCCAAGTTGAATGTTGAATCATTATCATAAAATGATTAAGCAGGACTTTTATGTCGATAGCGGACAAACAGCTGAGAGAGTCTAAAAACAAAGTAAGTGCTCAACATAATATCAATCTGTTGTCGTGACTGATCTCTTCACCAACCTATAAAAAATGTGTTAATGTAGTCAAAGGAAATGTTCAGATTGGCATCACGTGCCCTTTTATCGAGCAAAATTTATCACCGATCTAATGAGTTTGCGGCTGCTCTCTCTCTCAAAGACAAAAACGCCGATATCTGTCAAAAGAGAACCCACCAGGAAGGTCTGCAAGTTTTCCCTTTTTCACCGTGCTGGGATTTCTAAGACTAGTGAGTTGATTTTGCGACACGATACCACACATCAAGAATAAGCTCTGCTTTTTACTCCATTGGTCAAGAGTGCTATTCTTCTAACGCGCTTTAACCACTGTATTGCATTTTTTAACAGAAATCTTGTTCTCTGAGTTAACAAAAGGAAGTTAAATTGATAATGGTTTGAACCAACCTTTAATTCTAGTTCCAGCATGCCCAAGGTTACAGATACCAAAATGGTTTGTCCAGGTCAATAATTTTTTGCTCGGCTCGCTTTTGGCGGAAAGCCCATGGACGACTGATTCAGGCACAACTTCGCACTGAAAGGGCTGAGGTACGCGGTTCCCCTAGAGCATGTTTCCCTGACACATGATTTACAACAATTACGATTCTTTTTCTTATTGATTATGTGTGTGTGTGTGTGTAAGTAAGTAAGTAAGTGAGTAAAGCTTTATTTTACGTCCGTTGTAATGCAATAAAACATTAGCCTATGGGAGGCTATTTGCCGACAATAAATAGCAATAAAAGCAGTATAAGAACAGTACATAAAATTAGTAATACAATAATATCAGTCATATAAATGATAAAAAATATGTTCCAGTCATTGTATACCATAAAAAGCCTTACACATAGTGAAGTGATTCAGCACTTTCACAGAAGCAACATCCACATTTTGTTCCAGACCAAGTATTCAGTAGGGACATAAATTGTGATACAGTGGTAGAACGTTTAAGATCTGGTGGAAGGTCATTTTAGATTTTAGCGCCAATATTTCTTAAGGATCTTTTGCCATAATGTGCAGTTTTTTTGAAATTCAATTACAAAATTGAGATTATTTCCTCTTGTTCCATGTTGTGAGCTCTGCAAAGTGAAATATTTTTCAGGTACGAAGGGAAAGAATTTTTAGTAATCCTGAAAACTTCAAGTGCAATCTGTTTTACACTAGTCACATGTAAGATCTGACAATCAGCTTTTTTGAGGAGAAGATCATACCTGGATTTGTTATCATGATAAACCAAACGCAAAGCTCTCTCTTGGATCTTTTCAAGTTTTTCAGCATCATGAGCACTACAGAGATGCCAAACAGGTGCACAATAATTGAAATTTGACATGATGAAATATTGAAAAATTGTGATCTTGGATTTCGTGTCTTATAATTTAGAGAGTCTTCTTAGAACATGTAACTGTCGTCCAGCTTTCTGACAAAGGTTGTTACGGTGTCCCTTGACATTTACCTTATTGTCAATGTGAACACCCAGTTATTTGACACATTTTTCCGAAGTAATATTTATTTGATTTACTATCAAACTTTCTGCATTGCACATTTTTTTTGCCAGGGGCAAGAAAAATTGATTGGAATTTGTCAATGTTGTCAAGCATTTGATTGTCACTAAACCAATCAACAGCCTCACCAGCCTTGATTTAAAGTAATGATTTTAGAAAATTCAGATCTTGGTGTGCAGCCGAAATAGTATTGGCGTCTGCATAGTTGTGGAGTTCACAGTCTTGTATTATATGGAAGATATCATTTAGGAATATATTGAACAGAAGCGGTCCTGATATTGATCCCTGGGGGATTCCTCTCATAATGTCTTTCCATGAGCTATGGATGGAACCAATTTTAACTCTTTGCTGTCTGTTGTTACGGTAGCTACTGAGCAGAGAGATTGCAGTGGTGGAGCAACCATATGCTTTCAGCTTATTCAGTAGAATTGAAGATGATAAACAGTCAAAGGCTTTAGACAGGTACACCTACAAAGTTAGAGTTGTTTAGGGAGCATCGCCAGCCTTCAACCATGTCAAGCAAAACAGCACAACAGCTATAGCCCTCCTGTATGCCGATAATTTTGGTGAAAAAATAGGTTCAAAATGCTCAATTAGCTAGTCTGATAGTAAACCTCCAAAGACTTTTAACAGAGAGGGCAAGATACTTCGGGGTCTATAATTATATTGTTGAGGTGATCATTCTTTTTATGTACAGGATGTACTTCAGCTTTTTTTTTTTTTTTAGGAAACAGGGAATTTAGATGTAGAAATAGCCTCGCTTTTTATGGTAGCTAATGATCTTGATATGACACCTGCTATGGGCCCATGAAGCTTTGAAGGTACAGTATCATAACCAGAGGCCTTCCTCGTGCTAAGGAATGTAAGTTTCTTTTGAACATCGATGTTTGACACAGGACTGAAACTAAAATTAGGAGGGGAAGGAAAATTGTTTTAAATGGCATTTAAGCTGTTTCTGCCTTCCACACTTGGATCTCCTATATTATTCGCAACATTGATGAAGTATTCATTAAATAAATCACATACGTCAGCTTGTTCAATGATAAGTTTGTTATCATTGTAAAGAGTTATCATTGTGTGAACATAAGCTCTTGTTTGTGAGGAAAGGTCTGATAGGTCTGACACTAGTGTAAGATATGCTAAAAACTTAAAATTCAATTGGACCAATGACAGTATTGGGATACAGGGAGTTAATGTTTCCACCAAGACAAGTGAAATAACAGAATGAAATTGTAGATCAAAAATGAATTAGACGAAATAAGTTTTGAACATGTGGACCAATATAAATATATCGCCACGTGGTAAAGCTTTGATGGTTAAAAGTTTAGGACTATCTCAACATATCTAGCTTGCATATTACCAAACCCACTCCCAGAAATGATTCAACAAATTGCAAAAAAACATTATATTACGGATATAACGATAAACCAGATAAGATAAAAAGAGACCATAGAAGAAAACGGTAATGCAAGGGGCCAGGGGTGCCGCATATAGCATCCCAGTTCAATGCATTGAAATGTGCTCGGGTAAAAAGATTGTGTAATGATTCTAATGCAACCTGGAAACATCTGGTTCGAAAGAAATTGCAGAGTGAAGATGATATTGTTTGGGAATGTAACATAAAAGAAAAGGATGTTGAAGAGGTTATGAAAGAAAAAGTGGTGCTTTGGGAGGAGGTTTTACACAGTTAGTGTAAATACCACGGATTTAAATCCAAAATAAGTCAGTCACAAGAAACTAAGGATTAAGTTGTATGGTTTAACTCCAATATAAAGATTGATGAAAAAAATAATTTTCAGCAAAAATGGTATGAACAGGGAGTAAGGTGTTTCGTAAATTTAATTTCAAGAGAAATTTTTCAACTTTATGCAGATTCAAAACAAATATAATATTAAAACAAATTACATGACGTATCACGCTGCTATTTCCACAAAAGTGGAAACAGACTTAAAATGGATATTTACAAAATATTGATCAAGGAGCAGATATTGCTGAAACTAGAGTGAGAAAGATACTATAAGTTGAAAAGGTCATAAAGTTTGTATATTAATGATCAGTTGAAATCAGTTGGAACCTAATACTCAAATAATAGACAAATGGAAAAAACATTAGATACTTCGGAGAAGATGAATGGTAGGAAACTTTTAAAAAATTACATAAAGCTACAATTTCAACAGAGTTAAGAAGTTTCTAGTTTACATTTCTGTATTGATGTGCATAGAGTAACGATAGATTATTTTGATGGTAGTCAGTTGAGAGGGAGCTATGTTTATTCTGCCAACAAGAAATTGAAACAACTGTACATTTGTTCTGGACATGCGATACGGTTAAGTAAGGAAAGAGGTATTTTTGTAATATAGAGATACACAGGTTCCTGTTTGACCCTTCTAAAAGGAATAGATACTGCTAGGCCCCGAAAACGTTAAACATATCTATTATCAAGTGTTTACACTTGGGAAAATGTAAAAGGAGAATATATGTATGTATATATATATATATATATATATATATATATATATATATATATATATATATATATATATATATATATATATACATGTGTGCCCTATGATGTATATATATATATATATATATATATATATATATATATATATATATATATATGGAACATAATAGGCCGAAAGCTTTTGCAATATATGTTTTTGAGTTCATGTTGCAGGGAATGAAAGTAATTACCCCTTTGTGCAAATATACACTCTGATAGTTAGCCTAAGTCGGCGAGTGTAGTTGTTATTTATGGATGCAAGATATCACGTGCAGCAAACAGCGTAGATAGATCGATTCTACTTGCCAGCTTAAGCATTAATAAGTTACTACAGCGTGGAATAGCATTAATATGAAAAGGTACCAGGATGACTCCACAAGGTCAACATGGCTAATTTCCCGTGGAGTCCTTTATTGCATGGTTTTCAAAAAAATAGTGCACGTATTTTGTTCTTTTTAGTCATATATGCAGCCATAAGAAAATGGCAGTAAGAGGATTTTTCCCACAAATTACTCCGACACATTATCTTGTCTCTGTTCTCATGTCAGGCTGATAGGCAGCACATGTTGCTGCTAGACGTATGGCCTCCGGTTTCAATTGGCATTTGACGTGAACTGCTGGAGAAATGATACGCCAAAATATTTGTAACTCACACATTTCCCTATGGGTATGTCACCCGATATCCGCCCGTTTTGTCCATCAATAGGTTTATCAATAACCATGCCTTATGATAAAGCATCATTGAAAATCATACCCCATTGACAGTAAACAAGCTCTTTAGTATTAGCGTTTTAGATACCTATGACTCAGACTTGGCCTTAACCCAATGCCAGTGCATGAAGCAGGACTGGAAAGATTTTATGATCAAAATGATTCCTACAATTTTCTTGTTGTAGTAGCGAAATTGCAATCATCAAGGTAATAGAAAACGAAGTTGGTGACCAGATATGTCCCAGTTTCGCGCCGCTACATATCTGAAACCAGTCGCCTAAAACGCTTCAAAGCAACGGCATTTTCTACTATAACTCATCGTGCTGACTAAGCAAAAGTCTTCACCCCGTCCCTTGCAATTGTTTCCCGTTGCCTCGAAAAAGATACATATTTATTTCGTTTTGGTACACAGTGTCTTATTCTTTACTTATATCTAAAAGTGATTGAATTATATCTGAAAATGTAACACAATGTTTTCTCTTTGTTATCCTTCCTTTTTAAGGCTACATAATTCTTTATTGCCAAAGCAGCCTGTCAAATCTGTGGCATGCTCCATTATTATCCCCAAGAATGCCACTTTTTTCGAAAAAAAATTACGAACATGTATTCGTTCCCAAGATTGATAACAATACTTTACATACATTCGATGTTATCGTGACACCAGGATAGCGCTTAAAGTACATGTATTAGGTTTGCCATCTTTTAACATAGACTTGGCAATTGTGGACATTCAATAGGCCCTCCATTCTTTAGAAAATCATTTTGAAGATAATCCATGCCTTCAGATGTGCCAAATTTTAGTTTATTCAGAGACTTCTTAAGCATAGTTTCATTGGCCATCACACCCTGAAGCGTCTCATTTGTAACGAAAACTAGAGAATCTGTGTAGACATCACTTGAAACGTCGACACGCTTTTCCCAGTCGTTACAGGTTGGCTGTCCATCCGCGTCAAACCAACGTTCGCCCTGACTTTATTTATTTACATCGGGCCTTTAATAATGCATCTACTGTCCCTGACAGATCCGTGCACAGAACAAGATGTTCTCACTTGAGCGCCGCAACCTTCACTTTGTTTAATATGCGTATCGCAAATGTTTCTTTCGCAAATCCATCGGTAAATTTACAGCATTAAACCATACACAGCAGAATCTCCTAATCAAGACCACCCTGTGAAGAGATCATTGGCATATCAAGACCACCAATTTACAGTCCCGCTCTTTGTTTATTCTTAGTTGAATTATATCCGACCACATCTCCTTTAGGACCCCTCTTGCAGTCCCTTGCTCTTAACAAGGAGATTCCACTCTATTAAGGACTTTTCATGCTGTTTCCCTCTTTTGCTTCCTGGCGCATAAAAGGCGGCTACTGGATCACATTTGTATTTCTTGTTTGGAATTGTTTTATTACAGAGGGAGTGAAAAGTTTCAAATTTTATCCTAACACAGAGGATAAACGCTCCATGTTATGTGTTACAACAATAATGCTCGTAAGGGTAATTCTGTTTGCTGTGGGCAAGCTTGACAAAATAATGAATCTCACCAAATCACACTCACTTCTTACGGTGTTCAAAGTATTAAATCAATCTTATTCTGATACATTTCTTGCCAAGCTCCCCCATCAATCTCCCTCCGCATCTGATCTTCAGGACACCAGAACCGCAATCGGACATGGATTTACTGTGCGATCGGGGATCAAAGTGACATGTTAGCATGGGTTAGTCACTGACTGGGATTTCTAGCTTGAATCGGCTTGAGTACGCCTGCCCAGGAAAGGCCATCAGTTCAGTTACAAGACAGAGTTCAGAGAGATGTACACCAGCATCAATAGCAAGTGTGACAGTTTACATATATATATATATATATATATACATATACCCATGTCACTGAGGACATCAAAGACTGCTGGCGTACTCGTCAAAGCTACCAATTCATCCCATGGACTTTTTAACGTCCATGCTGAAACGTACGGTACACCGTGTGACAATAAGGACACGTAAAATAATAATAATAATAATAATAATAATAATAATAATAATAATAATAATAATAATAATAATAATAATAATAATAATAATAATAATAATAATAATAATAATAATAATAATAATGATGATGATAATTAAATACATATATTGGGCCAGTATTTCGTGTCGTTATGCGGTTCATTATCGCATGTGATGAGGTTTCCAAACACCTGCTGAGCTCCTAATACTTTTTCTCCAGGTTTTCCATGGTTTCACCTGTATTCAGTCCCAGATAATAAGGCTAAATTCTGCCTACTGGACCCTGCGTTATAATAGTCTTGTACCAAACAGGCTACCCAGCATGTACATTCTTTATCCACGTACATTGTATATATATATATATATATATATATATGTGTGTGTGTGTAAGTTGTGAACTGTGTCACACTTTATGTGCACACAAAATATGTGTGTCTATATGTGTGCACTGTCTGCACCAAGTGTTCCTGTTTGACACTCTTGTGCCATTTTTAACGTAACATTTTCAGTAGTTTAATGACCTCACCACGTCTTGTCTTTGGTCACAGAAAGACACGAACACGTAAGACCTTAACGACACCATCATGTCATGGCGAACTTAGATAATGCTGATCTCGGCGTGTTCTAAGATCGAGGCCTCCGCCAAAGCAGCAAGCCAGGAAAAAATAAAAGACTCATTCTTCAAGGTTTGTTTCACTTCCCTTTGCCACAAACGACTCATTCGAGACATGTAGAATTAACATTAAAATTGCCGGGGGCAATTTTAATTAGAAATCATGCGATGCACTTTTTGTAGGGATGAAGGTAATCTTAATACCATAGTCTCAGTGTCAGAGTAAATGAGGAAGCGTGCCTGATTAAGTATATTTATCTGCATCAGTCTAAAGTTTATCTGGTCTCATTAAAATTGTATCCAAATGCAAGCCATGATTCCCTCTATTCCTTCCAGATATCTCAACTACATGACGGAACTAATTAGGAGGACCTGCTATTGCATACACCGTACATAAAATCTGCACAAATTAGGAAAATGCACTGGAAACGCTGCTGCAAATAATAATAATGTCCTCACAGATGATGCATTTGAAACTGTTCGTCTCAAGTTGTAGCAACAAACATCTAAAAGACAAACAAACAAAAACGTACGGGAAAATAATAATTAGCTGACAAAATTACGGTAACATACGGGCACAATTACAGTCATTAATTGACAAAATAGCATTTGTTATAAATTTTTCAGGAATTTACGGTAATTTGGTGGCAAAAGTTAGCAAATGCTGGCAATAGTAATACCAGATACATTCAATACGATTATATATTTTTCAGTGCACATATATCCTCCTTATAATTCAGGTAACGTGCGTGCATTTCAAGTTGGAACTTTGTTTCTGTTTCTCTCGCAGGATAGTGTCCTTAGTTTCCATTTTCTGGATTGTGTAATCGCTCTAAAGCATTTTGGTGAAATAGTACCCTTTGTATTCCACGAAAGTCAAGTTATCCAACATTATCTGGAAACCGTATTGCCTTTTCTGAAGTCAGTACACAACTATTGGTACATCACCAAGTGGCATAAAGGAAATCAAAGTGCTTTGTTCCCTATTATGGAATATTGTTTTCATAATTGGAAACGAGTATTAAGTTGTGTTGCCATGAATAAATGAAACGCTGTCCAAAGAACACGGTTCCTGGAATCATAATCACTAATCAGACAGCTGGAAGAAAAGCTCTTTATAGTTTGAGAGGGAAAATAATCATTTTCTGCGGAAAAAGAAAAATGATACGGAGGTGAAATATGTTTATATTTGATCCGCTCATTACGAAACATTTGAAAAAAAAAAAAGGATTGGCGTTAATTGGTGCACATATATTGCTTTATATTTCAAATTGAAAATCATGTACCATGTTATCGGCCCGTACTGTATTCTTTGAGTCAAATTATTAACCCGTCACTTAAATTGAAGGAGAATTTGTCTTATGGGGGTACTTCTAAATTCCATATACCCGTAGCATCTGCGATACAATCGTTTTCAACTAGTCCAAATTGACAACCTGATGCTTTTACGTTAGAAAGTGCAAGAAGTTTCAATTAGTTACGAATCTATATTTTACGTAGTCAAGCTTTCAATAATGTAGTAGATATTCGTTGCCTTTGCTTTGACTCAAACTTTCAATCTGAGGTAATTTCAAAGGATAGTATGTCAATTTAGTAAACTTCAGTGGAACAAAGAGAGTATACATTGTCTTATTCCAATTTAAACAGGTCCTCACACAGTCCCTTTTGTTGAAAATAAAGAAGAAAAATGGGTAATTGGCGACCATCAATAGGAATTATTGTGATTCGTGGACGCATGGTAAGCCCAAGGTTTTCCAGTAATGGCATATAGAACACGGTTTGAAAAGCTCTACGACGTAAAACACAGTAAGAGGTAAAACCTTCTCGTGTGAAAAAAAGGCACCAATTGATGTTAAGGCACCTTAACCCTTTTATCGACAAAAGTCGACATGCTTGGAATTACCTGAGAATGCTAGGATTGTATTCTGTGTAAACCGACCATCCATGCAAGTATCATCATGGGTACAGTCACTTGACGGGAACGGAAACCGTACGTCTGGCCTCGGACGACAGCTTTCCTTGGCGTGCTTTGGACGCATTGCGCTCACGGCGCGCCGAGGAAAGCTGTTGCCTCAATCAAAGCATGACACTGAAAGGGCTGAAAGAAGAGTGTACTGAGATCGCTGAAATGCCTTGATAAAGTCGACATGCTGAGATACAGCATTAACCATTTCGACTTGAATACTTTCCATCACATTGGGCAGTGATTCACCCTGAGGGATAATCTTGAAGAAAACCGCAAATGCGAAGGACTCATCAAATTTGAGTTTCAGGTGCAAAATCTTGAGATATCGTGTCCATAAGCAAATGGTGGACAGACAGACGGATGAACAACATGAAAAGATAATACCCCCACGCCCTTTGGGGGTAAACCCATGAGAACACCTGCCGCATTAAGAAGGTAAACACCCCGTAAGAATTGTGATTTGAGGGGTTTAAAATTTTGTTAAGAACATTTAGTCCTCCTTAATAAAGCCAACGTTTGCCCCTGGGCGCGTAAAATTTCACCTGAAGCATGCGGAGTTGTCTTGTCCTTCCACACTGTACTCCTGGTCCAGTAGTTTTGCTTTCCAAAGAATCCTTGCACGGGCGATTCTGGTATATTGTTTGCAATGAACCCGAGATTCTTCAAATGAAAAACCTCGTTAACTGTCATTAACTGCGATGCAATTACGTATCCCAGTATGTTCCAAACGACGTTTCCAGTTCAGAGCAAATAGAGTAGTTTTCTATCTTATAAATACTAAAGAGAGCCGTATGAAAGACTCAGCATGTGACACAGAGTTCTTTCCTCGTAACTTCGCTTAGTTCCGGCATCAAAGTCTTCAATTTTAGTGAACACCTCGCACAGAGTTCCCTTGTCATCAACCACCTTGGAATTAACGTTTAGTGCACATGTTTTACGGTAATTGAGGATGGGGTAGGGATGGGAGGTGGGGATCGGTTGCACGATTTTCACTCTTATGGTCGGCGAGCAGGCCCCATTTGTGACAGTAGCTCAATATGGGATGTTTAGAGAAGTGAATTGCATGTGACACCGTTCCCTGTTGAACAAAGTTACATGTGACACCACCACCACTGGACAAAATATAGCCAATCAGCAATGCTGGGATTTTGTAGCACTAGGTGGCTCCACTTGAATGGAGCTACATAGCAAGCTTGAGTTACTAGTGGCGCCATTTGCAACACAAATCCTATATAGCTTCATAACGGCATGCAGAGTAACAGCTGCTGCTTGTTTTTAAAGGGGAGATTAACTCGTTCAGTGCCACATTTTGACACGCCGAAGAAAGCTGTTGACCTGGACTGTAATATTCTTCCGAGTTTGTATCTAGAATAAAAGATTTAAAAGCAAAAAATATCAAATGTTTCGATTTTTCTACACTGTACACAAATCTACCCATCGATGAAGTCAAAAGTTCACATTCAAAATTCATAAGCAAAATGTTTTATTAATATTAATTCATATACAAAGAAAGCATATTGGTCACACAATAAATATTCAAAAAGTAACGTTAAATCTTACACTGTTGCAACTTTGATAGATTCTATATAATTTCTTTTGGATAATACTTTTGTTGAATGCGGACTATTGGTTTTTCAACAAATAAAAGGCATTCCAATGGGTAGCAACTGCTCCCCTTTACTGGCAGATTTATATTTACCCTGGCTTGAATTTAAGTCTATGGAAAAAATTGATGAAAAAGGACTTTCAAATAGCTACAAAATTATCAAACAACGCAAGATATATTGATGACATTGCTTGTGTAAATGTACAGGTTTTGTCTATCACAAAATAGATGAGTTTAACTTTGAAGTAGTTAGTGATCCTTTCACGGACAATAATATTTCGGAAACGATTGGACATAATACGTTTTTGTCACTGATTTTGAGATTTAGTCGTATTTGTTCTAAATTTCAGGACTTTGCACCTAGAACCAAATTTATTTACAATATACTTGAGTCAAGAGGATTCAAAGATGTACTTTTCATCAAATATTTCTACAAATTTTGCTGTAAATATCCTGAGATGGTTTGAAAGTTTGGCTTCAATAATTTTAGATATTTAAGACTTGCCTGTTTTACTACTTAATTTTATCTTTTGGCATCATTCTGTTTTAATGTTCACCTTTCAGACATTTTAAGCTAGCTTGTTTTCTGTTAGGTTAAACCCCCAGGGACTATCGGTTGCAAGTAGCGGCCTACGACAGTTACAAGCCTGCCTAATTGTATTTGATATTTGGTTAAGAAATATTATATTTTCATTGCATCCTCTTGACTTAAATACAAATGACTTTCATTCTTTTCTGATTTGCCCTGTAAATTTTGCTGTTAATATCCAAAGATTATTAGAACGTTTGGCTACAATAATTGACAGTTTTTAGACTTGTCTGTTTTGCCACTTAACTCTTTCTTTTGGCATCTTTCTGTTTCAATATTCACTTTCAGACATTTTAGACTTACATTTTTTCTGTCAGGTTACCCCCCCCCCCCCCCCCCCCCCCCGTAGCAAGCAGCGGCCTATGACAGTTACATGTTTGCCTAATTGTACTTAAAATCGTGTTAAGAAAAATTGTTTTGGTAACACGTTTTTGGCATAAATGCTAATGACTTTCATTCTTTTCTGACATGCCTAGATGCACATTTACTCAATATTAAAATATTACTCAAAATTGCAGTATTTTCTCAAATGTCACAGACCTGACACATAACGTTAAGACATTGATTCAGGGTTGGCAGTGAAATAGAGCTTAATTGTTTGTAGACCTTCAAAGTGAGGAGTAGGTATCATAATGGAATTGTTTTACATTTCTGGTGCAGGATGTCCATTGTTGCAGTCCTTGTTAAGATTTCCCTTGGTTTGTTCAGGTGGTCTAGCTGCAAGTGTTTATTTTACATTCACTGGGACTGAATATAATGCCCCAGTTCCTTTCCCCTTCAGGTATACACTGGCGGGTGGTTTAACTAGGATAAGCTATTCAGCTAGAAAGGGTACATATTGGTTCAGGGGTAAGTTAAATTGTTCTTATCTGAACCTGTAATATACAAATTTAGTAATTCTGGTTTGTTTGACAGGTATTCTTCTTTGCTAATGAAACTCTTCATTTATAAGCAAAACTTCCCGTATTTAGCTAATTCATCATTTGCCGCGTTCATATTTATTCTTTATTATGTGGGTTGTCTTTGCTGAATATTTAGCTCAGACAAGGAGCCGCTATTCAGAGATACATGTACTGGTAATAGGCTCCGAAACATGTTCTGAGTAGTTACCCGCTAAAGACCCTCTAATTCATTTGGGCTAATACAGCCTATGTCAAAATTTTACAGAGGAACGTGTGCAATATGGACAATAGTACTTCCATATGTATATAGGTTAGACAGGGACAGGTTACCGTTAGCTTATGGAGAGTAAAAAGTTCGGACTGCGGAATAGGGTAATGACTACTAGGAAGTGGTTCTGGGCAAAAAGACACAAATACAATTCTATGCCACTACAAACAGTGAACTATATACTGAATGGCGGATTGCCCACTTGGATAAACATAGGGAAAGCAGATACCCATGCTTTGCCTATGTCCGTGTCACGGGAAAAGCGAGCAGCGCCATCCCCGAGAACTCGCGGTAGTTCTGGTTACCATAGCAGTTTGAAACTTTTGTGGCGAAAGGTCACATCCCTGTGTTAATTGACCTCCGACCTTAATCTGCATGCAGAGAGCTATGTTGATAGGGTGACGTGGTATTAATTAGAGAGGAGGGCTTGGAAGGGCAAGGGTAAATAAGTACTGGCATATACGTGCATTTAACCTCGCAAGAGCTTTCGTAGCATAATTAATACACAAAGCAAACACTCTTCTGACATAATGGTTGTGTACCAATAAAAATGTTAGACACATTTCGCAAGGCAGTATTTGTACAGGGAAATGGAAGGACGCGACCTCTGACGCTAGCGTGATTCGCGTGCTAGTGAAAAATTTGCAAGTATGCAAAATAGTTCTTGTTTAAAAAAGCGAGTTGGCAAAAAACATTATAGCATAGTTAAGTCATCATGCGTTAGATATTTGACATTTTAAGATGTACCCACTTGTGGTTAAATATGGTGAAAAAACAATCTGTGTCATGTAAAAAGCTTTCATTTCTTCTGCACAGTTCTATTAAAATAGCTTTTAACGGAACAAAAGGAGAAATTGAACGATGGATCTGGGTCAACTGATCACATGCACTTTACAGAATAATTACTCAAGTGTTCAGAATCTGTTTCGTTTCCTCTGTAATGCCATTATTTTGACCTTTATCAGGTCATGTTGAAGATTGGTCAACAGTTTAATACCTAATGCACTGTGGACGCCTAGCGTGCTGACTAGTACAGCTGGTGACTACGGGCATATTTCCATGATGTGCTTTCTCTTGTACTTTCGTTGCAGATAACAACCTTTCCCTTCCCGCCCCCCCCCCCCCCAAAAAAAAAGAAAAAAAAGGGGGAAAAAGTGAATTTAAAATAACAGTTTAAGCTATGTTGGAATGTCAGAAAAAAATCCGGAAGTATTTGCAGGCAATGATATTCAAAACGTAGGACCTAACTGTTTCTTCCCCCGTTCCTTTACGTTTATAAAGTTCACACGTCTGCACTTGTATAAGTTGCATGTGCTAATGACATGTGGGCGTTGACGTCAGATGTTTGCCGTAAGTTGTGATAAACCTGGAGGGACTTGAAATGCATGTTCCGAGATTCAGCCAGTGTATACTTTTGCCATTTTACTCTGAAAATTTTGAATTTGGTTCCGCGAAGCGTAGGACGTTGGCAATTGAACACGCCAAAGTGATCCAGTGAGTATTTGAATGGCGGAGATAGTGTTCTTGTGGTTTATCCGATTTCAGGTATTCGTCAGCAGAGTTCTGGTAAGATGGCTTTTTACGGGACATAAGGAGAAATTTAATGACGAAACTGGGTCAACTGATCAAGTCGTATCTTCGGGTCTCGGGGAGGATATAGGCTCGAAGGGGAACCATGCAGGCAAGACTACTGAATTGGGCATTGGGTGATCAATATATCCTAGATAACAGTATGGATAATGTCTGACTTTCAGTAGCAGGGACATATGATCCACTGGCGGATCCGGGGGTGGATCGACCCCCCCCCCCCCCGCCGCCCTCCCTCGACTGCAATGTGAAAAAAAAATTAAGAAAAAAGTGAAAATAGAATAAAATAAACCATTGGAAGATAAAATCAAACACCTATTACCGCTGCGTTCAAATTAAATTTACTGTCTGGAGGTATGTCAAAACATCTATGATCTTTAAACTGGCATACTGTCCATATATAAATCGTTACTTTTCAATATACATTCTCTGTGCTTTTTGGTATCAAATGCTCTATATTACACCAAAGGTTTCGGTCTATGCAATATTGTAACTCATGCTTCTAATGTCGCCATTATGGGTATGACATTATTTCATCACATTCGGAAACCAGTGCCACATTTATCAGGTCGCTAATTCAGTCACACATAATTATAATACAGGAGGCCAGTTATTTCGCCTCTGAACGTATCCTGATAAGTATCCGTGTAGTTCCGTTTGGTACAACTTCAGAGCAGTCTTTCTCCTAATCTTTTCTTTTCAGTTTATGAAAGTATAATTTTTGGCCCTGTCTAGTCTTAACCTATCAGTTGTAGCACATGTCAAAGAATTATTTTACAAACTTGTTAAATAAAATGAAACATGGACAAGTGCTTTGAGGCTTTCTTTCTTTTTCATTTTGTGTATTAATAGCACCCTACGAAAAAACAAGACCCATATCTGCAAAATACTATGAAATTTAACAGTGTCCCCGAATTTGTTTCTATCTGCATCAGGTGTAAAATTATGAGACTGCAAAGTTAAAATGTGCTAATTTGCATATCCAAAACCTTTTTTTCTTCAAAATGTCAGACTTATGTCCCGATGTGGGCATTTTAGGAACAATTTGGAGGTCACTTTTTAAATTCATGGTGTTTGAAACAAAAGAGCGTCATTTTCAGAAATTCAGACTGGATTTTACTGAGAAATAGGTAGATTAAGGATAGATGCCCTTCTATATCTAGTTCTTTTATGTTGTTATATTTATTCATTTAGCACAATATTTCGTTGATCTGTCTGTGCAACAATTCACAGAGCAAGACTATGCAACTCCAACATTGTATCCTTTCATCAAGCCACACCAAAATTTACAAAAACAGCAAAAACGTAGATGTAGACATTTGTATCTCAGTTCCTTAAGTCACATACGCACTCGGAATTTGACTTTCAGAGGTCTAACTGGGAGTATATACAGTACTGGTAAAATTATAAGGTCTTTGTAGTTCCTTTCTGGCTTGGTTGTATCGGCTTTTTATTGTTTGGCTATCAATAGACAATTTAATAATAGAGGCAGTACAAGGAATCATACCGATATAAACTTTATCAGTCTTGCAGATGATATTTGTGTCCACTGGCATCTCGAGTGTAAAAAACAGAGGTCGCCAAAATGCAGAGTTACACTCTATAGATTTGAATGTTGCGAACGCACCCCCCCCCCAAACAAAAATTATGAACCAACTTGAGAGAAATGACCGCAATCATTATGCTGTCGCAGTCACATTAAATGTGGTCACCGGAATAATTGGGGGCAGACTATAGGGCTGGCTGAAATTCTGAAGCAGTGGCCCTGCCATCCTGTAAACAGTTTGGGACTTGTCTAACTCTGTAAGTCATACCATGAAATGAAATATGAAAGCTGACAGAAAAGCCCAGTTCAGTGAATTTTGTGTGTCCCAGATATCAAAATGTTCATGTCAAAATAGAGTCTCAAATGTCAGGAAAACGTGTCTGAGTGTACCGATTTTTCACAAATTTTCGAGGGAGGACCCCGGACCCCCGCTGCGAGCTTCCTGGCCTCGGCACTCTCAATTTGAACCCCCTTTTAGGAAGTCTGGTTCCGCCCCTGCTACATCTCCTGTTAGTGCCTGATAGGGCAGAATTTGTCAGCCAAAATGTCCATCTGATTTTCCCCTTAAGTGGTCACTGCAGGTCTGTGAATGCTTGTGTGGCTGGTTACCGGTGTAGCAAAAATGGAGCATTCTCATTGACTAATGAAAAAATGTAGGATATACTGACTTCCAATGCTTTTTCAAGTAGGAGGTTGCATCTTCCCTTGGTAAATACTGAATGTTGCCAGGATAGCATTTCTTCAGCATTCTGATTGGACAGTTTCAGTACGCTTCCTCATTTTGATGTGGCTACATCCCTATGAACTCACTGTATGCTAGATGACTAAAAATGCAGAATGAAGACATATTTACTACTTTATTTAGTATACTGACATGCATATAAGCCTACCTTTGGTGGTCGTCCACTTTTGACTCTCACGTGGACTGAGTGAACCATAGAGCAGTGCTGGTGCTGGGGATAGTACAAGGTACATCCTCATCCACACATTAGGTGATAACATTCCTGAACTCTGCCAGGTTTTACCAGCCTTACATGCACTCACGGGATGTGACATTACAAGCAAAGTAGGCAATACATCTGCTGCCATTATCTCTTTTAGTGCTACGTTTTGGACTGAGTCGGCAGCTTCCCTCGGCGCGTTGGGCGCTATGCACACAAAGCGTGCCGAGGAAAGCTGTTGACCTGGATCATTACATTCTCTGGAACTACAGGCATGCTGGTACTTAAGCGAAATGTGCTTTCACAAGAAATATGAATCTAGTACACCTTAATAATTGAAAGCAGTTCGTCTTAAGTAGTTCGACTTTAGTCGCAGATGGCACTGAAAAACTTAAAGCTGATCCTTCCTCATGCCTTGGTAACTTCGTACCAAAAACTCATGATTCTCAACTGGATAAGTATTTTGTGCAGGCAGAACAGCTTCAGTACAAGTACTCAACATGGATCACCTTGTAAAACAAAGGACGCACTGCGTTATGTGCAATACCAAAACACTAAAAGTATGGCAATAAAGCAGTTACCACCAGCGTCCCGCAAGACCCACAAAGACATTTTGAGCGTTCTATACAGCCACCAGTTGCCTTTAAGGGGTGACTGCTTGTCTCAAGTCAGGAGTGAAATTTATTTCTTCACATTGATATTGGAACATGAATGTTGATGTTTTGGTAATTCTTTAATCTCGGTCTTTTGCTGTATTCGAATTTGCTCTCATTGTTGGGTGGGATTTATGAATATGGGTGGTGGCTTTCTGAACTATTTCATGCAAATTCACTGCCTTATAGGTGAAAGCATTGATCCTCAGACATTTGAGCTGGTCGATGACATGCTTATGCCAGTAAGAGATGTGAAGCTTGGACTAAATAATCTGCCACCCTCCCGCACATGTGTAAAATATGCTGCAACAAGATGCATTTGCTGGAAGCATTCTCTTTTCTGTTGTGAAGTTTGCAAATGTAAATTCACTGGTGATGAAAAGTGCGAAAATCCATATGTAACAATTTGCTACTGTGAACTCAAAAGACGAAAAAATATCAGATGATGCATAACTTCCTACTCCTGCGTGCAGAGTTCAATGATATTATACTGGTATATTTTAGACCCACATATGTTTTCAATATGCGAAATATCTACCTTCAGTCACATTTATTAATGCCACATCTCATATATGTTGAATTTTGTGTGACAATGTTAGTTAATTTGAAATATATTATGATATGAAACACTGCGTATTTCTACATGTAATATTGATAATATTTAAACATTTCTGGTCAGCATTGTTTTATCTCCTATTTTAAAATTAAAGGGGGGGGGGAATATAAATGCTCCCCACGCAGCAACGGCAGCCATTCTTGAAAGACGTTATTTACGCCACGAGCTGTCTGTCTATATGGAAATAATTTTGATAGTAACCAGGTTATGCTGATCGAGTTAATTGTCTAAAGTGTCATAGAAATTTTACTTTGAACAGTTACCTCAAACTCGAAGAACACTTGGTCAAACTTTCCATATTTTCTGTAAATTAACACTCTCCTCCTGCAACATCTGCAGCTTCCATATTCAAATATCACTATAAACTCATTGACCGTATTAATTTGTAAGCGCGTACCTGGTTTGGTGAAGTCTTGCTCGACAAATTGTTGAAAAGTCGTTTTGCAAAAAAAAAAAAAAAAAAAAAAGAAAAAAAAAAAACGAGTCGGGGCAGCACTACAAAAGGACGATCTTTTTATCCCTTACTGCCAGGGTGCGAAAAGTCTACCATGGTAATTAAGTTGTCTCAGCATGTCCTTATGGTAATTAGCAAAGATATTTGGGTGGACATGGCATGCACACCGAACCCCTTCTACCTCAGCCACTGGACCAATTAAGTGTCAGGTGTTTAGCTGCTGAGACAGACAGTTTTTGCTCACACAATTCTGATAGTGCTACTTTCTTGCAGCTCAGTGACAATAATCAACAGCGCAAAGTGAGTCTGTTTAGGGGGCTACCAGATAAAAAGTTTAGTCAAATGAAAAAAGTATGCTCCAGCTTGAGTTGTCTTGCCTACCCATGTTCGTTATAATATATATATATATATATATATATATATATATATATATATATATGTATATATACATATATATATACATTATATGTATACATATATCACACACACACACATATATATGAACAAAAAATAAAAACATCACTTGTAAAGGAGTTTTTAACACACACACATATACATACATATATATATATATATATATATATATATATATATATATATATATATATATATATATATATAAAATTATATATATATATATATATATAAAATTTTTCATCCTCGTGAATGCAGGTTTGTTGAATTTACCTAGGTTTAATAGCTTTTACATGGTGCGGGGTTACGTGTCCTTTCCGACTTGGTGGATTTATGGTCTGCCGCGGCACCGGTGTTGTTTGGATTTTCATGAAGTTAAATGCATCTAGGATTTTAAATTGTGATGTAAGCGATCAATTCAACTGTCTATAAATGCAGGTAGGTCTACCTCTCGTACGTACTTAAGTCCCGGTGGATTGGTCAAAATTTACATGAAACGTGGTAAATTATGGGAAAGGCACATCGCCATTCAGAGAAAATAAAAACCACCACCACCACCATCACCCCACCAACAACAACAGAAAAATACTTTCCACCGACCTATTTTCCCCAGCCTATTAGCAGACATATTTTTTTAAACTTTGGCATCACATGGCAATGTGCAGTTCTGTGAATCATTCGAGGCCCCAAATTTAGCTGGTAATTGTATCTGTTGTAGGTCTTTATGTTTTCGTGATTGTGGAACAGCCCCACCCTGTAGCTGCATACAGTGGAATTGCTGTCACTGTCTTCTCGTCGTGGGCATAAAACTGCTTAGAAAACATGGTATTCATTGTTTGGTTTTTAAAACCAGGGTGGAACCAAGGAATGCTCACATATTTTTATGGGGCCCTGTTGGGGTTTTAGGATTATTGGATTTTTGGGCCTTTTAAAAGGGATTATTTGTACTTCAAAAATGTGGATTATTGAAGTTTTCTTTTAATTTAGGATAAAAAAATTATTGAAATTTACCAAATTTTTAGGATTTTTTGCAATTTTATAAAGTATTTTTGGATTTTTTTGGTCAAAGCTTTTGGATTATTGGATTTTCGGGACCCCCCCCCCCCCCGCCTCTTTTATCGCGGCTCTATCAGAATATAAATATAAACACGTTTCATGGTAACAACTGTGCCAGATTCTAAAACCTACTTTGATGGCAAATTCTTGCATTGTCATAAAATCTTTATTTGCCCAAAGAATGGCTCACAAATACAATATACGCATTACTCGTTTGTCACGTCAGCTAATGAAATTGACAACTCAGAGGGTCTTTTGTTATTTTTCACGCATCAGGATTTCATGAAAAGTATCACAAACACACCGAACCACACGCGTTGCGTCTAGTCCCCATGGTTGCAAGAGTATCTTGGAAGTTGGAGGAGTTACTTAGAATTTGTGATTATAAAACAGGTCTGTGACTATGAAGACCCTTCCTGTCCAACAAAAGATTTAAGTCACCCTGAGTGACTGGTGCTGGTGCTATGCCCTAAAGTGTGTTGTTCAGTACATATAAGTGAAACTGGGGAAAAAAGTGTTCTACAGGCAGGTAGGTGTAAATGTCTTACCAACATTTCAATTTCAATAATCGCGCAGACTACATAGGCCTATATTTTTTTTCTAAGAGGATTGTTTTAGTCGCCATTGCTGGTTGTCATCTTAGTCAAGCAACTTATTTGTAGATTTCCAGTGCAAAGTTGTCAGGCAACCGATGTACGTCCCTAACATTGGTGAAACAAACAAACGTGTTCCGGAAAGCCGGTCTGATGTTGAGCCAAATAAGATTTTCTCGATTATAGGCCTATCGCTAAACAAGTGAATCGTTGATTGTTGGGTGATTGTAGGGTGCCTCTTTAGTGATTTGTGCGAAGGAGCGAGCACTGAGAGCTGTAGTTTAGGTCTTTAGGTAAGTTTGACGACAATTAGCAGTGAGAATTCGGCGTCATTGCAGCATAATGTATTAATGATATACCCACTGGGAATGCCCGAGAAGACGACCGATTCTCAACAGAACACTTTGGAGTGAAGCCATCACGTTGTCCTCCAAATCGCCGCCTGTTCAGCAGACCAAGCTGTGATATAGAAGGATGGGAATTCATCGTGTGCTGACTGCAGATCGTGAACTCGTCGTCTTGACCCGCTTGGTTCCCTCATCTCTCGCAGTCCATGATGCTGACACTAAAAAAAGGTAGCAGTACATCTTACAGTGACACCGCGCCATACAGCGGCGGAGAGACAAAGCGACAAAGGACAGTTTTTTTAGGGGGGGGGGGGGGGAGGGTTGGTCTCACAGATTAAGATGCTGATTCGCTATGATTCATCGAGTAAAAGGATCTTCAAACTATGGGTATAAACTATAGGCCTAATGGCCTGTTTTGTGTGTGTGTGTGTATAGGCCTACAGGCCTATGTATGTGTGTGTGTGTGTGTATATGCCCATAGTGTGGAGGTCGCCCACATACTTCTCATAGGCCTATTCCTGTGAAAATGACCAGCAGAGTGACTTTGATATATTGTTGTTCACTGTGGCCTAATATGTCAAATATAAGATTTTATCTTGGTCAGTTTGATGTATTCCTCAATCACTATCATTTACTGGAAGAATGTTAAATTTCATGCAATGACATAACAACGGAAGCTACTTTTCGACTTTATTCGAGCTTCGTTTTCACTTGACCAGTTGAGTCCCAATCAAGGTTTGCCATCAAAACATAACACAAGTAATAGACCTATTTAAAATAAAGGCATATATTTACATTAACTGTGCTTCAAAGCAAAAGGCTCTGTGAGTGAATGATAGGCCTGTATATTCTTTTTCATGGCAATGTATTTTTTTTTCATGACGGTCTGTTTTTGTTTTTGTTTTTTTGTTTTTTGTTTTTTTTCAGGACAAGTAATTGTCCTAAAACTCCACAAGTTAGTTGCATATGACCATATACATGAAAAGATGTTAATCACAACTTTCACAAACGTATACATATGGTATATTTACTTCGTTTAGAAAACGAAGAAAACAACATTTACCGATTGATATACAAAAATTACATGTACATGTGCCATTGTACATAATCCAGTTAAATACACTAAAATGTGACAATGACGTTCGTCAGCGAATTTTAGAGCTCCAGTCGCATTGAGCCTACATTGCGTGCGCAAGAAAGTTAGTTACTTGATACATCTTCATTGCTGCTTTCAATTAAAATGTTATGTTACAGTTAAACCACTAGTCTAAAAATATGAATCACACAACATTCAAAATAACCACTTTCTGTCAATCAGCAGAAGGATGTGAACGTGACAGACTACCCTGAACTTCTGCTGATAATCTATGAATATATTTTCTGCAAAACCACACCCTTTGACGAAGTATCATTGCATTACCGCTAGATATCAAGTGATGAGCAGTACCATCCAGATATATATAGGCGTTACAAAAGCCCAAAGAAAATGATCTTTAGGATTTCTAATCACCGTGAACATGACTGAATATTTCTTCGGTGAGATCCCGCCAGCGAAAGTCGTTTAGAAGTACGGCACGGCCGAACAGGGCGAACCGAAAATTGTCAAAAGAAATTCGTTCATTATGATTTTTTTTTCTGGCGACATTCGTTTGAATTTCCTGGAACCGAAAATTTGTTCGTTAGCTCCGCAGATGGGATGCTGATCCGTTCATCTGTCCGTCTCTACAATTTTGCATTTTCAACCTCTCTTCTCAAAACCGATATCCAGATTCTCTTTCAACTTTGTGGGGTGTGTGCTTCAGCTGTGCCTGTATCGTGTGTTTAAGTGTGGACGGTTTAGTGATTTCTAATTTTTTGTTTATGGGTGTTTTTATATATTAAAAAGCTTCCTGAAACCTCTGCGCATGTTGATTACTTCGCGTTTAATTGCATTTCTTTATGTTCTTGTAATTTTTTACTTCTCCAAATAGCAGACTGTATTTTATTTCAACTTTCGGGACTGCACCTTGACGACAGCTACGATCAGATGGTGGGCGATTTTTTAAAATTTACAAAGACCATTTAGTGTACATGTTGGCATTGTTATTACAAATTTATCAGCGAACACGTGTATACGTAGCTTTCTTCAAAACCTCTGACCATTTCAAACTTGGAGGCATGTACCTTGGATGAGTCTTGATCTGCCAAGTTTGTTTCATTGGTCATGATTCAGTATAATTTGGGCTTATCTAATGACTTTTTCCTTCATTTCAGGAAATCTTGAAAGGGTTTCTTTTTCTATAACACTACACGAATTGTTTCATAGCTTAATGGCTGCACATCTACGCTATCCCAAACATTTCTTGGTTGATCTTTCCCCGTAAAACATGAAAAACTGTGGATTTTGTCTTGGAATTTCTCTTTTCGTGAATCCGAAAATGCAAAGAAAGCTTAAATTAAACGTTCATGAAATTATGAATTTTTATGATAGTTGGTGACATAAAAGCGTTACTAACTTCATGGCCCTAAAATACCATTTGTGGTTTTATGGTACACCATAAAAAAATATGGATGTGTTAAAAGTTCAGCAGATTGTGAATATTTCCGATGAAATATGCCAATTCATTGTGTTGAAAAAATGGGTGACATTTTCAGTGCCAGGAATGCAGAATCTTTTATGCTGATGTCCAGCACCGTGTAAATACTACCGCATGCGGAATTTTCACTTTCCTATTGCACTTAAATTGATGGGTACGTTTTGACTGTGACATTGCGTGTTTAATGCCATAAGTGTTTGATCCCCGCTAATTGACAATAGAGGACCATGGAAATCGCCTCAATTGCTTGTTATAAAATAGTGACGCATATGTCCATCTATATTTGCCAGATACATTTTATCCCTGTATTTCAATTCATGAAACTTTGTCTCACTTTTATGTTAAAAAGGGTAGGTGCAGCAAGCGGGTGCAAGGCATCATGTTATAATATTAATAGATGAGGTCTGAATGCCTTCAAAGTATAGACCGCTCCTGACAGAGCCAAGTTGTGGCCATTAGTATTCAGCTCTTCCTGAGTGGCACTGAATGTTATACAAATTATGCGTATAGGCGCCTGTCAAATGATGGGATTTTCTTATCAGTGCTTGATCAGAAACGTGTTTCGTGTCATGCGCAGTTTGAGGTCGGACGGATGAGAACTTCGTTGTATCACTTTGTAATATACTCAAATGTCACAACGTATACAAAATGAGAATAATAAGTGCATGTGACGTCACAATTATTATTATTATTATTATTATTATTATTATTATTGCGAATAATTGCACCTGGGGCAGTGGTGAGCAGGGATTTATTCCAAGATGAATTCAAGTAAGGTAAAGATCAAATGTCCATGTTACAAAATAAATTTGCGACAGAGCTGACTGAACGTTCAGTCGGAAGACCGCAACTGATTCAGTGTCCATTATTTCCTAATTGTTTTGTACAATCATGTAAAACATCAGCATCATTCAGTCATGCACCCCGCTCCAAAACTACTGATAAACCACTCACTGGAGCGAAAAACATCTTCAAACGTAAGAAATTTAGTTTCGTTTCAACATATTTATTTTGACTAGCTGCAGGGTTAATTAGGCTGGGAGGCCTCCAAACGCAAAAACACACAATATGTTGACAGACTACACATGATATCACAAGGAACTGCAGTTCTACGAGAGAGAAACATATGGAGATGCACATTATATGTCTTACATACAGAAGTAGAAAATAAGCCTTCGTTATCATTGATGTTATACCATTTACATTGTATGCTTTTTTCTGTGTTTAAAAAGGCAAGGATTGCATAGAGAAAAAATTACAAATGAAAATAAACATGATCCTCGGTTTGTTTTTCCTTAAGAGAGAGCAAAATTTGATCCTACACTCTAACTGATGTCAAACAGAGATGACAGGCGACGTACTACTTTCAGAGATTGCACTGAAGATTTTTTGACAACAGTCGCGTTATAACTACATGTTGTTGGTGCTTTGGTAGAGCGTCAGAAAGAGGCTAATACAGGACTTGCCTTTCGCCAAACGGGCTCTTAAATCAGATGGCCAATTGATTACCGAATCCAACTTGTGTGATGGACGATGTAGTATCCTTCAGACGCTACACGCTTTGCACTTATGTGACCGCAAGGTGATGACGATCTAGAAGCAGTGCTCTAAATTTCGCTTTTGGTTCATAGCTTTACCTTCTTAAATATTTCAAAATTTATATTACAAAGTAATACAACGATGTTTTCATACCATGTGCCCTGAGATATAGTAAAACAGTGTATGTGTGTAATTTACTATGTCAATTCCTCTTAATATGCCATATATATCGGTACCAACTGGAAAATGATCCGATTCCATGTCTCTGACAATATATTTTGGGCACACTACGGCCATCTCCCGATATTATTGACGCAACTTCATCCACGTCAGTCACAAGAGAACTTTGTCTCACCGAAAAAATCTATGATAATGACTACGTAAATAACATCCAACTGTGAAGCTATATGATGTTATATATTTTATGTTTGTCCGTTTACTCAATTATTGTGTGTGTGTTGGTATACAGGTTGACATTTTACCTGTTGCGTACAAATTAAAGGGAATGATAAATGCTGCTACTACCAGGTGGGTAATCGTATTTTTATTATTTGCATAGGGCTGGCGAATATATACATAATCACTTGCCAGCTCAAGAAGTGAGTAACACCTCAACTAAGGGTCCCCTGGCCGGCAGGCCCAGCTCACAGCGATGAACGAAAACCCAATCATTGCTTGGCCATTGTAGGATAACATCACAGCTGAAGAGCCCGCCCAGGAAGTAAAAAGTGGCCCACTTTTTCCGCCCGCTTCCTATTACCTTTGAAGATGTATGCTCTGTTGCGCATTTGATACTCGCTTTCTGATTGATGATGATGTGTGAACCTTGTGTACCTCGACCAATCACCAAGCTTCCAGGATGTACTGGACATGTAGGACACTGTTCCAGTGTAAATTTCGATCTTCAAGCGGTTACGAGTAAGCAGCCCATAAAATCTAGCGTCTGTGTAACCATCAAATGGTGTTGCACAGGGACTTCTGGAGCTGTAATTTCCTTTCTATTTAAGGACCAGACACCTATCAAACGGAGCCATTCAACCAATCGAAATTAACAGAGAGTCCATTAAACCTGGTCTCTTATCTTTTATGCAGACACCTTGTCGCAACAGTTTTAACCCCATTTCAGGACAATATTAAATGCATCTAGGGTCACTTCTTACATGACCCGTGGACTCTTTCAATTCTAATTGTCTCCAGAGCCCCTGGCACAAAATCGCCGCCGACCTCTGATCGTTCATCCTCTTACTCTGTGATGCTCCATGTTGCTTTGTTTCAAAGCTGGTAAGGGACGGTCAGATCCATGAAAACCGCATGAGATTGCCACAAAGACTCAGTTTCGTTGCGGAAGCGCCACTACTCCTGTCCGTTTCATGCCTACCAATGTTTATGCAATGGAAATTAAAACTGAAAGCCGCAGCAGATTCTTAAAACATTTATGGTCTTACCAAAATGAAAAGAAATTGCGTGAGGCGGAAAAGATACTATCTAAAATATTAAATTGGTAATTGAATGTCGTCAAAAGGCTCTTTCTAAGAAGTCGGAAGAGCCACACGTAATGGATGGTCTTTTCCATTTTTTCGGACTTGGATGTCATGCGCACATGTAATCCCATTTAACCCTTACCTAACCACCCTGAATAGACCAAGTCGGTCACATCCCCTGACATATTCTAAGTGTCAAGACGCCTTTAGTGGCATTAAGCGACGGGCAATGAATACTTATATTTATACTTAATATCGTCCTCGAAATTTGCAGACAAAACACTTAATCAAAGTGCAAGAATACATTGGAGAGATATAGCAGGCAACAGCTTAAATGATTGAGTTGCTGTCACCGGGTCAGCCTAAGAAATTATTAACAAAATTACCCACGAACATATGACCCTTGTCTCATAACTAACACAGATCAAGATTTGTATGAGATCGGTCTGTTCCACAGGCAAATACCACGTATATAAATGCGCAAATCAGGACATGAAGGGTTTTAACTTGTAGCTTGAGACGGGTTAAATTCTAAATAAAAAAACATGGTCGTTTTCGAATTTGAAGGATTTGAATCAAAATATGAAGAGGGGCATAATGCTCCATCATCAACCTATTATGTCAGCGTTTTGACAAAGGTTTAATTCTACAGTATATCAGCTTTTGATACATGTGGTTTTCTTTATCATAAAACCACTGGCATTTGGAATTTTATAGGGCAACTTAGTCACTACAAATCTGCCGTATATCCTCAAACGTTTACCTGAACCAATTTTATAACGTGTGGTAAATTGTATACTGACTTCCATTTTATCAGTGTGAATTCATCTGAAGTAGAAAAAAATCTATGCAAGCTTAACCCCAGAAAGGCTAAGGGGTAAGATGACCTACCACATCGAATATACAAGGCGGGTGCAAAGGTCTTATCACAGCCACTTGCAAAAATTGTAAACATGATGCTCAGCACACCCTCTTTTCCTGACCTGTGTAAAGCAGCTGAAATAGCTCCCATTCACAAGAAAGATCGATGTGCTGAGTAAAAACAACTACAGACCAGTACGTGTTTTATCCTGCCTCTCAAAAATTTGTGAAGCCATAATCAATTCTCAGTTCTCTGAGTTTTGCCGTAAAGTATTTGTACCGTACCTCTCAGCTTTTCGTGCTGGTTATAGCTGCTACTATGCTCTGATCGATCTGGTTGAAACCTGGCGCGCTCAGCTTGACAAGGGAGAGACTCTGGCTGCAATTCTTTTGGACCTATCAAAGGCCTTTGATTGCCTGCCAATTGATCTCTTAATTGCCAAGCTGCATGCATACGGTCTCTCTATTAGATGGATGGAACTTTTTGCCAGCTATCTGGGGCATAGGAAGCAAAATGAAAATTGGAAGTGAGAGGAGTACATGGTTCGATATGATCAAAGGTGTCCCCCAGGGCTCAATTTAGGGGCCAGCTCTCTTCATCTGCTTCATAAATGACCTTTTATTTGCCATAAAATTCTCCACACTGACAAATTTTGCTCATGACAGTACCATTAGCGCCAGTGGAAAAAATTGTTTCAGTCCTTAAGAAATCCCTTCAGGAAGACTCCCAGCATGCCCTTGACTGGTTTGAAATTAATGAAATGCAAGCAAATAAAGAAAAAAAAATCTAGGCCTTCTGCCTTAGCAAACCAGAAACTCCTGTACCTATCCCCCTTAATAATGACGCCCTCCTTGGTTTCCAGGATTCAGTTAACCTGCTTGGAATCCATATTGATTCTAGACTTGCACAAGTCCTTGGTGCATGTCCCTCTTTTCCCATCCCGTGGTCCCACCCAGAAGTACGATATATTTCCCCTCCACAAAGTTAACTGTATAATATTATGCCAACTACACAGTATAGTGTTATTAACACGATTAAGTAGGCCCTACTGGCATTTTTTTAACTGGTCGACACTGCCGCCATGCCGGTTTTAACAGTAGCAGCTATTGAGTCCTAGTCAGTTCTAATTCCATCATCATTGCGATAAGGCTAAGTGGCAATTAAGTGATCTTTGATGAAAGCTTGGTTATATTAGTCACTGACCACTCAAGCGAGACAAAGCTGACTGTCTCCCTGCGGCTGCTTACACCATATTCTGCCTTGCTGAAAAGAACTAAACTCCCATCCCTGTTCCACTGGCGCTTCCAGGTCCTTGGTGCCGAGACGTACAAAGCAGTAAATAATATATCCCCCCAGTACATCCAAAATCTGTTTATCAAGAAAGGTACCGAGTACCAGCTACGTGACCTCCATACACTGAAGACACGCCTTCACAAATCAACAGAGAATGCCATGCAATGGAACAGATTACCTGTATATATTAAGGAAAACAAAAGTGACTCAGATTTTAAAAGAAATTTCAGTTCTTTCGATTATCTTTTAAAAAAATACCGACATGTATATCTATGTATTTCGTTATTGCTTGACTGTGTTTTTTTGAAATGCTATGTTAGTGTGTTTAATTTATATCTTGTGTATGTCGGCTATATAAGCTCTAGAAGCTTGGGTTGTATGTGTTTTAAATGTCGGCAATAAAGAAAACTTATCTGTCTATCCATTCACTCTCAATTAAGCCGCGGACGGTTGCACAGTTTTCTCTGTAGGTGCACACTGGGACGTAATTGGACTTGAGAGTATACTTTGAGGTCTCTGGCCCTGAAATAAAGTAATGCAGTGAGTGAAATTAGAGCACTTCAGAACTTTTATATTAATCTACATTTAACATTGGCATTGGCATCGGTCGGTCGGGCTGTCTGTCTGTCTGTCTCGGGTGGGAGTTGTGGGGTAGAAATGGGCTTCATACGTCCGCCCTCTGGGAGGGTGTCAACACCAAACCTGCTGTGATGGCTTGGTTCGAGAATGTTCTGCCCCTTTCCTCCTAAAAGACAAGTGGCACACAAAGTGTTAGGAATTTTAGATGTAAGTGGGAACGGTTCGGTCTTGCAGGAGTTGTCATGGAACACGTGCGTGTCGTATCGTATGGTAAGAAGACGTTTTCTAAAAGGGTAGTTTTCTGGTGTCTACAATTAATGGACACCTCTGATCCTGTAGTACATGCGCGCGTGATTGAATAAGACAATCCTATTAAGGACAACCGATTGATCAGATTTGTTCTTCATACCAATTTACAACCAAAAACTCAACGGCTACCATGCGCAGGGTGATAAAGATTAACCAACTGTAGAAATCGATGGTGATAGCCGTTAAAAATACCATGGATAGACGAACAGGGTAGTCAGGACATGTGACTTAATACAAGATATAAAGAAAAAAAGCAACAAGAGATAGATGATGGGATTCAACAGAGGAAAATGTACGGAGGGGTTTCTTTATTTTAAAATATTACTTTTTGCAGATCTAGACAAAAAGCCTAATGCGGGTCTTTGAAGCTTCTGCATTATCCAATCCAATCAACCCACGGTGAACGGGCATTTAAACTTTATCAACTTGACAGTTTTGCGTGTCATTTGACATTTTAATCGTGTTTAATTGGTATCTGGTTTCCGAAATAGTTAAGTCAGGAAAAAAACACAAAAAGATGTAAAATGTTCAACAACATGAAGATCTATACATAAGGAGAGCATTCAGTTGCGAATACAAAGCCAGTGGGTAGTTTAGCTATTAAGCAATGAAGTACAATATGAAAGGTCTCTCAGCACGTTTTGTCAGATGTTCCATATCATGAGGTCTCCACTCCTTCAAAAGTATTATACTGACAGCCATATTATATTGATAGTCTTCTGCAAACAATTCAATACGAAAAAGTCTGCAGGTCAGCACAGCAATTTCCATGGAACCAATGTTTAAAGCTCACGACTGAACACAAGAAATATGGCATAATAAAGGCAAAAAAGAACAAGATAGATATACTTAGATCTGAGCACCCAATATTCCACAATGCACAGCAGTAGAGATAATCGTCTGCCGAATTAGATTCGTGCAATGACTACAGATCTGCTCGGGTGGCAGCAGGTGCGCAGTCACTGTTGAGATTGCGCCATGGCAGGCGACAGATTTACCATGAAGACATGATTGGACGAATTCCATTGTGCGTCTTTCCAATCTAAAAACCTTAAAATGTTAAAGTCCATCCAGGTCGAGAATCATACAGGGTCGCACGCTACTCTCTTTCTTAAAATTTTGCTTAGATGCTTCTTTTTGAGGGAAGAATAACAGAGAAAAAAAATCACCACGATTCATTCACGTGTAACTCATTGCCCAATGGCCCTATTCCCAGTGATAATTATCCAGCAACCGGTTCTGCACATCAAGGTCAAAACGCTTCTCCTGTTGTTAGATTGAGTAGGTCATGAAGACCTATGCTTGAATATGGTGGTTGATCGCATAACGAAATAATCTACTGCAGTGTGAAGATGAATGTACTTCCATTTTACGAAAACGAAACAGAAAAAAAATATTTCTTAAAATTGGGGTCTTAAAATAGGTGTGCTTTTTAAGTTCGTCAGCATATCCTACAACATATGCTATTTAGCCGCTTTTATGCACTCTGGTTTTCACTTGTTCCACTGTAAGCCTTTATCTCCTGTAGGAGCACAAATTCCTAAACTGACACGATCACTTGAAGTGCGCCGCATTAGAATATGGTCCCCCTGCTGTGCAAATGTTATTTCTGAAAGAAGAGCAATTATTCAAAACATTTTAGATGGCACTTTTACCTTAATTTCTTATTCTGCCCAAAATTAATTGATTAAATTAAACTTTTTATGGACCCATAAAAGAGGTGATGCGGGTTAACGCTTTTGACAGTAACCCTGCGAGACCTAGCGGCGGTGTGTCGTCATGAAACATATTCCCACTAAAACTGAACGGCCAGCTTCTGACGTTGTAAATTCATTTAGGTTGCCCCGTCTCTTTTGTTGATTAGAATAATATGCCATCCATCAACGGTTCTCGTCACTGTCTCAACCCGTTGTGTAGAGTGCTCAGCCGAAAACCGTCGACTCCCCCTGCACAGGGGCAAATGGGTACACGTTTTAGTCACCTTAGTCTTGTCAGGAATTTGCATGTGCAATTCCCATGTAAATTCCAAAAAGGAATGCCTAGCAACTAAGTAAATTTACTGTTTGTCGAGAATACCTACCTTCACATGGAACAAGTGGTACCTTAAGGCCCCACCAGGAAAAGAAAGAGAGGAAAAGACTTGTAATGCTTGGGAACGACAGCTATTCCATATGAACGAAATATATTTCCGAAATATATTTCATTTCAACGAAACAACATTGCATGCGCGTGAAAAAAAAAAGATTATGCGCATGAGCAAAAGAGAATTTTTGTGTTCGCACGTGATGTTATATCCCTGGGGATATAATCTCTTTAGGATGTTGACGTTTCATTCTTGATGGGAAATGAGAGAAAAGTGAAATGTAGAAACTACTATTTCTTGCGAAAGAACTATAATTTGAGGGAACGAAATCATGTTGCTGAGGAACGAAATAATGGCTTTTCCTGCATGTCCCTTGGGAGGCTCATGGAGTACTTATACAAAAGTTGAGAAAGTGCGTTAGGTTATCTTTCCCTGTTCTTACTAGATTTTCTTCAAAAATCAATGGTCTTCAGTGCTGTGTAGTATACCGGACAATGGGTATTTCACCGAAATATATGTGGTACCCCCACCCCCGACATGTGATATATAAGTCGCTTGAGCTATGTAAGCAACCATCTGCGTGTATTCACATAAGTTGATGAACTTTAATTAAGGTACCTATGGCAGATCATGACATACAGACATCAAAATGCGAAACTACATGAAAAAAATTAACCATTTGCATTTATGCTTCATTGTAATTTCCACACCAAGACAGCCTGTATCTCCTCCGACCTTAAGATATTCATAGCAGTATTGATAAGCCAAGAAGCATCAGACTGGATAATTTATTTCAATTGGGAAAAGTCACCCGTGACGTTTCCGCTTTGTTTTGTTTTATTTTCTTTTTCTTTTTGGCTTGGTAAATGACAACGAGAGCTCAGAGTGAGCAACCGCTAATTATTTCCATGGACAATCACAGCACATTTAACTGATCCTGTTGGCAGGTTACCATTTTGTCGGTGGGAATAAAACTTTTTATGCTGCTTTTCTTTGACCTATCCCACACGGTTGGGTGGCATGTGTTACGCCATGCCAATTTCTTTTTTTTTTTTTTTAAATAAAAGACAATATTTTTTACCTTAGATTTTGCAGAAAAAAAACGTCAGTGAATTTTCCCAGGCCTTATTATGAGGAGACGAGGGCTACTAGAAAGTGTCTTTGAAGTGTTTGCACAGAACAAGTTGATGCTAATGACAAGCACATATGATCTGACACGGGAATAAAGGACAGAATCACATACATGGGATATAATTGGTGGCTTCCGAGGTTTCCTTGTAATAGGCCTAATTAATCCGTCCACTCTAGCACCGAAGGGCACCCTTTCTGGCCAGTTTCAAGGCAGTGTTCCGTCTGCAGGGTCACAGATGACGCACAGCTGAAGGTTATTGAAAATCAACTGGGAATTTTTTGGTCATCTGGCAGCAACGTCATTCAAACTTTTCTGATCGGAGTCGTTTGTTTGACTGATTGTCCGATGTGGACAATGTAGACGCTCTGGTACCATTGCATTCACTGTTTCTGCTGTCAAACTGGTCAACAGCGACCCTCAATTTCAAGAAGTCGTCTGCTCCATCCGTATTATTTAATGTTGTCCTCTCTCAAACTATTTCCGATGAAAATTTCAGGGAAAGTTTACAAGAATGGCATATGCCAATTATCGACATCTTTCGCAGGCGCACCCTGGGCGCTTAGTACCAATGTCCAGGGTTCTTCCACAAAGGCTTTTGACTCAGTTAAATGGTGTGACCTCCTTAGGGTTAAGGTCAAAAATGTTCTGATGGCAGTGTACCAATTTTCAAACCTAATCTCTGTTATTGATTTTACTAATGCCATTATCATAAAAAAAATTTAAGTTCCCGTTATCTGTGCATATAGAAAACATCAGTGGAGCAGTACTTGCCACAGGACAGAAAAAAAACCTGGTAAAAATAGCTCAAAATGTATAGAATAATAGGCTTCGTGTATTAGGTATACCAGAATCTAATAATGGATTTTCAGGAAATGCGCGGCAAAGAATGGCAACTTAACTCGACATAAACCAGATTAACGGTCATTCCGGGCGAATCCAATTTGATTTATATTTGACGGCAACATTTTACATAATATTTGACAAATAAATAAATTGCTCGGTGGCGACAATTTTCTGTTGACACTTGACGGACTGGACAGCAGATAAGGTATAGTTACGAGCGAGGTGTATAATGAGCCAAATTAAAAACAGGCCATAACACATAACATGTCATGGTATTCGCGTCATGGCACAAAATGGTGCCTTATCGCATAGAGAGCCAATCACGTTGTGTTCATCCTTTTCTTACAGTGATTTCAGACTCAATTTCATCACAGCAGAACCTTTCATTCAAGTACCAACATGTATATTAGTTGCAAAGACCACACGAATGGTCTATCAACAAGTTTCCGCCCGCTTTACCGTCTCAGCGCACTGACGAAAACTGTTGACTCGATCAAAACTTGAGAATGAAGGAATTAAATGGCCAATCAAATCTGTGGTCTGATTAGATCCCAAGGCGCTTCCAGTTTGTTTCTAGCTTAAAGGTAGGTCAACGGGATGTTTTTGTCCGATTGTATCTGTGAAAACTGTAAATGGTCGAATCACACTGCGGCATTTATACTGTGCTTACTTTCCTGTGGCTGGCTGTCTGCTGGTTGTACTGTGCATCAAAAGAATTTGTCCACTGATTTGTTCCTTTGTATAAGACAGTGCACTTTTGATAGTGTCAAGGGTACGTTCGGTCAGGACTTTTTTTTCACATGTGACCAGCCTTGTTCCTCTATAGTTTCTGTCAAATGTCTGGGTTTATATCAATAAATTTTGATGCTGACGTTGGAGGCCATGCAATTCAATATGTTTTGGAATTCCGTCACTCATGTCTTAGTGTGGTACTCTCCTTCTCTATATTTATCCAAGATATTGTTTATTAAGTTGCAATTGGCGCTTTACCGGTAGCGCATGGTCTATGTCTGATACATGATGGATTGTACTTAATTATCATGCCTGTTTATGATTATTAAACAAAACTTCTGAGAACAGCATAAATCCCAAAAAACAAAATGTGAAATGAAAAAATAAAATAAAAAAGATAAATAAAGCACTGAAAGTGTGCCCTTAATGACGATACCTAAGGTAGAGATTTGTATAATCTCCAATGTTTGTGTATTCGTATTGTGTATTGTTGCCGACATGTACATGTAGATCATAATCTATCTATCTATCTGTCTATCTGTCTGTCTGTCTGTGTGAGCATGCATATATACTGCTGGAGGGGGGATGCCACCCCATTGGTTTAACATGGGCCGCTCTAAATATACCTGATATGGAAAATATGGGTGTTGCAAGGAATATTATTAAACATCAACAGGATAGCTTAGGGTACACCTGAGCATTCATACCCGGGAGTCACACACACACACAATGTCCTGAAAGCAAGACAACAGCCACAGAGAACTGTCTGGATTTGACAGGGGCAGAATCATTGCGATGTTGGAGGCTGGCCTTTCCCAGCGAGAGGTTGCCAGGATAATGGGGTGCCCCAGGCCATCGGTAAAAAAAAGTGGTGAGACCATTTCCAGGAAACCAGGAGGATGCAAGAGGAAGGCTGGGTCTGGGCAGGGTGGCATTATACCTCCATGATCTGGGCGACCAGGATGGAACCGATGACCCATACGTGATGCAGTATGTGAAGAGGACGAGGTTTCTTTCCACCGAAACGTATTGCCAGCAGTTCGTGGCGCCAGGCCTGCACCATCAGAGCATCACAGTCTACCATTAACAAGGGTCTGGTGTCAGCAAAACTGAGGGCATACAACCCTGCCATTGGCATCCCTCTCAGTCCCACATACAAGGCACGATGGGTACAGTGGTGTGAGGACAGGCCCGTAACCAGATAAATTATGGGGGGGGGGGGGTGTCAGAAAACATGAGGATGGAACTGCGAGGGAGCATAGAGCGACCGAGTGGGGGATAGTTTGGGAGGAGGGTGTACCCCCCTCCCAAGGAAGAATTTTTTTAATGACATAATGGTGCATTTTGGTGAATCCCTTACCAATTTATTGGATGGAACTCCTTGTTTTCAGTAAATATTTTTGGGGGTGGCGGGGTGGGTGGGGTGGGACGCTTTTGCAAAACATATAATTTCATGTTTGGAACGAGCGGGACTCGAACCTGCAACCTTTGGCACCAGTCACCTAGCTGAAATGGGTAACGCACATACCCACTCGATGTCCCTTTAGGGTGGAACTCCTTGGAAGAATATTAAACTTTTAAGGGTAGAACTCCTTGGTTTTATTTTTTTTAATTTATTTATTTATTTATTTATTTGTTTGTTTGTTCGTTTCTTTATCTATCTTTTTCTTTCCTTCTTTATTATTTGAGGGCGTGGAACTCCTTGGAAAAAATATGATTTTTTAAGGGTGGAGCTGATTATTATTATCATTATTATTATTATTATTATTATTATTATTATTATTATTATTATTATTATCATTATCATTATCATTATCATTATCATTATCATTATCATTATCATTATTATTATTATTATTATTATTATTATTATTATTATTATTATTATTTTGATGGGTAGGGGGTGCTTGTGAGTGGGGTAGAACTTTTTTGCGAAACACATTTTATTCTTTTCAGGGTAGAACTCCTCGGGAAATGTTAAAATTTTTTTAGCGCGGAACTCCTTTTTATTTTATTTTATATTTTAATTTTTTTTTGGTGGGGTGGGGGTGGGGGTGGGGGTGGGGGTGGGGGCAGTGGTGGAACTCCTTCATTTCTATTAAGCATATTTGATCCTGATTATGGTTTTCTGTACCTCCCTTCTTTTCTGTTCTCTTCCTTTTTCCCCTTTCTCTTCTCTTTTTTTGGGGGGGGGGGTGGGGTGGCGTGGGGTGGGATGGGGATCGGGGGAATGGAACTCCTCACCCCCTCTGGTTACCGGCCTGGAGGAACTTGCAGCCTGGACCAGAAATCAATGGAATAGCGTGATGTGGTCAGATGAATCCTGATTCATGCTTTGATTTCCACGATGGAGAATAAGGGTTCGACGAATGCCTTCCGAGAGGTTTGTAGCAGGATGTATGGTTGAACACGATCGCTACGGAGGAAGCAGTGTCATGATTTTTTTTGGAGGGGGGGCAGCAATAGGGGAAACAGCTCTCATCAGGGTGAACAAGGCACTAATAGGCAAGCGCTACATGGATGGGATCCTGCCCATAACTGACGAATGGACTTAACAATATCCAGGGCTACTGTTTCGTCAGGATAACGCACGACAACACGCTGCCTTGCCCGAGTCAGCATGCAGGATCTACAGCAACACAATATCCCATTGTTGCCATGGCCAGCCGGTTCTCCTGGCCTGTCCCCCATCGAGCATTTGTGAGATGTACTTGGCCGTCGAGTGAGGTGTGAGTATTGAAGAACCCGCAGCCACCATGGACCAACTGGCACGGAGGTTCACAGACCAGTGGAATCAAATTCGCCATGTTGAGATCACCAAGCTGGCAAGGAGCATATTAAGGTGGATCCAAGCTTGCTGACAGAAGGGCGGTGGTCACAGCCGCTATTGATGCGTGCAGCCTCACAACAACAACAACAACAACAACAACAACAACAACAACAACAACAACAACAACAACGTCCTTATAAGGACTAGCATTTTCTTCAAAAAGAGATATGAAAAGCAATGGTGTAATAAAGTAAACAAACTCCCCACACACATCTTCATAACACGTGCATAATGTTGACCAAGGGGCGGTGTATGCGATCTTTTTCTTCAGCAGTACATATATATTTTATGACCACACAAGCATGCACAACTGGATTTCTGTTTTCAGGTTTAACTGCAAAAATTAGGTTGCCATTTGGTTGGTACCCCCGCTGAAAGCAAGTACGGACATATGAGGAAGGTTCACAGGTTATATTTTGGCAATTTTTTTTTCTTTTTTTACAAGTGGGTAAAAAAAGTACCTTCGCTTTCTCGACTGCAAGCGCATGCTTTTGAAATCGGACCAAAATGAAAATGCACATGTGTTTACTCTTTAAACATGAAAATCTTGTCATGTAACACACATATCCCGTCCTGGGGCCTGCCGTTCATGCATATTTAAAGTGTGTGTGTCAACACACACTTTTCGGTTTTTCCTAAAATTCTTTCTTTCTTTCTTTCTTTCTTTCTTTCTTTCTTTCTTTCTTTCTTTCTTTCTTTCTTTCTTTCTTTCTTTCTTTCTTCACCAGTGAATTTGTCCGACATTTTTCTTTGACACTATTATACATAGAAACTCCAAACTTGGCATGATTGTACCTCCATACAAGGAGTTTGGCCTGCTTATGCAGAGAAAGAGGGGCATTTGAAATTTTATATCTTGAATATTTTCAAAACTATAACACATAGAGATGTCATTTCTATTAGGATGGTATTGACCATTGCGCATCTAATGAATTTAAAACAAAAGTTGCAGCAATTTAAACTATGCTAATTAGCAGTATTTGAAACTTTAAACCTTGAATATCTTCAAAACTATTATAGATGGCGATGTCATTTCATCTTCTACTAGGGTGCTATTGACAGTTGTGCATGTAAAGAATGTAAAACAAAAGGCGTAGCAATTTAAAGAATGCTGAGTAGCACCATTAGAAATTTTAAATCTTGATGACTTCAAAACTGTAATAGATAGAGATGACATTCCAACTTCTACTCCTATGTTATGGACTAGTTGTACATTGCCATGCCAATAAGCTTTGAAGACACACACGCACTGATGACGTAAGCAGGCGTTGCATACGTGCGGCTTGTTATTTCAGCGCAAATGATCCTTTCATGCACCAAATATTTTTACAGCCTTCAGATAGAAACTATTCGTGTTGATTAACGTTGCTTGACAGATCCGTACTCCTTGTAGCGCATTACGTGGATGAATGAATACGGTGGAACATCATGCTCTGTATGTTTACATGAAGTAGACGGCTTGTGATCACGCGAGATCGGACGGTCAGAAACACGTGTGACATGAAATGCAGCAAAACGCGCGAGACTTTGTAGACATTATTTGACAGGTGATTAAATCATTGAGACACGCCACATCTATCATACGACTGTTTCATCTTTGAGCTATTGGCAGTGCAGCTGTTTTTGGAGGAGAGAGCAGTGACTTTGATTCATGGAAGAAGTACCATTATCATAGCTATCCTGTTGCAAGACTCAATAACGGAGATCACCGGCACCTTCTAAGTGTCCATAAACCTTGACGTAGACTAATAAAGATGTGAATATAAAGCGAAAATGAGTCCAAATAATCACTTATCTCAACTCTCCAAAATCTAAAAATCTGCAGGCTAGCGGATAAAATGGTAATAAAACAGAATCTCGCACGGCAAATGAATTGTTTTATTTTTACTTTTTTTATGCCATTTCTTTCTGATTGTATTATGGCAAGGCGTCCATAACACTTTGGTCAATAAACTACCGAGAATTTAATCCATAACAAAGCCAAGAGGAGAGGAGACTGGGTTCTATGTAACTCTGTAGGTGTTTATGTTGACAATTAAATCACAATGATAGCTTTACGTCATTTTCCACTTGACAAAGTTCTATCCCCGATTAACAACATTGTCATTATAACGATTACATATTTGTTTTGCGGGCATTGGGACCATTTGCGGCCCGCAGTATTCGTTTTGCTGCCCGACAGTGTTCATTCGCGTCACGTGCAAATGATCACTGAGCGCTGTACAATGATCCCAATGACATAAAACAAAACATTATTATACTATTATTATTCATCTGTAGTATTCCCTAAGCCAATTAATTAGCATTTAATGCATGTTGCAATGTAAATATAAGCCCTATATTCAGTCACCCTCGCCATTTATGCCCGCAAAATGGGTGCAAATGTCATTTGCAGGCCGCAAATTTTATTTCCAGCCCGCAACCTTGCCATTTATGCCCTTCGTTATGGTGTCAATGTGTCGGTAATGCACTATAAATGACTCACAATGGCAGATACAGACCGTATTTGTTTGCGCTAAAGTTCTTTAAGTTTACTCTTTGGATTCAACAAAAAATGCCTTGAGTTTACTCTTTGGATTAAAATATATAAAAAAGCTTTTTACCTGTTAAGGATGGCATGGTGTTTCTGTTATTTTTTTTTATCTGCCGTTTAATGATTTTGAATATATATTCAAAATTTGAGTATGTTCTCAGCGTATATTGCCAATAGCCTGAGCAACAGAAAACATCAAAAATGGGTCAGAGTCAGCTTAGCACTTATGGGTGCTTGGGGAGAAGGGGAGTGTGATTATGTGTTTTCATTTGCCATCATAAAATAACCACAAATTTATTTCATTCGCTGGTACCTTACAAGGATTGAAGGGGACATCTTGCACGCGACAACGGTCATTCTGTGTGCTTTGGTAGAGAACTTTGTTTTGTTTTGTTTTCGTTTTCGTGTTTTTTGTTTGTTTGGTCGTTTTTTGTGTGTTTTTTCTCTGGGTTTTGTAAATGAGAGCACAATATTAAATGTATTGCAATGATTCGCAGAAAATTGATCACATGAGCTTTTGTCGTGATGGCTGACGCATGTCTGTGGCGGTAGGTTCTTGAATGTCACTGGAGCTATTGATAAATACTTCTTATGCCTGTCTTGCGGCGAAGGGTTCAATACTCGGCCTATCTTTTAACAAAATCTAGTCACTTACATGAACCCTGTTCGTGACATTAATGTACGTTTAATTTTTATAGTGGACCAGATTAGATGCCCCCTTTTATGATAATGTATATATCTGTTTGAAATAAGTTTAGAAAACAATTTTTCCGCTGTCAGCGACAGTCGAATTGACTCCAACTCCAGAAATTGTGCGCATTGCCTCAAAACCATGTGAAGCTTGTTATCATTGAAGCGTTGTAGTTTTGAACAGAAACAGAAAGATCAGACCCAAAGTGCAACCTATAATGATAAAAATATCTAGGTCAAGAGATTTTATTATCCCTGACATTTGGGAGGGCCACCGAACATTTAGCACTTAACAATGGGCGACTATCGGCCCTTACTGTGGGAATATGCGCATCAGGGAGAGGTCATTGGAGCTTAAGCGCAGGTCGGCAATGTTGCTCGAGTCGTCTGCCGCCAGATATTTACTGGATATCAAGCCGCTGCTACACTTTCTTCTTTTCGGGATCGCATCTGTGTTGAAAAAGTTCACGCTTAAAAAAAAAACTCCGACGTTAGTATCTTTTTGACATTTAATGTTGAAGCAGGGTTAATTAAGGGTGGATTTTACGTCTCTTTCTGCAATACGTCGTGTTTTGTAGGATGCTGACAGAGTGGTCTAACTGTCATCAGTTTCAAGCAAAAGTATTTTGCTTTTGTAGTTTAACTGATATATCTAATATGGCTGCTCCCTTTGCTTACATTACAATGTAGATATTCAGTACTGTACCATTTTAACTGTTACTCTGCAATGTCAAGTTTTAAATGGGTCAACAGCTTTCATTGTCAGATAGTCTTGTTTTTTAAAGAACTGAATACAATTGGGCAATCAACAAGTTGAGTCCCATTAAAGATATTTTGATTGGTAGAGAAATGGACGCAAACCTCATTATTCTGAATGGTTTAAGAGCTGTGTCCAATGGCGGTCCACGACAGTGAAAACAAAACAAAAAATACACCCAAAACACACACACACACACACACACACACACACACACACACACACACACACACACACACATACAAAAGCAGGAAGCTGAGTTCTCGACAGGTTGAAACCAGTAGAACCAAAGAATCTAGGTATATCTGGGTAGATATGACAATCACAGATATGTGTGTGTGTGTGTGTGTGTGTGTGTGTGTGTGTGTGTGTGTGTGTGTGTGTGTGTGTGTGTGTGTGTGTGTGTACTTCTCATCATTAGAACTCGAAAAATCATATACCAGCTTTGACATGTCACTAGTTTGGATGATTTCTGATGGAATAGTTGACGTTACTTGGTCTGTAAGTGGGCTCGATGTTCGAAGGGCCATTAAGAGCTTCTGATGTGGTCGTTGGTGGACTAATAGCTAACTAGTTCATAGGACTCGGGTTTATTCGGTTCACTTTGGGAAGCGATCCCTGTTTTGTTTACATCTTGTGCTCGATCACGCTGTCCGGATTATACTTGAGAGGATCAGAACGTAAAACACAGGACGTGTTTGGATTGAATGGAAAATCAAACGGTCAGCAAACTAAAAATGTGCGTCTCACGAATGATGTGAGATTTGCACTGTTCCTCACAATCCATGCTAATACTCAGATATTTTAAAATACCCTACAAATGGAAACTCAACGGGTGCGACATTCAGTCTCAATGATGTTAAAAATTAAATACAAGGAAGAAAATTGCCTCATCTGGAATCACTTATCAACAAGTCCACCACAAATAATTGAAATGACGATAATTCAGTGGGTTAATCGAATAGTAAACAAAAAAGTGCCTGTAGGTGATTACTTCAGCAGAAAAAGGTATAATGAAGTATTAACACAGCTTGGTCTTATTGAAACTTCCGGTTTAGGAAGCTATCAATGCTCATCCAGCTCTTTCAATATCAACTGTGACTTAAGTCAAACTACTAAAGGCGGACTGCTCTCAATTATAATAATAATGCTAGATTTATATTGCCTGTGAAAACATTTCATTTAAGTACCGCATTGCCTATGGTTCCAGAGAGTATTATGGTCCAGGTCAACAACTTTCCTCGGTGCGCTTCGGGCGTAATGCATTGAAAATTGATAGAGCTTACTAGCGTTTAGCATGAATAGCAACGTCCAAACACAATTATCATTATGCGTAAAACGGTTGGTTGAGGGGTGGAGTGGGGAGATGTGTCGCGAAAATCCTTATTGTGCAGCCTTCTTTCTGAACCAGGTTTAGAGCTTACTAGTTGGCACAGTAAAGTTCATAATTTGAACGTCTTTTACTTAACACGATGTTAGGGCGTGCTTATCTCATTGAAAATGTATCTGAGCTTTTTTTTTTCTAAAATCGATTGCTTGAAAACATACTAAAACCTTTGGGACGTTGTCTCAATGAACCAGACCTTGACGGTAATTTTTTTTAAGCAGCCAGTCGTCAGACAATAATACAACTTACGAAAACCAATGTTTATTGGATGGAGCTTTGGGTTTTATTTCTGTTTAGTAATTGCATATTCGGATTTTGTGAGAGAGAAAACAGGCACCTGTCTCAGTTGGTCCAACAGTGCGGTCCCTTGAGCCCGTGGAAAGCTGTTGGGAGCACAGCGAGTCATGTAAATCTGATGCAAATTGCTATTTTGTAAAAAAAAAAAAAAAAAAAAAAAAGTAAAACAGGATGTGCTGCTTGAATTGTTGTAATCCTTAAGAGAAATGAATGGCTTGTTTGTGATATAAAATATAAATGGCATGCCCCCGACTTTCACATTGATTTTACAGTTCTCGTATTTACAAGCAAGACGCTGTGTTCATGTACATAGTTTTAGCCATTAGTTCAATACTACACCGATTTTCTAACATCATTGATTTATCATATGCACGTGGGTCATCTAAAATGCTGAACTGAGACCAAGGGCCGCTACCAGAGCCACATGTTGGGGGTGGGGGTGAGGGTGAGGGTGGGATTTCAGGCTCCGAAACGTGATTAGAAACGTTGATCGATGAAAACGGGTGATCAGCTTATAGGCTGATATAGCAGGTCTTGATGAATGACCTGCTGAACGCGATATTAGGTAAAAGAAAAGCCTTCTGTGTATGAAAAAATAAGAACGGACACGCAGAGTACGAAACTTGGTTGATAGACTTAATTTTGTTATTGGTGGCTTGGAATTCCTGCAGGACAATTGACTTTGCAGGGTAAATAACTCCATTTATTGTCCAATCGAGAGAAGCCCGCAGCGCCCCAAAGAACGCTGTTGACTCGCTAAAAACTGGGCACTAGAAGCATCACGGGGTGCTTAGTGGACCAGCGAGTGCGTGTTCGTCCCGGGAAGCTCCTCCGACGAGTGAGTCTGATTCCTCCGATGGTTCGAATTTCGCGGCGTTTTTTGGCTGACAAGGTTTTCCAAACACCTGCTGAGCACCGTAGGTTTTCTCCAGGGTCTCTACATCAAGTTTGGGATAATTGGGCTAAGATCTTGCCTACTGGACCCTGTGGAAAAACAGCCACATGCTATCCAGTATAAAGATATTATTATTATTATTATTATTATTATTATTATTATTATTATTATTATTATTATTATTATTATTATTATTATTATTATTATTATTATTATTATAATTGTTGTTGTTGTTGTTATTATCATTACTATTATTATTATTATTATTATTATTATTATTATTATTATTATTGTTATTATTATTATTATTATTATTATTATTATTATTATTATTATTATTATTATTATTACCGTAGGTTTTCTCCGGGATCTCCAGTTTCCTCCTACATTAAGTTTGGGATAATTGGGCTAAGATCTTGCGTGCTGGACCATGTGGAAGAACAGCCAAAGGCTGAACAGGCTATCCAGTATAAAGATGTTCAATTATTATTATTATTATTATTATTATTATTATTATTATTATTATTATTATTATTATTATTATTATTATTATTATTATTAATATTATTATTATAAACAAGTACACAAATGACTTTACAATTTCAGCTGCAGACTCATACCTGAAGGGTGTTTGAAACGTCCCCCCCTCTTTTCTTGGCCTTTTCATGCGCAATCTAGCCTATCTACACCCTATTCAGCCAAAGTGAACTGGGTCCACGCTCTCCTAGAAACTGTCCAATGAAACCAAACTTCGTCAACTTTTTATTCAGCCATATCCAATCACAGCCAACTGGGTCAACGTTTCCCTTGAGGTAAATGAGGAGTACTGGTGATCCTCTCATGGTAAATGTTGCTGGAGAAACTCAATGAAATGCAGGCACCGGTTGTTTCGTTTCTTCTTTATGTTTCTTGACCAATGAGAGGGGCAAGCGGAAACGAGGCTCGGCCGCACACGCCTCCATCGTTCCTGTCATAGGGCACCACGCAGCTGTCATGATTTTAAAAGTATCAAACTACATCAAGAGTACTGCGATTTTGGAACAACGTTGTATTAAAAAAACATGGTGAACCACGATCCAGGCTGTAACTTCTGTTCCAACTTTTGGGCCTACAAGTATGGTTGCTTCGCATCTCTCTGGTTTGATTCCCTTAAATGAAAACTGTACGTGGACCTAACTCTATCAACAGCCCGATTAATAACAAAGTGACAAATAACGATCAGCAAACCAAAGCTTGTGCCCCGAGAACATCCTCAACAAAAACTGACACAATTGTGGTTCTTAACTGCTATCATATTGCATAATCAGTACACGTATGTCTCGAGGTTTGATCAAATAAAGATGGTTGATTTTCTGCAGATTAACATCATCAAAATATGGTTGTCGAATGATTGTGGAAATATCGGCGAAAATACATGGGAAAAGCACGATACTGTTCATGTTAATAGGATTTCTTCACTTTTTTGTGTGTAATTTCGTGCTTACATAAAACAAAATGTACGATATGTTCAGCAATGGCTTGCAGCTTACCTATCACCACAAACTTTAATTGTTGCTTGGAACTGGTGTCAATTTGTTGTAGAAAAAAAGTATGTATCAAGTTAAACCTTTCCTCGCTGTGGTCTGTTCGCAAGATTCCAGACAGAAGGGAAACACAGTTTTGTATTTCAGTTTTTACCTGCACACAACCGTCATTAATTCCTGGAAAACTGAAAATATTGTCTAAAACTTGGTGGAATTTCGGATAACTTCTGTGCGCGTTGTCGCACCTGACCTTTCAGACAAAAGTTTATTTAATTTGGGGACAGCCTCAGCGCGTGTTGTCGCACCTGACACTTAAGGCCAGAGATCGTTAGAACTCTAAAAATGTAACTCCTGGAAATTCCGACCGGGTAAAAGAGGCTTGAATCAACAATTTTCCTGAAAGTTCCCCTGATGGGAGCTGTTGGCTTTTTATACACATCGGTGTCAGTTTCAATTTTTAATCGAATGATTTTGCAGAATCCACAACTTAGAGAGAAAAAGAGTAAGGCAAGTGAAAATTGGGAATAGCATATTCATTGCTTATCGTCAAAGAGGGGGGGGGGGAGGGGGGGGTCTTGATCACAGTTCACAGGGGGAAAAATTGTTTTCACAGTTTACAGGAAAAATTATTCAGCTTATATGCATATTCACGATTCACGAGCAATGGCTTAATCATGAATCCCGAAAATTAATTTTATTGTTTCACAGATCACGGAAAATAAAAAGATAGGATCACGAGTCACGAAAATACCCTTGCCCCCCCCCCCTCGTCAAAGAGATGTTATCTTCCGACAAGAATCATTATTTTCATTCTATCATCTTAATGTTTTGTAACTTTCATTCGAACGTCTTTACATGGTCTAAAATATTCATTTCAACATCTTACCATGGTAAAAGTGACAACTGTTACAATTTAATTTGGCAATTGTTTCTTCAACTAATGTGTCAACACCTTTATTTGTAGACAAAAACGTGCACGAAGTGTTATACCGTAACTAAACAGCACATGTAAACGTAGCCACAACAAGTGTGCACGTGACTGGCATGCACGAGTTTTGTTATAAAATAAAGGAGTTACATTCAGTTTTCATGTGTTAAAGGTCTGCAAAAGTGTTGAAAAAAGTTCAGTTGTTATACTAAATTTTATATGGAATTTTCTTACCATCTGTGGTTCGAGCAGTCATAGGGGTGTTTACATGATAACCCATGCTCCTTATCATTGCCTTTGTAGTGCGATTAGATTTTTTCATTAAAAAAAAATCCAATGTTTTTTCACCATCTGATAAATAATTGAATAGACGATATGGAGAATAAGATGGAGAATCAGCATTTAAAGCGCTCATTTAAAACTAAAATCAAGAAAAATCTTGAGTGGGTACAAATTTTATCGTAATGTATATGGGGATCACATGACTTTTATTTTAGGCCTTATGTATGTCCACGTCAGGTTTCGCAAAACACTGTCAAGACACATGAAAATGATATCATATATATATATATATATATATATATATATATATATATATATATATATATATATATATATATATATATATATATATGTTTAATGATAATAAATGGATAGATCACTGTGAACCACATACTTAATCTAGTCTTAATCCATTGTATAATCAAAATAGTTAGGTCTTCATATATACCCTCATGAGACTTTAAGAAATAAACTTACGGTTGGAAGAAGTCATAGAGATGAACGGTACACCATTTATCACTGTGACACCGATGTTTCACGTGGAGACCTAGCTTTGGCACGTGGCACATCCATGGACTTTGAAACATGCGTGTATATAATTTAATGAAACTATTAAAGTCAAAGGTCAAAGAACGTATAACCTGCACTTGCATGGGCACTAGCATTGCCTCACCCCTGGACATTTAAATGTAAATAAATAACTGCACTCGATGCGCTGACAGAAAATAAAAATCATTCCAAGTGAGGAAGTGGTGGCAGTTCTTCTCTAGTGGAAACGTTTGGTAGCGGTTTACCATGGTATATTCCAGCATATTTTTAGAAAAAGGTAGTCAGTTATTGTGGAGAAATGGAAAAAAATAACAGCCAAAAATTCATAAAAGAAATCAAAGTAATTTGCAGAACATTTTAAGGAAAAAAATGGAGATGTTCTCAAACAGTGAGCACATACATACATACATACATACATACATACATACATACATACATACATACATACATATATACATATATACATACGTAAGCGAGTAAATGAATGAACGAACGAACATGAATAAATTAAATAATAAATGAACAAACAAATAATCATAAATAAATAAATAAATAAATAAATAAATAAATAAATAAATAAATAAATAAATAAATAAATAAATAAACATTTAAGTATAAAGTTGCAGGTACTTACCCTGGTACATATCCATCAAGTTTCAGAAGTAACTGGGCAATGGTTTTTGAGAAGAAGAAACTGTAAATTGTGTGCCAACCAAAGACTTTGGAAGACGGACGACGGACACATTGTGGCGGTATAAGCTTGGCTGACTGACAAGTCGACTGAGCTAAAAATCAGTAGCTGACATGACAATGATGAAATATTATTTATGTCGTGAATTACAAGATAAAACAAAATGCTACCAAAACTTGAAACATTGGCACGTAATATTCTCTGTCATTTAATGTTGGCAAATTGTTGGACACACGAAGCAAAGAAGTCACGTGTTAAATCGCGTTAAAATAATTGCCGGCAGCACACAATTGTGTACCAAACGTTCTGTCCTATCTGTTTTGATGTAAAGCATTTCCAAACATGGCGTGTAATGTAGAAACAACAGGTAATGAAAAATGAGAGCCATATATCAGTGTAATGTAAGCGAATAGAAGTGGAAACAGGTCTACAGATGTTTCCTTGAATCATCTATCTGAAAGCAAAAAATACACAACATTGATGCAATGGCAGATAAAAAGAACCATAGAGTGGCTTACAGTTGTAGGTCTAAAACGATTAGATTATTGCATGCTCTGTTTCATGTACACATAAACATGGGTAACACCGGGGGGTATATTATGCTTACCTCTTGTGTGAGGAAAATCCCTATATTTACGTGTTTACGTTTTCAAGGAAAATATATGGGATTCGTATGATACATTTCAGAATATTCATTGCCAGTTGACTTAGTGTAAATATATGATCCAGCCGATTAGTTCTGCAGCCAACAGAGATGTCACTGAACATTGATATAATCTAGACTTAGAGCGAAAAGTTATAGAACTCTTGATACTATAGGACCATGAAGATGAAAACCTTGCTTCATGTTCACATTCTACTTGTAGACACCTTTAAGCTGATCGGGAGCATACTTTTGTGCAACGTAGATTTTGCTAAGTGTTGTACAAGGCGGATTAATACAAGTATCGCACAAAAGCTTTATTCACCAACGTGGACATGTAGCTTTCAGCTCTTTTTTGACTGCTAGTGCAAGCGCCGAAGTGCTATTTTGCTAAACATCCATAACCTGAAGTATGACGCATTTTGACACACCTTCCTTTCGTATGCGTAGTTCACACATGCAGTTAAATCAGAAAATTCATTATTGAGAAAAAATATCGCTAGATACAAAATTGTATTGCCTATAGCTATCATTCTGATAAAGTGTATTGAATTTTGATTTAATGAACATCATGAACAAAGTCAATAAATTATGCCTTTTGCTGCTTTATCGTCATTATTCAACAAACAAGATACACAAAATCGATAAAAATCGTCTTGTTGTATTATTATCACACAGGAATTTGGGCAAAAGTATGCAAATTTTAAAATAATTTTGTCTGATACGTTTGCTCGATATGGTTATCTCTCAATAAAATTACATCATAATAAGAATTGTTAAAATGTTTTAACCACTTGGGTTGTAACAGAGTTAATTTGTACCATGTGTGTGGTAACAGCGTTAATTGTTATTAGATAAGGTGACAACACGTGCGCCCTGTGTCACATGGTATTTCTACCAATGAATGAAACAAGCGCAACAGGTGGACACCAGGAGAAAGCTAGCTGCAGCCCTACCTATAGGCAACAGACTTCATTACCTGGTTGCTATACAGTGGAATCTCAATTTTAATATCATATAAGGGATAGAAAAAAGTCCTGATAGGGACAGAATTTTATTTGGGGCCACCCCAGACTTGATTGTAAATTGGTAGTCTAAATGTAGCCAGTTTCTTTCCCGAGATGGGTCCTACTTGGAGTTTCCACTGTACATGCAGTTTAGCTAGAAGGGTGCAGTGTGCTCCGGGATCATTAGCGCGCTCAGGAAAGCTGCTAACGCAGTCCAAAAATAAGCAATTAAGAAAGCAAACCCGCCATGACCATTTACATGATTCAAGGTATGAAGCAAGCAGTTGATTGGTGCACAAAGGGCAAAGCATCAAATGCCCAGCTGCTGAACATTTTGACTGCATTCGTTTCGGGTTGCACGACCTCAGGTTTTCTCTAAAATTATCATTGAACATATTTCTTTCACTAAAATGGCTATCACACGAAATAAAGCAGACGTCTTTTGACTCATGAGATTTTTTGCCCATTCGTATTTCGAGGGGAGGTAGATTACTTTCACTGAATCAATGTGTAGTGTACCACCGTATCTGTACAAAAGACAACACGATAGTATTAAGGTCTCCGGTCTTGATTGGTACAATGACCGCGGAAAGAAAACAGAGAATGTACGTGTCCGCTAGTGCAGGTCTCGAGTGTTCTAGTTTTGGCATGCTCTCTGGTTGCAAGAACTTGTAAATAAATACTGAACACAGAACATAGGCCTTTCCTGTAAACGAACAGAGTCAATATTAAGTATGACGTACTATATACAAAGAGCTTAGGGAAATAGTGCTTGGTTCACAAAACCGATCACTGCATTCGAGGGGCTGTTTACAAACGGAAAACCTGGTTCTTTCTGGTTAAAACTGCAGGAGCGCGTTGATTGCCCAGCCGGTATTACTATCAGAAACCGATCAGTTGCTGTGTGTTTGAGCACAATCGTTAAAACAGGTACGGAATCTGATCAATTTGTCTGGCGCCTCACATCTACGTTTAATCCAGGCCAGAACTTTCCCGCCGAAATTGTCGTCTGCTTCCACGCACCTGAGCGACAACTATATGGAACAGAGTGGTTTTGCAGATACAAACCTGTTTTATCCCCTCAGTTACAGCAGAAAAAAACTGTACTCCTTCTGAAGAAACCAGGAACCATATGATCAAACTCGTATTTTGTGCCCTCGATCATTTCACGTGGAATCTTGTGCCGTGGAATGGTCTGGTTTCGGAGAAAAAGAAGGCGTTGAGTGATATGCCTAGACAAAGTTTGATATCGAGTAGTCAAAAATAGCTTTGAAATCTTCCTTGTGATGTACCCAACCAGACACGCAGTCATATCTGCCCATGCGCACACCTCTGTTGAGTGCCCATGTCATCAGGGGCTCGCCACAGTTGGGTTTTATCTGTTCTTAAAGATCAACAGCCAAGATACTATAGTTAAACTCCTTACAAAAGAAAACTCATTGCAGAAACTGTTATGTGATTTTGCAAGAGTGTGGCAGCGTCATGTTCCTTTATTGATTGCTATAGTATTGTGTAAAAAATTATATTGGAAATATGTAAATTCCCTAGGTAAGAGTGTCTTTGATAGCCTGGAAATTCAAAACAAAAATGACACGTTTTGCTAAATATTCCGACCTATCGTTCATTGATACGATCCCTCCACGCTGGAGCTCATATCCTGTCACATTACTGCTTTTTGGGTTCGAGGTTATGGCTTAAAAATTAACCTCCTTGGGGGAGCTTATGTTCGCCTTAGGAAGTCACACTTTATAAATTAACAGTATCTTGGCGTCCTGTCAAGATGGATTGCTTTAAGAAAGTCGCATTGTGGTCCCGCAGTGCAGGATCCCCTGCGAACATAAGTGAGAGAGCGAGCTCTTGGAACGGCAGTGTATCCACAGCGGTGCGTGGGGGTGGGGGGTAGGTGAGGGAGAGGGGAGCATGCTATGTCGTTTTATCCAGCTCACACACATATCGTTTTTCAATGACGTTTTTCCACGCATCCAGTTTATGATGTACCGGGCGTCTCTGAAATATTCATCCAGATAGCATGAAATTTAATGAAATTAACTCACGATCAGTCATCTGGCTGACCTTGTCACGTTTGGAATGTCCTGTTATGTTGACCTCAAACCATGCTCAAATGTTTTGCAGATAAAGTTGTAAACAGTTAATGCCTCCTCTCCCAACAAAAAGGAACGATAAATAGATAAATATATGGGTCAAAGTCAAGGCCAAAGTACGATTATAATTACAAATGTAATAAAAACAAACCAAAAATAAAAATCAACTAGACATCTCCGATCACAAGCGATCGCTGAGAGGAAGCCCCCGCCCACGCTCCTACTTTTGTCATCTCACCTTATGGTATCTTGACCTTTGACCTATTGAGGTCACATATAAATTTCAAAAAATGTGCAGTGTACAATAGTTGCAATTTTAGCCCAACATAGTCCAAATCGGCTGAAAATTCATTGAGTTATGGCTCAATGAAAATTTCAAAGGGTCAAATGACCTTGACCTTTGACCTTTGGAGGTCACATGTAAATTACAAAATTGTGCGGCGATACATTTTGAGCCCAACTTGAATAAAATCCGATAAAAATTTATCAAGTTATGGCGAAATGAAAGTTTTTTGAGAGTCAATGAACTTGATCTTAAAAGGTCATATGTTAATTATATATGTGTGCGTTATTGCATTCCCTACTTCTTTTGCCCAATCAGATGTAGATCGGATGAAAATTGACGGAGTTATGGCCAGTTGAAATCGGATGAGGATTGACCAACCTATGGCCAGTTGAACAGTTTATGGTGGCAGACGACATTTACCGTTAAGTCTTAAAGGTCAAATTTTGTGCACAAATACCTGCGCTATTAAAATTCCTTTATTTGAGCCCAACCTGGTGAACATTGGACGAGAAAGGACTGAAGTTGACCAAGTTATGTCAGCTTGGAAATCTTCAGATCGCCAAATGACCCGACTTTTGACATTTCAAGGTCATATGTACATTTGCTTAGTTGGGCCTAAAGTTGGGCTATTCATCAAACTTAACATCGCTCAAGTCCGCAGATAACTTTTAAGATAGAGACAAAAACGTGTTTTCCAAAAGTAGATCATGGTGAACTTAAAATTAGGTCAATATCACAAATTAAATGCATCATCTTAAAGGATATTAAAAGGGGGTCTAACATTGGCCAAATGTGTTCCAAAGGTCATTCGCAAATCATAGTTGTAACCTTCCAAATATTGATCAAAAAAAAAAAAAAACAAAAAACAAAAAAAACAAAAAAAAAAAACATGGAAAAGACCGTAACCTTGAAAGTGTAGGTCAAGGTGACAATAATATAGCAGGTGCATAACTTCAGTACACATGTGTAATCCTGCTAGAATGACGACTTGTAGGTCCCAGCCGTCTCTAAAATTTCAAGCACTTTTGGGGGGGGGGGGGGTAAAAACAGTTTTTTTTCCTAGCGGCCATATGACCTTGACTTTCAAACTTGACGGGGTAGGTCCTAATTAGGTTTTTGTGTGCTCCGACGCCAGCCATTGACGGAACTCAAAATCATTCAAATCGGTTGATACGTTTTCGAGTTATGCAAAACACTGAAATTTCATCTTTCAACATGGCTGCCCCATCGAAGAAAAGCAGGTCAAGGTCACTAACCAAATATCAGGTGTATAACTTCAGATAAATCACATCCTGTAGCGCAAGGAGACCCCAATGGGATTTACGGGTTTTGAGATTCCGCGCGTACAAAATTCAAAATTTTCTTGAATCGACAAAATTTTCAAAAAATTGCCATATCTTGATTTTCAACTCGGAACCGATATCGACTCAGAGCCGATATGTTTCAATAGACAAAATGTGATGAGGGCATCAAGGTTGCCATATATAGTTCCCTTGACAGGGTCGGCTTTAAGTGTCCGAGAGGCAGTAAAAATGTAAAAGTGACAGTATGACCCGGTCACGGTGACCCGAAAAGTAGGTTGCAAGGACTAGTGTTTGCAGAAAGTGTTTGAGGTGATTTTTTTTCTTTTTGTTGGAGACGCAAATAGTGACCGACATATGGCAAAATGGTTTTGGACTACTTAGGGGTAGGGGACTGCAATGGTATGGGTCATTCGCGGGGCTGCCCCCACCCCATCGTGGGAGGCTTAAAAAAATTAATGTGGTTTTGGACTACTTTGGTTAGGGGACTACAATGGTAAAGGTCATTCGCGGGGCTGCCAATTGTAGAAATGTACCGTACAAACAATGTAAGCCGCCCCCATGGGGGGGGGGGATTAAATAGAAATGCAAATTAACACAGAGACTGAATACAATAAAAAAAACCTATAATGGGATGGTACCACTTACGGGGCTCATAAATTGGGAAAGCAAAGATGAACCCACAGTAGCAACCATATACAAGTTATGAATTATAAAGAATTACATCAAACCGTAAATGGTAAATAACTGAGTAACCGGCGAATAGTGAGCGATATATATTGGCATGACAACTATGTTCATCCAAGAATGGGTGGTAAGGATATCAAAAAAGTCCCTGTCCTGTGGTTGAGTATGTGCCTGGCTGGATACCAGCGCTTCAATTAGATGACATTTTCGCAGTAACGAAGCACAGCCAAGTGTCGTTTCATTTCGTTTGTTCTTTGAGCTGAGTAAAACCAAATACAGATTGGAGTATTACTACACTCGTTGATCGGGGGGGGGGGGTGATTGCCTTTTGTTCAACCTATTGTGATTGATATTGCCACATATATGTGTATTAAAACATGTACACTCACTTGATTTAGTTTTACACGTACTGAGAAACGACCGAAAGGGAAAGGATGAGTTGAAATGGTGACGTTGAAGCCCCCACGCATGACTTGGGCAAACTTTGACACCCTGCTCTGTCTGCTTTGGAAATGATTTATATGAATAGAGGAGACAAATTTTAAGGCGCACTGTAGGCGCGCAAGTGTGCCCTTGGTGTCTGGGCGAGAACAACCTGATCAAAATGAAAAAGTACTTTAAATAGAGTTATTTTATGAATAAGTTATGAAGAAATTAAAAAATATATATATATTCAAATTAGTTTTTCAAAGCAGTATTTTCCTGTGCCAAAGATGTGAAATTCACTCGCGCGGATTGTCCATCACTGCCGTCCGAAGTAATGCAATGTTGTTTTTTTAACAATGTCGGTTATTGAATGTCAGAAAAGGATTTTTGTCAGACAGTGTGTTCTACTACCAATGAACAAACAGACAATAGCTGTGTGATAGGAACGAAGAATGGAACATCAAGGGAATGAAGTGTAATCAGAAAGTCAAAAGAAATTTTGCCAAAGAAATGAGACTATCATGCTCTGACGGTGGAAAAATAACATATGTAACTCTTAAGTCAAGTAGCTAACTGAACACAAAAATTCCAATTGAACAAGATAGGCGTTTTTGTTAAACACGATGTTACTGCCAGACTCTAAATAATTGAGGAGAATCTTGCTTATTGTTGTGGTCGTTCGATGCATGAAACGTCATAAGAGAACAAAATTACAATACAAATGTTTGCGGCGTGTGTTCTCCGCTCGCTTAGTCTAGCGACAGCACAGTCCCCGTTGCTTGTAAACTATTGAATTCCGACAGAATCAATCCAATAAACTGAGCTTGTCATTTACTATACTGTTGACTAGGTCTCATTTGGCGTAGCTTTTGTGGGCGCCTTTATATTCCTCGATTGTTACGGCCGTAATTCCCCGAGTACCAGACCTTAAGAACCCACGGTTATTGATAAAGGGCTATGAGTCGCGTATCGACGCTTATTGACGGCGGCTATCAGCGGTAATAGGTACTCAATACATCTGAAGCCATTGTCCGTTGCTGCCAAGACTTGACCTGGCCTGAGTGGAAGCCAGGTAAAACCCCAAGGGGCCACTTATACTCTGGCTTGTTTCAATGAATACGTTGAAGAACCACTCAAGTTTACGCTGGAGAGATCACTAACATATGTCCGAACAAAAGTGAAACATGATATTCTCAGCCGCTGGCATCAGCAGCGTAGTGTCGGTTTCACCTATTTCTTTTTTAAGTGTCTCACGGCCAGAGACTTGTGCCATCTGAAGTCAAACAATGGCCCAGATAAACCGTACAACGCTATGAAACGGATTTTTTTCTTATTTAGGAGCGTGTGTATCCCACAGTCGGCAAACCAAAACAACTACTGTATTTACGGGGCTTTTGTTGTGGCGCTACATAAGCTTTGGTTTAAACATATTTTGTTTCAAAAGAAAATACAATTAGCCAACAGGCTCACCAGCCTATATTAGGGCCTCTTGTACGTTTACAAGACAACATATAATAGGTAGATTGTGAACACAAATTCACAGATAGATAAACATACCGGACCAACAATGAGAAGAGAAGGGAGGGGAGCGAAAATGATGTACGAGCATTGTAAAGATAATATAAGCTTTCCGTCACAACTGCCCGCTTTCTGGGCCCGCTTTGGGCGACCAATCACATTGATAGGCTGTCTGCTGACGTGATCGAACTGCATGCTCAATTTACGTCAAAATGTTTGAGCAAAATTTTCTTGCACACCAATGAGAATGGTTGCCTTCGTAGACAGACCAATACCGCCGCGCTATTCATATAGTGGATTTCTATTGACGGCGGACTTGCCTTCGAGCGGGGTTATGTTTTTTTCGCCCTCAGTCGGACCGCGGTGAGAATGGTCTGTCTACGCAGGCAATGAGAATGACTGACCCCTGAACTTTGGTTGTTTTTTTTGGGGGGGGGGGGGTTGTGATTGAGAGGCAGATGAGACTAGAATTTTATGGCGATTTCCCAACCTGGCAACGAGAAACGGTTACATCAATCAACCCATGGAGTTTCGTCGCGTTAGGGTTGTAAAGAAAAGTCCACTTTCTTGGCGTGGTGTGGGGGTGGGGAGTTATTTTGCAAATCTTATACTTCAAACATGATTTTTGAGATTTTATGTCCGTATTTCATAAACAGGTCCTCCATTGCGTTGAAATGCACTGATCTGGTGTGTGCATTCACCAGACTGTTATTTTGGAAGTGGCCGGGGGCCAGACCTCAGTCAACCGTAAGTACACGGCCTAGCTTGAAACGCAAGTACACGGCCTAGCTTGAAACAGCAAGTACACGGCCTAGCTTTGCAGGCAATCACGGCTCGACCCATCTGAAATCGTGTTATCTGCTGCAAAAGAGTTTTTAAGACGAAGCAATATGCACGTATGCCCTATATATGAAACGGATATAGTACAGCTTCTTGGAAGTGCTCGGTTTAGACTGTGAATGTACCTATAATTGTTCGCCATATGAACACTTAAAGAAAATAGTTATAGTAATGGAGTCGTGCCCATTTTACGGCGTCAAGTTATGCACTGGATCAACAAAGGTTTTCTCGTCGGTGGGTGGAAGGAGTAAATGCATTCGAATGTGTTTGCACACGTGGACGCTTGCAACAGAGCCGCCTGGCGCTCATCTGTGTTCTGCAGCTGGGATTTTTCAAGTGAAGGCGTGTCATTTTCTGAGATACAAAATGACATGCGTTTATGTGTTTATTGTGTCTTTGTTTTTATTAAGAGACAAATTGCCACAATTTCGTCAGTTAGACAAACAATTACACAGCATACACGTGCAAGAACCCTTGAGCGAGGACAGAATTGATTAAAAACGAAGCACAGCGCTGCAGCTTCGTTTGAATAAATTTATTTAACAATGGCACATTATTCTGATTTCATTTTATTTGCAATTTCTCATAACACAAACCTTGGCTTTGAGACAAACAGAGGATTAAGTCTGCTGCGTTTTAGTAAATATCGGTGAATTACCTTCTACTCGAAGTACCATGCTATTACATAATATGTTATGTTATCGTGACTTTTTTGCATTTCATATTGGAGATGATTCAACGTTTTCACAATTTCCAAAGAGTTCAAAGAGAGCTAACTTTTTTGCTGCCTCCTCTCTTCCCAAGAAAGAATACCCAACAACGCTTAGAACTGATGCTGTCACAGGGCAGTTGACCACAGGACAATAAAATACATACCAACAATTCTGCCTTTTATTTCAAGTAAACGTATATCAGTCAAATCTACCACAACATTGGCCTACTATTACCAGTCTTTTTTCCCGGTCTCCAGTGACAAATAAGAAATTGTTTGTGATCAGAATTATCTTTTAATTGCATTATTAAAAATGAACACTGCTATGGCCCAGAGGCGCTCGTTATGTTCAGCCAGTCAACTATCCGTGCTATTAAGAGGCGGGTTGGGACAAGGAGTGGGAGTGGGGGTGCGGAGAGGGTGAGCCTAGATCCACTTCGTCGTCAGACGGATCTCCCACACAGCAGAAGCTCGGTCTGACGACTTTGTTGGTTCTGGGTACCCCCCCCCCCCCCCGATCTTATTAGCACGAATGACTGACTGCACAGATGAAGACACAATCCTTTATTGCCGATAAGGCCTTCTGTGGTGCATTGTACATACAGATGTTCTAGGTTCACCCTTTCCGCCACCACCCGCCGCTTATTAGCACGAATGCTTGACTGACTGAACATTATGAGCGCCTATGGGTATGCTCCGCTCGCATAAGCGTACTTTTTAATGCTGTTAAAAATGATCAACTATTCATTAGGAAAAATGCAGGTCATGCAATTCACTTTTCCCATTATGCTTTGAAAATAACAATTATATAACCGCACCCTTCACGAAAATATCCATTTATTGCAAAGACATAAGCCCTATATTTTTTCTCACAAAGGACGTAAAATTCTTCGTGCTCCCAAAAGCAGAGATGAAAGTTCATGAGAAAAACTGGTTTTCGTGTGTTCCTTCTAACAGCTTGTATTCACGTGTCGTCTTCATTTGGATGTAAAAGCAGTATTCAAAATTAATGTTGCAGACATATTCAGGTTTGCACGCCACTGGACTGTGTTTTGAAAGGTCAAAGGTTAGAAAAAGTAGTCAGCTATCTTTTCTTAAAAATCACGCACATGTCGTTAGAGTATCACATATGTTACCTGCGCGTTCTGCCAAATAATGTCTTGATTGCTTTAATGCTCTCAGAAAGGATAATGTAGTTCATTTTTATATGTGGCCAGCTTTAAACAGTTATGGATGCACCGTACATTGAGCCTTGTAACTCTCTGCCCTAAAGCCTTGCTTTGCATACAACCTAAAATATGTTGTAACTAAATATTAAACTCACAGCAAGATAGGCATCTCGTTATTCTTTTTCAGTACAAATGTTTTGATTTTGAAAAAAAAAAACTGAAATAATAAATTTTATTACCCGCACAGAATCTTTCTATCCAAGACCAGACCACTTCTTCAATTTGATTTTGAGAATACAAAAAATGATGATGGTTTCATCAAGTGACGCTGTGCAATTATGGAGAAGGATTTATAAAACCTCTACAGCTTGTTTCCTGATCCATGTTTCTTTGAAACAAAATATGTTTAAAACCAATGCAAATTAGGGAGAAGGAACAAACGATGATGACTGACATATGTTAGATGGACTGAAGTAAAAAGCGGTTCATTCTTTGTGTCACCAAGGCCCATTTTGCTCTTTGATTTTTTCAGTGCCAAATTTTAGACTGAGTCAACAGCTTTCCTCGGCCCGCATTGGGCGCATTGCGCGCCGAGAAAAGCTGTTGACCTGGGATATTCTCTCTGGAACTATGGGCATGCTGGTACTTGAATGAAACGTCTTTTTACGAGGAATACGAATCTGGAATTCTTATGATACTTCCGACGAGCTTGCTTAAGTAGATCGACTTTAGTCGTGCTTGGCACTAAAAGAGTTAAAATAATGGATGGATGTGCTCTGTGTGGTGATGGTAAATACATCGCCAGGGCATACACTTACCATGGAATACGTGCGCTTGATGTCTTAGTCTTGTTATGATGTTGAAATGTTTAACCAGAATACGCGTGGTATCCATGAATGAACTCAACAAGAGAACCACATAGACTCTAGATATTACTCTAAAACACTATGGTATGACAATGATTGAAATAGAGTTACAAGAATGCAGAGTACACTTAGTTGAGCTTTCGTACATAATTCTGACATTGATTACAGTCCACAGACACTGATTAAGTTGCAACGGAATAGATTCTACAATAATACAGCCCATGCACAAGTCTGGTTTGTCTGGCAGGGACAGTCTCTGCGGTTGGTCCACTGTCCTTTTCTAGGATGATTTCTTCCTTGTGCATCTTCAGTCACACACGCTGCAAGCCTCGGTCCCCTTCCCTGCCAGTCGACCTGTGCTCGGATGTTTGAATACATTTCCTGAAAAGATCTACATGGTTGCACTCTTACCTTTCAGTCACAAAGAGCCTTGATGAAGTGTCTTTCAACACGAATAATTTATATTCACATTAAAAAAACAAAAGCAAAACAAAAACGACATCTTTTATCCAAATGGTCACCTTTGCGGGACTAGAAGACCCCTTTGACAGCTAAAAAGACAAACAAAGTTTCTTGTGAGAATGAAAATCTTAGAAGTTTATTTTTTGTGGCTAAAGACAACAAAGAAAAGTAGGTTTTCAGAACAAGAAGAGGCCAGCTTTCTGTATGAAGGATGTCAAATGTTTTGCCAAGAATGAGACCTATTGTAATACAATAAAAAAAAAATCCTGCATTATTGTTTGAAATCCGCCAGGGCCTAATTTGACTGAATCAACAGCTTCACTAGGTGCATTAGGAGACATGCATATTAATTTCCCGCCACAAATCACGGGGCTCACGCCCGCCAATCACGGATGACACACGGACATATCACTGTCACAGATAGGGCTAGATACCCGTTTCTCACAAATTTAGTGTCTTTTAGAGAAATTTAAATTTACAAATACCGAAGTCATATTTTTTTAGTGGTTCCTAAATTGTTTACAAGAATGTATTTCCATTTGCCTGTACTAAGTATTCTTTATGTCCAAAATATGAGTAATATCCCGTTTCCCCGCATAGGCAGCGGCCCGCATCTCGCCACGCGAGGCTAATGTTACTAAGACAGCCAGGTATGTAGTTGTGGCGGGAAATTCATATGCATGCCTCGTATTTAGGCACAACGCACGGAGGACCCAGATCATCTCATGGTGTTTGCTCTGCTATGGTAACTGTAATCACGCTGCTTCTTAAATGAAAAGTCTGTTAACCAGAAATATTAATCTTCTATAAGTGTGCCAATACAGACCACATCGACTTTGTTGAAGGTAGCACTGAAAGCTTCCCTAAATGAATAAAGAAAAGCTTTGGCCTGACACACATAACAACTGTACTGAAGGTGAAGGGATGGCCCAACATAGAATATATCCTGGCATCTTAAATGTTGCGAAGTCGTCATCTCCGCTGCTGATATGCAGTACATAACGTGGGAACTGCACGGGCGTGATGCTCAAACTGAGTATCATAACATTATCACTTAATGAATGTCAATTCATATGATAAATGAAATAGAAATTATCGTCATACATATAAAATTAATGAAAGACTACTGCAATAATAATTTGGTTGATCTTAGCGATGTCAAAAAATATTTGTAAAGGACATAACTGCATTCGCTGACGAACTTTAGATATTAAGGCCTCCAGGAGACCAACAAAGAAAACCATCTCAATCGGAAGCAGAAGAGTCTTTCAAAGAGAGTAAATGGGTTACAGACTTTTTTTTCTAGATTTCTGTCTTTTAGTGAAAAGTTTTGACTGAGTCAACAGCTTTCCTCAGCGCACTTTGAGCACACCTTTGGAGGCAACAAGGAAAGCTCTTGATCTGGACCATTTTGAAGGTCTAGAGCTGCTCCTTTATGATAACTGTAGGCATGTTTGTGCTTTAAAGAAACCTCGCTTTCCAAAGAATATATATCTAGGATTGTTAAATCCGTTAAGTGCATATAGAATTTTGTCAAAATTGGCAATGACGGGATTAAAGTTCTTATTCACTCAGCCACTTTTAATTTCTTAATAATTTAGAATATTTTTGAGCGTAACATCGGGCTTCAAATCTGATATCGGTGGCTGTTTTCTATCCCATATCCGATTCTTGAAGGCCTGGTATGCCATATATCCGATTTGAACATTTGTCCATCCTTAACCGCCCCTCCCTCATGACATAGCATCATCACCAGCCCCTGTATGTACTCACATTACTAGGTATTACAAGACAAACTTACAGAGAACAAGGCTTTGCAAAGCACAGGTCCCTAAAGTAGGAAAGGATCAAATTAGTCACAAGACTCATGTGGCAGCACAGTCTTCAGACTCAAGCGCCCACAGATGTGAATACAGAGTATTCTATTTCAGCAAAGGTAGGTAGCAAAGGTAGGTTGGCAACATTTAAATGTTACACCTTACCACCCCAGGGCAATAATTGTGAGGAATAGTTAGCTCCTTTCCTGGCTGTGCGCCCTCGGATGATAGGTTGAATACGCCACCAACACTAACTGTTGTGCTTTCTCTGAATTTTTGCAAAATTGCAAACACTCGTAAGAGACATTTACCTGTAAGTGTATATAGGTATGTATGTAGGGTATGTGTGTGTGTATGTACGTGTATATAATGGCATCGGATAAATTAATTAGTAGGCACAGACTATCCCATTTTTTTTGCAAGTGACATTTATAGCAACCTCTGTTCTGATTCAGACTGAACTTTAACTTGAAATATGGCCTCGGATTCAATGGGTTTGGTGCAGCGTGGCACTTGCTAGATAAGCCTCCCATACGATTGAGGTAAGTATCACACAAAGTTTGTGTTACGTTGTTGCATCTTTTGCTCGTTGCTGAGGAGGGTTCTCGCGTGACCAGTCAATCACGCCCATCTGAGTTGTAAGTACAGCTTCTACCGCGAACTGTCCCCTGAATTGTGTCTGCAGTTGCAGTGGGACAGAGTGGGACCATTAGACTGTGTTTGTTGGAAGGAAAACTATGCAAAGTGTTCTATGGAATCGACGATCTCCCCAGGTTGTGTCAGAAGTACAGCCAAGTATTTTTATCATAATAAAGAACTAAAAAAAATCTAGCCCTAACTTTTACCCTAATCTGGTGAAACAGGCGATCAGTTTCGAGGTGCAGAATATTCCATACACTCAAAATGGTGCAAGGTAGCTACTTGTTGAACCGTGTTCCACCTTGCTACACTTGAGTGTACTTGCGTTAGGTCATATCACAAATGACATCTTGTGATGGATGCTGTGCCAACATGCTTGGGCTGTTCTCATTGTAATATTGATTGGGTTCGCGTGACACGCATAAAATGACCGACATGCAAAATTGCTAAATTCACAGGAATTCGCTGGGAAATCTGACAAGTTGAAATTTTGAGAAAAAGCACGAAATGTTCAGATTTAAAACTCAAGTTTCGAGACTTAAAATTCAAAATTTCTAGAAAAGTAATTCGGAGTTTCATGATTTTAAACTCAAAATTTCGAGTTAATTATTTTTATGTTTTACACTGACCCGAATGAGCCACCAAACCGGAATCCTTGCCGGCAGGTAGTAGAAAGTCAATATCTCGTTTGTCGTCGTATGGCCAACGCGAAATACTCGGATTTCATGGATCAGTCTTATTAAGGCTAATTCTATAGGGCAAGGGATCTAAGGTTCTTCACCCCTGGAGGTATGAGGGTGTAAGTTTCGCATGACCTATGAAACACGAGCTTTCATTTAATATATGGCTACACATAGTTTTAGTAACAGATTTACAACAAATACAAAGAAGGCGTTCGCTAGTTTTGTGTGCTGAACTAAGTCGTTATGTTCAATCGCCCGTTATGCTGGGAGTACATGCAGATGGGATAGTTTTAATGAAAATTGCAGGCAAGCAATTTTAAATTTTCAAGGCTTTAAGTAACTTATAAATATGTATCACATTTTTGCAAGAAAAGTGGCGTGACATGGGAGTTTCATATTCAAGTTCTTCTCATAAGAGCATTCATGAAGTAACCAACATGCCTTTTAGACTCATGTAGGGTGTGGTCTTTAAGTATCTGCTGAAGCCAAGTCTAGTGCAAGTGGAACAGAATTGTGGGCAAAATGGAACAGAATGGGGTGTAAATGGAACATGGAACAGAGTGGGAGTAAAAGACTCGACTTGTTTTGTTTGCTTGCAAAACAGATCAAGTTCCGTGTTACTACACTTGCTAGCGGAGTAGACAAAATACGCAGCTTGGGTCTGCTTTGGAGGCTATGAAAAAATGTTTTTTGCTGGCGAAGCTTATCAAATCACGTATTGCAGCTTGCTATTTTATCATTCTGATCAAGCAACCTGAGTCTAAAACTATTTCTTTGACCTGGTAAAACACGCAATGTTTTTGAATGCGTATAATATTTTATTCACTCATAGTCACAATGGAACAAAATAACTGCTCGGTAAACCATGTTCCGCCTCCGTGCGCATGAGTGTACTGTACCACGTGGTGGAGGTTGTACCAGCTATTTTGATTGGCACCACAAAGTACTTGAATTGCATGGCTTGTTGTGTTGTTCTGCCCCTAATAGACCAACCGGAAATGATTTTCTACACTATGCAAAAGCGTTGACCAATAGCGTGAATACATATTTTTGCAATCCAAAAAGAGTCGCGCCTTACTGGAATATTGAACATAATCCCGAACTTGTATATATCACCTGTCGTTGCCCGTGGTCAGAAATGAGAAGAATTGTGTTGTTATTGTTTTACATTTAACTGAACTTTGGTGACACCAATGAGCTATTTTTACGGAAGTGTTATGCAGTCTGCTCTGGAGTAAAATACATGTCTCGAAAATCTACATCTTATTTCTCGAAAACAGATATATGTTCAGAGTGTCTGATATACTACTTGAATGCTTTTTGGTAATCACAGTACATTGCCCATGAGTAAGTGTTGTATTGTCGATTGGGTTTTCATATGACCAATGCAAATAAACGAAAATCGTCATAATGGTTTGCTGTTTTTTAAATTGTTCTAAAACTGTTGTATGTAAACCAATGTGTGTTTGACATAAAGATAACACAAAACACAATATTCTGGACAATGTCACGACAAGCTATTCTTCAAGTGTCACTGTATGTCTTGTCTGCTCAGAAATCCATGATTTGTTCAATGTGTAGTAAAACTTCAACTAGCCCAACTAACTTACTTTAACTCACTCCCCCCCCATCCCCTAAAACTAAAGTTGGCCTAAATGAAATTACCCTTTCTACCCAAAATATATGTTAAATTGCTTAGGGGTCAAAATTCGTTCACAATGCATTCTGTCATGTTAGGATATGATCAAATATTTGAGCATATCAACAAAAATAGATTGAGTCATATCATCGAACATTTGATCATCTGCATAAATCGATTTAATCATATGACTAAATGTATTTAATGGTATGAGCAAATTCATTTAAACATATTCAAGCCATTCAAACGTATGATTAAATTTTTTAGTGATATGACTAAATCGATTCAAAATATTAAATAAGCGTTTAATTTCTGTTTTTTTATTCATATGATTAAATGTTTGATCAAATCATCATATATTTGATCGTATCATCAAATATTTGACTATATCATCAAACTGACTCGATCATATGATCAAATTCGAACTCATTTACGCATATCAACAAATGCAGTTGGACAAATCATTAAATCTATGTGGACATATATTCAAATGCATTTAATGACGTGTTCAGGTATGATGCATTCGCCATAGAGGTACGGAAAGTTCCCGCTGCTTTGTGTGCGATACAGAACCCCAGAACGTATGACAGCCGCGATCTTCTATAATAGGTACCTCTGTTGCCTCTTCGGGGTGTTTAAATCACTCACAACAAACGACGCCATCTCCATCAGCCTCTTTTGGTCTTCTGTGGTTGCAATGGTCGCATTGATGCCACGTTGCTGATTCCAGTCCACAAGGGATAGTATTGCTTGCGAAATGTAGCTTCCGTTTTGCAAAATATTGACGATACCGATAAATTTTTCACACACACACACACACACACAAAAAAAGAAAGTATTTGAATGAGGCAAATATATAATATGTGCATGATGTACATAGTTAATACATGTTCGTCCTTGCGTAAAAGCGTAACGGAACAGGAAGCGGGAAATTACATTCTCAGAATCGGAGAGCATCCATTTTGTTGGTGGAGAAATCGAATCTGCTGCATTTGATCATGTCATAAAATATATGTGATCACAAGTGTCAATAGTTTTGTTCACATCACTAAATCGATTTGATGATATTTTTAACTTTTAATTATTTGTTCATGTGATCATCAACGTGTGAAAAATATTTGATCATATCATCACTATTTGAACATATGATTGAATATTTTAATAGGTGATCAAATCGATTTGATTGTATGACCAAATGTGTAAAGACATATGATGTAATGTATTTCTCATGTGTTCAAATTGATATTGTCATGTGATCAAATACATTTTATTTATATGATTAAATGGATTTAATCATATATCTAAATACTGAATAAAACAAGAAACGGCGTTCCATTACATGAATATATATATATATATATATATATATATATATATATATATATATATATATATATATATATATATATATATATATATATATATATGTGTGTGTGTGTGTGTGTGTATGTGTAAATATGTGTGTATAATTTTTCAAATTAAAGAATCTTCTCTAAGCCTCAAAAATAATTACATTTTTCATGGACAAGAGTGTGAAATAAATTACAAATACCAATAAAGCGGGTTGCAGTTATCTCACAAAATGATGGTTACACCATGTTCGAGGATTCATCGACACATGATCAGGACCCCCTTTGTGATAGAATCTCAAAGAACGTAACGTTATAGCACAACCACATATTAACTCTTTCAATGTTTGACAGGTGGATGAATCGGGAATAACAACGGTTTTTCCACCCCATGTAGATTTCGAAAACCTTCCACCACTTCATATGATACCTGCTTCCTGACTCCTCTCTTTCATGGAGGGGATTTGTTTTCAAGTATCTGCTTAAAAATGTTAAAACGACAAATCTGAAGTTCTGCCCGATGAGGTTACATTTTGTATTAAAACGTAATTTTTAATGCCCCCCCCCCCCCGCAACTATCGACATTATGTAGAATTTTATGTCTCTATTGCAGTCGGGGGGGGGGGGCATGTGTAGAATGTAAAATATTGGTTTCCAGCCTCTTATGATGTCTGCCAACCCTCTTGGAGGTCAAGACCTGCCTGTCCGTGCATAAACTGTTTCTAATAAAAGAGAGTACAAACCACTTTTCATAGCAAGAGATACACGTGGCTCAGCTGGAGTATACGTGACAATTCTTTCCACCGTAATATTGATTAATAATCATCAACGGGGATCGGCAAGTGATGATGTTTGAAGGCTGGCTGTTGTTTCAGTAATGTAGGACTCAAGTATGTTGTTTGAGTCATTAAGCACCTGGTACGGTACTGCATGCTTGCAGGTAGAGCGGAACTGCAATTGTTGAACGATACGAAGTCTTAGGGCCTTAGTTTTCCGGTTGTCAAACATCGTTCTTCTATTTGGAGAGTAAGCAAAAATGACAGTGAAAAGTAAAGAAACCAAACGTAAAAAATTCGCATAACATATCCAACTCCGTTTCTAAATGCACCGGTACACACGCCAAATAATTATGCAGATATACAATTACTTAGAACATTTTGATACACGAGCAATTCAAATAAATTCAGTTTTAGTGATAATAAATGTTTGTTTTTCTTGTATATGTGAGTGTCTTATTTTAATCAGTTTCTGACTTTTAGTGGAGGAGAGCAAGAACAGTTTAGCCTGTCCACGCACCGAGATGTAAGGAATGCAGCAATGACCACAATACTGTCATGTCCTTTCAACTTTACCTCAAAAAGTAAAATCTGTATTCTTTACCTTAGAAATCTGCCAGCCAGGTTTCATCTTTACTCTCCCTGTCTGTTTCTACCTTTTTTTTGTTATATATATATATATATATATATATATATATATATATATATATATATATATATATATATATATATATATATATATATATATATATATATATATATATATATATATAACAAGAATATTGAACGGTTTAATTTTTACTTTCCATGCAGTAAAACACGTTCAACAGGTATTTTATTTCATTGGCTGTATCAGCCTCAAAGATTATAATGGTGCTTAACTGGATAGCTACCAGAACACGTTTGGGGCTTGAAATACCCCGAATGTGTCTCAATATTTTTTTTTCTAAATGGAGTATGAAATGACAGAGAACTAATATGCAAAACTGTTTTGAGGCACTTGCCTGTGAAAGAAAGATACATGCAACATAAGAGGCTAATGTATGTCTCCTGTATATTTAAAAGGCATATGTAAGATACAAGGCATAAAGTTTAAATATAACTTGCGGTACAGGTTCCCCAGATTCAATATGAAAAATCAGAGCAGAAGGAGGATGGAGCATATTAATTTGGTTTGTTGTTCGCTTGTCTCGCAACTTTGGTTTACGCCCCAGGCGGCGTAATAAACTTGTCTATGGTGCTAACTTATAACAGTAGTGAGACCAGCGACAAAATCCTCATAACCAGGTCAACCGTTTACGAGACACATGATGATCATGGTGGTTTTTGTCTGCTTTAAGGAATTGTACAAGTCTTAACTTGAGAGCAAGACATCCTGAATATTTCAAAGGCTGACTAGGGTGCAGATAGCATCTTTGTTCTATTTGCTTGTGTTCACCTGTGCTAACTATTCTGACAAGGAGAGTTTTTTCCCAGTTGGAGGCTAAATAGTAGATGTAACGTACATCTCAGAAACTCAATTAAAATGCATCGTTAAGTTGGAATCCGGGGGCATACCGCATGGACGGGCATAGTGAATATCATGACAACCCCCACCTACTCTACCTCAGGTGGTTATCACGATATTCACCTGCTGCTGGCACGGTATTTTACACATAGATGAAGTCGGATGTAGCCATTTATAAAACATGCTTCTTCAGTCATAATGAACATTTTGTTATAATTATCACCCAAAAAATTAACTGATTTCTTGTATGGTGTGTTATCTATGAAATTGTTCCGGCGACAGCGGGCCAAATGAATGGCTGTCCGTATAACCTTGACATTGACAGAGACAGCAGACTTTCGCGTCAGCAGATTAGCTTCTGGAGGCCCACAGACACGTGTCTTTGCGGATCATCCGGTTTCCGATCCTTATTCCTTACATATATATATATGTATATATATATATATATATATATATATATATATATATATATATATATATATATATATATATATATATATATATATATATATACATATGTCGCTCATGACAATAACAATAACAATGACTATTGTGGTTATAAATATTTCATCGATACCTGTTGCTGCGGCTTTTTCATTACAAGTATTTGAATATGTCTACATAGGAAGACCCTATCCTTAGCGCCCTGTTCTTCGAAGGGGCCCTGTGTTACCAAATACAATACAATACAATACAATACAATACAATACAATGCAATACAATACAATATTAATATAGGCACAGTATAGAATTAGTCTGCTTATAAATACAATAAATAGCAAGTGCGTAATGCAATGGACCTAAAATAGTAAGGAAAAAAGCAGAAGAACTATAATCAATTCAATATACAATGATAAAGCCAGAGAGGACTGAAAAACGGTCAAAACCGATGTGAATAATATTAACAACTTTTAAAATCAATTAAGGAAGAAAGTTTTACACTGTCTTTCAACGTCTGATAAATTATCTTATTCCCTAAGCCACTGAAGCTTTGCTGTTAAACTAACAGCTCAATCCGTCAAGATTTTTTACATAATATCTCACACAAGAATATGTCATTGTGTATATATTACCGTTTCCCCCACTAAACCCGGTGTAAATCTTAAGACTGGAGCTGCAAGAGACTAATTTAGAAAATATACCACTGGCATAAGCACAGAAAGCAAACAAATAGTATGAAAAATGAAAACAAAAAACTGTATGAAGAAAGACGATACAGAAGCAAAATTGAGAGGCGTTATAGTGTTTCATCGTTGTATGAATCAATTTACTACGGTCTCCCACATTATGGATGTAGCGAGCTGTAAATTGCTTTTCTTTTCTGGTCAAACGAATGCCATTCGCAAATCCAAAAGTACTAAGTATCCAATTGGCATTCCTCGGCCTTACCAACCAAGGCAAACACCCTCCACACACTCAGTGATAACCAAGAGCCACCGCGCAGGTGTGGTCCGTGACGTCATTCAATAAAGGTGAGCGGCTAATAAAGCCGCGTGTCGGTTGGCAGTTGATTGTCTTTGATTGTTGAGCTTGCTGTTGAGAAGAACCTACTGTACAATTGGCGGGAACAAGCAGACGATATATAGGATAAGCCCACAAGTACCGCACTGAGGAGAAGGCGCTCGGTAAATATATAAACTTATCCATTATTTACCGTATAAAGCTTTCCTTTCTGCTTCTCTGCATATGGGCGCAACGAGGATGCTAACTTATGCTAAACACACTTTTAAAGACGACACGCTGATTGTATATTGCGACTTTCTGAGCAGAAAACGGGAAAGAGGGTTTTAATTATTACTGAAAGTAGTATGCCATCAAACGTTACAACAGTTTTTTTTTTTTTTCATTTATGCAGGAGATGAAGTAATGTGAGCTGTTAGAAATAGAGAACAGGGGAAATGGTGTATAATTCTACAAATTCAGACATACGTGTATGTTTTTGGTAGACATTTGTGTATCGGCACTTTTCAGTGGGAGTATTCATTGAAAAAAAGGAGTGGTCGTTACATGAATAATGATTTCTGTTGCCTTCGGAAATGACCCAGTTGCTGAAGTTGCAGGTTAAAACCTTGAGAGCGCTTTACCCTCTACAATGAAAAGCAAGTGGGACCGAGAGACTATGATTTATTAAGTAGCTTTTGGCTTGTCAGATTGGCTATTTGTCATTGATATTATTTCCAACATATTCTGTCAGAAATAAATCAATAGTGTAGAGATCTTAAGTCTATTGGGGTAGTATCACATCACCTTGTTCTCATCGACAGAAATGGAGAGTTTGTGGGACTTTTATGCTTAGTTAACTCTTTCGATCTTTATAGCAAATAGCAATGCGGTATCATCGGATCCGCTGGAAAATGTTGTTTGTGTTCTGTCCAGTATAGACTCCCCATTGCACAAGGAACCCCACTGTGTAAAATAACAGTGGGGAGAATAAGTTTGTCTTCCAGTTATTTTTGGGAGGAAATTTCTACCTGTTTTAGTTGAAAAAAACAGCGCTTAGAGTCGACACTTCATGCATCGTACCTTCATTTTCTTGAACACATATTTACCTCCATTTCCTGCGTTCACTGGAAAGTTTGCGTGAGTAATGTTATTGGTTTGTACACAGTTCAACTTCGAGCTATTTGGAGAAGGATATCAGATTTGAGATCAGTACAAACATCGGAATGTTTTTGTACCATAGACCGAAGTGTGCAGTTACAAAGATTCAAAACAATCTATTCCAATGCATTGCTCTACATCATAATTTATTGATATAACCGGACAAGAACGTACAACTTAGTTACATTTGTTTGTAGATAGGATGCACACAAATGTCATGTTCTCCAGGACAAACTGTTACCAGCTATCATTTGTTTGTGACTTGTTTTCGCTAAGTCGCCATGTCGGGTGATGTCTTAATTTGTAATCGTTGGGATTATGGTTTTCCGAGATTGTTATTATTAACCCAAGTAGTTTCTTGTTCATTGAGGTCCGCAAGAAACAGGTATAAATTATGTACAGGCATTTATTCGGGGCTTTTATGTCCCATCAAGATTGGGTGACAGCATTCAACAAATCTTGATTCCAAGCTGTCCTGCACTAGCAAACCAACAGGAGCTCCTAACGACTTCTGCCTCAAATGTATCAACCTCCGCACAGTAACAAAGATGCAGCACCTGTTGGGCCGTCCCGATTGACCGTCTAATGTGCTACTTTATTTCAGCGAGCTTTACTTTCTGAAGCTCACCTGTAGGTGACGCGCAGACTGATAACTCGCAGATGACTGTAAGTTTGGACTGTTTGCGGCACATCACTGGACCCTATGCTTCGTTTATCCACACGTTTATTAAGTACATGTAAATTATTTATAGCACAAATTGCCACACGGTGGCGCTGTCTTGTTGCCCATACCATTCGTAATTTTTGCGCGTGCTGTAGCCATTATGTCTAATCGAGGAGGAGGTGAATTTTAGAAGTAATGAGAAACGATTTGAACTTTTTGCACACATTTGAACAATCATTTTTCATATGTTTGGAGTAAAGGTTTGGGCATTAATCTAATGCACCGAAAAACTTTAAGTTTCCCATATTAAGAAAAAAAATGACATGTTAAGCAAATAACACAATTAGTGTTTAGCCAGCCAACGGAACATCATCAACAATTAATCAAGAGAGCCATCACTTAAGTAAGTAGCCCTTCCACATTTCTGGTATTAGCCTGACTATAAAGCCTCACCGGCCGGCGTAAAACTTCTGGCTGGAGGCATATTAACCTGACGGACTTGTTTCCGTATATTCCATTAGAATATGGTGATAGAAGCACAGTATATCAATGAAATGAGACAAGACACACGGCACTTGGGTATCCCCAGTCGTCGTCGACCACACGGAACACACTATTTCAAGGCAGTGTGCGTGCGTGCATATATATGAAAGACGTGTGCCTGCATTGGTTTCAAATTAACTGCAGCGAAAAGGTTTACTTTGATAGGGGCTATTCATGTTTAACTGTATTAACTGCAGACCTCTTCTGTTCCTCGCAGTTGCCAGGAAACAGAGCTGTGCCTCCGCCATGATCAGGGCACTTGTACCAGTTATGATAATTCAACATCCAGAAAAATGAAAAAAAAAATTATACCAAAACTTATGCATCTTATCTCATTATATGACGGATCTTGTGTGTTTTAAAACTCATTGAATGCCTTTCGTTCAGTTTTTTTGCTTTGTCGAGTTGTTTCTTTTATCGAAAAGCTCATTTTGGCCCTGCGTAATACATGAATGTGCCTTCCTTTCTGTCAAGCTCCTTGCCACTGTCTGGTTGGCAGCACAGGATACCACTTAATGTGAATAAGTTCTATCGCATGACACACGTAAACCGTCGTGTCGGGCACTCAAATGCTCTGTTCTACTCAGTCGAAATTAAGTCGAATTAAGGAAGTCGGATGAAATAAAGTCTTTTCGAATGGTCATGTAGGTTAGTCCTTTCTGTTTTTAAAATCAGTAATGCGGATTTAAATTATGAAAGATTTTCAAATAATTTTCCCTTCCGAAAATAATCCTTTATGTACATAGCCCAAAAAAACCGAATATGCATCTATCTTGGCTACATGAAAAGTTTAGCAAATTAAACAATTAGTTTTTAGTCAGCAAATTACACGTTGAATTGCCCGAAGCAATGTTGTACTTATCGTTTAGTATAAAGACTTATTGACATTTCATGAGACACCCAGGGATATGACCCACTCATTGTCTTTGGCGAATACCAAGGAAGCACGCTTAGCGTTAATGTGTATGATTATTGAAATTAATTGGGATTGATTTTTAAAAAAGCGATAATTTCACAAGTCGTTGAGTTTTCGCCAAAAACTTCTCAGCCGATCTCTCTTCTCTCCTTCAAACTTTTACAAACAAAATATGTGTAAGACCGACGGCAAGTTGACTTAAATCGGCTTGCGTCGATTCGTTATATTGAATGTGAGTAACACGTATGACAGAGTAGATTGTCTACTACCGATTGCTGACGTTTTAGGTGACACTAACAAGACACCCAGCTAACCACTGCAATGGCACCTGGGAGTAAATGTCAGCTTTCTTTTGTTCTAACGACTACGAAGTCAATCCAGACAGCTGTGTAGGTGTGCATGCTCCTGGGTCCGTAGTAATTAAAAATAGTTTGATTGCTGAACATAAGTATCTTTGAGTACAAATTCAAAAAAAAAAAAAAAAAAAAAACCCCTCATCTCATTGGTAATGGAGACTATTAGCATAGGCGCCTTCATTATTTTGATTTTGCATTTTTAGCCATTTTCATTGAGTTATGTTTTAATCAATGCAGTGGGACTACGCTGGACACATTGTGACTCCGTCCCCGGACAGTGAAACCAGCCTACTACACATGGAAAGTTATATACTATGTGCATTCATAGAACGAGTATAAATTTGTGACAAAATGCATTTTGAATAAATACAAAATATCTGTGGAAGTGAAGACGCAGAAAGGGGGACTTAAATAAATTATCAAATTCCAAGTAAAAGTGAACCCGGAGGGAATGTTGACTTAAATAAAATATCAAATTCCAAGTGATTGTGAAACCGGACATAATGCGTTTTAAGTAAAATATTAAATTCCAAACTCTCAATATCCCTCTCAAGATTTTTCATTTTGTTGAAGATTATTATCTTGATGCAGTAAGAAGATCTAAAAGAAAACTGCGAACAGTCAAGTGTATTGATTTGTGTACAGGTATCATAGACTGCTGTGGGTAGGCTTTTCTGTATTGAAACCATGGCATGTGGTTTAGCTTTAAATTTTCTCGGCGTCACGTTCGTTATCATATGGTGCAAAGACATACCATGTACTGGTCTCTATTATAAATATAATCTTCTCGCAGCATTTGTTGAGGAAACATGAACGTTTCTAGCCGCTGAATTGTATGGTACAAGCATAGGCATATTTTATTTTGGAATAAATGCGCGCAACAACAATGTTTATGTCCCTAGATTTTACACAATGCGATATGAAAAGTACATGAAATGAAATACTTCACATGAAACATCGACCATTTTCAGAGAACCGTAGGTCAGTATACTGCGCATGCGTTGCATGAAAATTATATGAGAAAATTTAAAAAAAAGAAAAGTTCTTGTTGGTCGTCTAATCATAAAAACATGCCCTCTCCTGGCAAATAAATTATGATTTCTGAGAAACCATACTGTTCGGATTGCATCCTGTGCAAGTTTGAAACAAATAAGCCGGGCACGTAATACGGGTCCTTCAAAAGTGATCTTCTTCTGTTATTGGCACCTTCAGTGCCGGGATTATCAACCCATTAGAATGGACACCCACATCAAAAGCTTTTATGAATCTCCTAGTTTTAATCCAGCGAGAATTTTTACTTTCTGCACTTTGTCTTTTAGAGACTGTCTTCTGAATGTGCTTGAAAGGCCGCAACAGTATCCAACTTGATTTATTCGCCTCCGGCAGAATAACGCTTTGCTCCATTAAAAAGATGGCTGACATGCGTGACGTCATCGTCCAAAGTATCCGATTCGCCCTTGCAGCTTTAACGGGATCAAAAATCGTAAGAGACACGACCGGCGTGATTTATGTGTTTAATGTGTACAGTTAAATGGCAGACGGTCGGCTTCCGACCTTGGGGCATTTTGCTTTTTAAATAATGACAGATCTCGACGGCCAAAGATGGTGGCATTGTTCTGGTATCCGGTCTCTGTATTAATGAAGCTCTCTGCATAAACAAGTTGTGGAAAGATATGTTAAGTCCTATGTGTTAATTATACTAAAAGTGTAGTGGCTAAATTAACTTAAGAGACTTCAAATTAGTCCTACATTCACGGTAAAGGTGCCTGAATACGTTGGGGAATCATTGAGACCAAAGACAGGCTGCTGGTTCTCAGCAGTAGATTTGACCGTGAAGCTGATGCACACACATTACAACGGCTTCAAAATGAACGTGTCAGTGTGTTTTTTGATCATATTTTTTCTTTTTGACTATATCCATTTCAAGGTATTATATTTGTTTTTGCTCTTCTAATTTCCCACAAAACATTAATTTTAGATCAAAGGTCGTATTTTAGTGAAACTATGTGGATATCTGTAACGCTTTCTCCTTGGACAACGACCTTAGGATCAACTAAGCGTGTTTTGCCCTGTGTTAAACCTATCTTTTATTATTATTTTTTTTTTTGCAGAGTTTACAATTATGTGGGGCTTTAACCCATTATTGCTTATCGGTAAATCTAGAGCGTCTTTCAATTTGACTCTCCTCCTCCTCCTCCTCCTCCTCCTCCTCCTCCTCCTCCTCCTCCTCCTCCTCCTCCTCCTCCTCCTCCTCCTCCTCCTCCTCCTCCTCCTCCTCCTCCTCCTCCTCCTCCTCCTCCTCTTCTTTGAAAAAGAAATCCAATGCCTTACATGCGTAATTATCTACCATGATCTGACAAACTGGAAAAAAATGTGCTCGATCTGCTAGGTCGCGGACTTTCCTAATGGGTTGGGGTATATGTGATGGATGCAAAGTGTATTACAATTCGATGTATCGCCCGTAAGGCTGCGAGTACCTTGATACTTACCTCTGGTTAGGCCTTTCTGACATTCATACATACATACATACATACATACATACATACATACATGACTAAGTTTTATATAGAATCACACAGCAGATACCGTTGGATAAACCCGAGTTGGTAATGCGACTTGAGGCTGAAACTACACCTTGCGGAGTGAGCTCACAGGCTCATCTGGTCGAGTAAAATCTTTGAACGGGGTTGTATTCATATCATGGCCATTTAGTCACACGTTAACCCCCCGAGGGACAGAATCGATGGCTTTTCTCTCAGTACTCCGAGTGATGTGCTCCTGGAGTTGGCCGAGAAAAGCTATTGGCTAGCTTGTTATATTTTTCTTGATGGGGAAAAAGAAAAAGAAAGTAGCTTGAAGATATTTACGACTCGGTACCATTTCCGACAGTGTTAGTGAAAAAAAATTGCAGATTCGCCTGCGTTTTCTAAATTTTCAAGTAGAGATAGTGAGGCTGCATGATGGAATCTGAAATCAACGGTCTGGCGTGGTTAACCAGTTTACCACTACATATATTGATAGGCAATTTATACATTTACTTGTTTACAGATATGTTATGAGAGCCTTTATATTTAGTCCCTTCTACAGATATTGGCATTATAGGTCTTATGGTTTCACAAACTTACAAAATATTTGGGTTTTGGATCATAATTCTGGCTACTAGACAGATAAAGCATTTTAGCATAGATTTCTTTTTCATGACAGCTTAACCCTCCCCCCGGGAGACGGTGAGAATAAATCATTGTCTAGTAATACAATAAATAAAGTTTTTTTTTACCAGTGTTGTAATATGTTTACCACTTATATAAAAACTCGCCAGTACTTTGGACCTGTATCCACTATCAGGGCAACCTTCTCCATTGAGCTTTGTCTTTGACGCAGTGGGGCGTCTGGCACTCAGCCAATTGCTGACCCTTATTTTATTGCCGCAGGGCGACTTCTACGTCTGATACAAGATACTATTTCTAGGGCCTACAACTGGTCACTGTTTGGCGTTGTATTTACATTTTCGGGTAATGCTCACTCTGAAAAAGCCCCATTATATATTGTACATTACATTCATTCGACAAATTAACCTTCCCCTAACAGTAATCACACACATATTCTGGACGCAACCTCTTCAAAATATCCAGTGGACATGGCTGCCAATGTGGAAATAGTGAGTTCCGCACCCAATGCCAATGGCTTGTGAATGAGCATTGGGATGACCTTGCCGAGTGGGGGTGGGAAGACGGTTAAAATATATGAAACAAAAAATCTATATTTTGCAATTATTTCAGAGCATCAATAATGATATATATGCTGTGGCCGCGATTCACTTTGATATCCAAATCAAGTGTACTTTTGTGAGACTGTCCCGCAATCAATGCATTAATTGTGCAATGTTCAAAATGGCGCTCGAGCGTGCCGTGTCGTATTTGGATTTGTAACTAACGATGATAACTACTCCAGACACAACCGACCAGGCAGATTCAAGTTAAGATAGTAAGTCATGTTTTAAAAGTACTTCAAAGACTGTTTGCCCTGGTAACCGGACACTTGGAACCGTGCTGAAAACACGTGGCCACGATTCGCTGTGATTTTCCTTTCCCACAATGCATTACGCCATGTTTAAATGGGCGCTCAATGTGCGTGCATTATGCATATGCCTTCGTGTTGCATTTGGATTTATCAGTTTATAAGATAACTGCTTCAGACACAACCGAGCGGACAGATTAAAGTTTAGATTGTAAGTCATCTTTTAAAAAAACTTTGTCTACTGTTTGCTCTGGTAACTCGGAGAACAGACACCTGAAACCTAACGATACTAGATACCGATACCGCACCCATCGTGGCACTATGCTTTTTCTCCGGCCAGGTTGACCGTCCAGACAAATTGAAATAAAATGCTGTGTCCTTTTTTTTTTTTCTAGCGGGTGGTTGTTTGTGGTGTGATTTTGCTGCTCGGTCGCGTGTTGCAGCTAGTCCAAGGTTATCCAACTGGAGCATTGTAGCAAAATTTTGTATCAGAGTTCTTGAAAAATGATACAGAATTTGACCAGGCCGGTAATTGCAGATACTACTGTACCATGTTTATACCTATCCCATGTAGAACCTGCCAGGGTATATCCAATGAATGTAAGAGCATTTTCAAAAATAAGGTGAAATCATTCTTGAGGCATGAGATGGGAGTGCTGGAGAGGGACCGCTTTATATATTTATAGTTCAAGTATCTAAGTGGTATCAGGGACCTGCAAATTAACTATAGCAGGTCCCTAGAGTTATAAAAATTACGCCTTTGGTGCTTATATTTATTTATATATTAATTTATTGAAAATTTAGATCAATCTTAATTCATAAAATAAATAAGGCATTTCAGCCACAAACCTGTGCAAAGCAACTTAATATTTTTCCCGATTTCATACTTCCATTTCTTCTATTTTCGTGCTGTGGTCCACCATGGAAAGTAGATAACATGGTGATATTTTTTATAATTAATTATTTACTAAATTTTGCTAATTTTCACAACATTTTTGTACAATCTGAGGGAAAATAGCCAAATTTGTACAATAATGACTAAAATGTTGTGATTTCGTCAACTATGTGGAGGCAAGATACTCGAAACTCCCCAGTTAAACCATTTTGCATGCTCAAATTCAAAATTTTTTTCGAGGGGGGTAATGCCCCCAGATCCCCCCCCCCCCAGCATGCCTTGGGCCCTTTGGGCCATGTAGGTCACATTTGGGCCACTGAAAGAGATTTACCGACATTTTTGGGCCACTTGGGTCTCTGACTGAGTTTGTAGCACTGGCCTGGGTCAACCAGCATTCATTGGGGACGGGCAGCTTAAAGGTACCTTTTTTCCCATTAATTTTAGGGTTGGTCCACTTTAGTAGGGTCTGTCAGGGGTACCGGAACCACACATTTATTTTTGTTAGGCCTAGGGTAACTTGGACATTTGTTGAAACATGTTGAAAATGTATGTTCTTTCCCCTTTTGCACATTACCTCTTTTGACGACAGTTAAATTTGTTAACTGGGTACAGCCGGAGGCACTTGCTTAGAATAAAAAACGCCCTAAGAGTGATAATTTTACAGAGAGGAAAGCGAATAAATTCAACGTTATGAGACAAAGACCAATTGTATCCCAAAACTGTTATGACATGTTCTTGTTTACGATGATTCAAATTAAATGACTCATTTATGTTTCTTGCTGTTTGCCGTGATGGTGACTCATTTAGTTTGCTGTTTTATACCGTGATTATGACTCATTTATGTTGGTGTTGAATACTATGACTCAGTTTCGCTGCTGTTGTATCCCAAAATAATGACTTCTTTATGTTGTTAGTACATACTATAGTTGTGATTCTACGCTGTGCCGTTAAAGACAACAATAATTTAAATCTTAGTGAAAAATGCGTTTTCTTGAAAGAAATTATATGTCCCTTTATCTTGTCAAAACAAACAAAAAAATACATAAATAAAAAGTAAATTGCGTGCGATGTTATTTAAAACACAGATTTTCGGAGACATTTCAAAACGTTTAAATTTGGTGTCCTATTGTAATAAATTGTTCCATTTGTGCTTGCATAAACACTAGGCGAGGTGAAAATTCTGTCCTCCACATTGCATGGAAATTGAAGAGGGAACCAGCTTGGCGGTTGAAATGGGTGTCATCCAACTGTGTTTCTGGGATCGATTATGAGATAAACTCAGTCTTGGTCGAAAGAATTATGGAAAATCGTATCCCTTGCGGATACACGATGTGTTGCACACCCCAAAACACTGCCTGTGCAGGTGTTAGGTTGCAAATCCTAAATCATTTCAAGTTTGAATGTTATGTTATCCCATCTATAATGCACTTCTGGTGCACATGTGGTCCAAGTCTCAGCTCTGCAGAAGGTGTAGGTGAGCTGTCAAGATTTATGATACAATAAGCTCATTCCAATTTATGGCATTGAAAGAATTGTACACGTTGCATTTTGTGCTGGCATTAGATTTAATGTATAAATGATTGCTTGCCACGGGCCCCAAAGACGTGTTTGCTTTTGGAGGGTGATGTAAATAAATACTAGATAAATTAAAACGCATCACACGATCTCTCTGTCTCTTTCTCGTTTTTCTCTGTGTCTGTCCGTCTCTCTTTCTTTCTCTCTCTAATATATATATATATATATATGGGGGTTATTGATACAAGTTGGAAAATATATTTTTTATAATAACAAACAGGGTTCTCAAGTAAATTCATTGGAATTTAGTAGTTTCTAATCTGGAAAGGGAGATAATGTACCCCCTAAAAATGGGCATTCTCCCAATTTGGTTCTTGCTTGGGCAATCGCAGCAATGCTACTACAAATACAACAACGTAACGCCAGAAATGGGCATGGTCTCCGCATGGTTACTGGATCCTCACTAAGAATAACCGGTATTTGTTACCGGACAGAGTACGTCAGGCGCTTCCATATACAAACAAAAATTCATGCAATCACCATTTGCGATGGTGCTCTGTGCGTACTCTACTCCATATGTTGTAGAATGCTCTTATTTTTTCATCAAGGCACTCTTTATAGTAGGTTAAGGTGAACCCAATTGTCAAAAGCTAGGAGCCGTAAATCTAGTCAGGCAAGGCTCTCGAGAAACGCCTTCATGGATGTATATATGTAACTCCAACACATGCACCCAGCGGCAGGAAACAAAGGGACCACGCATCATTGTGGCGCTGTCATGTATTCCTCAATGCTCTTTACACGGAAGAAACGCTTTCACTGACTCCTTGCTTCGCGATACACCGTTATTTATATAAACACTGGCCCACATTCAGGTAGATATAAACTGATGAATAGCAGCAGGTGAATGGATGAATGCCGGATATATGCCAGCAGGTTAGCACCTTTCGACATTGCCAGGTAGATATATGTGTAAGTGTAGGACGGTAAACGGATAGAGAAATGGATGGATGGATGAATAGATAGATAGAAAGATGAACAATGTTCTTCCCTTGGATAACAAAAATAACCAAGTGACTAAATACGTTAATAACACAGTAAAAAGGAATGAATGGAGTAAAATTTGTAAACAGCACTTAATCAAAGGAACAAACTTTTATCTTCAAAATCTCTTCACATATCATACAATATACAACACGACGTATCACACAAAATGCAATAGTGACTTCGCCTTCCAAGGAGACGAAGTCCGGTGTTATTCCAGCGGAGTATACAAAACACGCCGCTGGAGGTCTGTTTTGAAGGCAAATCATGACGTTTAAGCTCTGAAAAAAAACCTAATTAGGTAATTTTGCTTTTAGTATACAAACCTTTACCACGGCAGGTTAAATCTGCCGAAATAATGTGCTTGTAAGAGGCCACTGTTAGAATGTGGTTCCAATGTAAAAATGTATTTACTTTGCATGCTCTAATGTGTCAAAATTGTGGCACTTATTTAATGACCGAAACATGTCTCATATATTGCAGGTGTGCCGACCTTGATCAGGAAATATGAAGGGATACATTTTGGTGGCAGTGTGCGTGGTGGTGACAGCTGCGTTTGCCGAAGAGTAAGTGCGTTTGTTTGTTTAACTCATACCGGCCAATCACGTTTCTGCATATTTAGTTAAAACAGACTAAAATCGTACAGAAAAACATGACCCATATTCATCAATTCCAAATCCAACAATGACAGCAGAGATTCCAGAGTTACCAAAGCATCAACATTCATCTTCCAATACCAATGTGAAGAAACAAATTTCCCTCCTGACTTGAGAAAGGCAGTCACCCATAAAAGGCAGCTGGTAGTTTTAAACCGGTCCTTTCAACGTTTGAAATATTCCTCATTAACTACAGACTATAGTGTTCCCAAAACGTTTCGGCCTAACCGTTCAAAATCCAAATTCTATTACTTGTGCCGAAAATAAAAAAGAGAGACTTGGTAGGCCTATCACCTTTTAGTTCTCCTGACTTGTTAGTCAGGTAGGTTTACAAGAAAAGAAAGTAGAAAGTAGGTCTACATCGTTTTTGTGATATTTATGAATCTGGAACATTATAAACATACTCTACCTCCATTTTAACAAATCCACATTCGTCTTCCAACGAGCATTGGTTGAAATAAGCAACATTCCTAGTCTGAAGTGTTTTGCATTGCCTGGTGAGTTATGCTCTAGCTGCCGCGAGTGCATTGCCCAGTGAGTTATAATGTTCTACTTGCCACTAGTGCATTGCCCAGTAAGCTATACCCTAACTGCTGCGAATGCATGGTCCATTGTCGTGTTCTAATTACCATGGTTGCATGGACCAATACTCTAACTCTCATGATTGCGTTTGTAAAAAGGTGTCAAAATATTGGATCTTTTGTCTGAATTCGATTTAACTACTCCCTTGCAAAGAGTGGATCATTGTATATTCAGGAATTAAAGTGATATATGCTTATTTATGAAACAGTTTACGCAGTCGAATCAATCCTATGTCAGCAAAGCGGTCAAAATCAGCAAATGTAAGGTGTACTTCAATGTTTATCCTTTATCCTTTTCCCGCTCAAATCGCTCTAATGCGCCCAAATGTAAATTGTCGTCTGTCTTAGCGTTTTTAGTTAAATTTCTCGTTATAGAAAACATTTTGCCGAGATATGTATGCAAACCATTCATGATGCCACACCCTAAGTCAATAGCTTTCCTTGGCGCGAGTTGGGAGCATTGCACTGAGCCCTCCGCCCACGAATGGGTTGAACTTGTTCATGAATGTAAACAAAGCTAATTAGAATTCCAACTTGAAACATTAGATCAGTACGGCACGCCTCTGGTCAAAAGGTCCTCTTGGCATGTTTTGGGTGCTAAGCGTCTGGACTGCGCCGAGAGCTGTTGAGTTAATCGATATCGCGAAGGTGGAAAGGGTTATGTGCCTTTCATCCTGTGCAACTCAGCGCATGAAATGCTTGGCATATTTTGGAGCTACTTACTGTTCTCGGATACCCTCTTTTATATCAGTTAAGTCATATCAGCGAGTCTTTATTACATGAAGTTCCCCTTTTATCGCCCAATTGTGAGATGAAAAACTAATCTTGGGCGCCTTATTTGCGTTTGCGGACAGAAAGTCAATACTTCCTGGAACTTGAAGGTGACAACTCAGACATGAGCAATAATTGATTTTCATTTGAAAGAACATCGGTTATCAGTTTATACATGCTAATTGTTGTCACAGCTGCTTTAATAGAGGATGCCTGTTGCAGATGGCGCATTTGGTAACTTACATGTAGGTTGGTATCGAGTTCCTAAAACATGCCGCCATCTGGCGGATAAACGACTGAAGCCTCACTGATTGTCTACGTTGCATGTTGTCCACCGGCAGCGGGCAACATGTAATTTAGTTCAACAGGTAGTAGTGTACGCCACGTGCAGTTTACCTCCCCAAACATCCTGTATTGTTCGTTATTTAACCATTTCCTTGTAAGCAGAGTGAGAATGTAAGCACAAAATTGTTGTATTCTGCCCCCACCTTTTACACACTTTGTTGTCTTTCGTTTCGCTAAAATGATGCCACGTTTATCAACTGAAAGGATCAAGCTACACCAAATATGTAAAGCAGCCAACATTCATATCTCTGCCGTTCAGTTATTAAATATTGTATTGACATAATTATTGAAATCGCTGGATAATAATGGTAAAAATTAAAGTTACGTACACAATAAAATTACGAAGCTAACGTGGTAACATTTAGAATATGAAATCGCCAATCAGAATGCTTCAGTTGCTGCGAGCGTGCTAGTATTAAGGGGTAGGCTTTCTTATTGTCCTAAAGGGAGAAATATAGTCCTGTTAAGTGAATTTGTACATTTATTGATGTGAGATCTCTAGTGATGTGTCTTAAGAACCTAACAAATTGTAAATGCCACATGTTTCGGTTTGATAGGCATAAAACGGAGCAAAAACCATTCATTGAGAGGTGTGATTGAAGATAGGTAGACGATTTTTCATTGGTAAAGACCCATTCTCTCCGTCATATAAGGCCAAATATCTTTGATGTCAATTATAAAAACTACACCCTGGTTCGTCTGACCATCCTCTTGGATTATAGTGGCATGGATAGCCTTTCCTACACGGAAAAAAATTAGTTTGATGACAAATGGATGTAATTAGCGACATTTGCCAACACATTCACGTTAAGATCAAACGTCTCATCGAGACACCAGCTATCAACTTGCAGGTATTCATTTAACAGCGAAGAAGTCTACCAAGGTATTGACCTTCCAATTGCAACGTGCATTGATTTTGCTCATCTGTTCTTAGTTGCTTCTTTTCATATTATAAATGCGGCATGAAAAAATGTCATGGGAATGAAATATGATAATCATATAATGATGACTTATTCATCTCACACGAGTCAACCTAAAATATTTCATCACTTTGTGTAGCCAACCCTTGCTGTAAATTACAATTGGGTATGATAATATAAAAAAACTAAGTACGTTGATTATGATATTGAGCAAGCCATGCTGTTTATTATTTTTCTGAAAATATAAACTGTCTTTGGCTGTTTTGTTGCCAAAGCGCGCCTAATATAATCAATTATAATCTGCTGAACCTGGGTACATTATCCACGGATAACAGTGGCTCCAACACAGCCACAACTTTAGGCGACTGTTCCGACATCAGGAATGTGTGGCTGGAGTCGTTTGCTTCTGCGTCAGCTCAACAGAGAATGTTGAAGCTCACTGGGCAGGTCATGGCTTTACCCATTCTATTGTGGTCATTTCTTCGTCAAAGGCTCTGTTTGCACGTACGTCTTCCTTGTTTTATTACTAGATTAAAATTTTTCATAGTGTGATGACGCGTGCAAGAATTTTTTTTTTTTTTATAGAAATGTTAATATGGCCTAAACTGACAACGATTCTTGCGTATTCCTGGTAAACTCATCTTTCATTAAAGTACCAGCGTACCAACCGTTAACTACAGGGCGGCAGAGACAATAATGATAATGCAGTTCAACAGCCTTCCTCTGGTAGCTTTTGGTGAATGCGCCCAACGCGCAAGGGGAATGCTGTTGACTCAAAAGCAAAACTTGACACTAAAAGAGTCCAGCCTTGTTGAAAAATTTAGCAGTCCACAACAGGAACGTGATCTGCTAATTACACGTCGAGCAATGTGGGCGCACAGCGTAGATTGTATTCCGTAGCTCCCAGATAGCTATGTTCTCGGCAGGTGAATCTGCTGTGCGGCTGTACAAGTTTGTAAATATACAGTTTTGCAGTTGTCTGTGTTTCAAGGCAATAGCTTTAATGGCCCATGGATAGAAATTGATATCTCACCCATTGAAGGTTCCTAATTGTTTTATCTGTATTTTGGGTCCGTTCATCATCTAACCATTCTACACGAGCACAATAATCGTCCATTCATTCTTTACGGGTATGCTCACAGTTCATTTTATTTTTGTGTCTGCATTCACGGTCCATTCCTTCTGATTGAGTATATTCAGCGTCTGTCTATTTTGTACGAGTACGATAGCCCTCTGTCCATACTTTGGGGTTATTTTCACCGTTTATCCAATCTATACGTGTGTTGGCCATTAGTTTATTCACGGGCACCATGCATCCATTCTGCACTTCTGCACGGGTACACTGACCATTTGATGCAAGACGTTTGGCAAGGTCCTTTCTGCAAAGGTGTGTTTAACGTCGTTCATTCTTCTGCCAAAAACTTCGTGTATGAAAGGCGAAAACAGATAGCGAATTATGTGTAACTCTCATCTTGCCTTTCCAATGTCAAAGTAACATTATTATATCGGTGATACAATTTGAACATTTAGGTTTTCATTTCAAAGGCTTGGCAAGTCATTACAGAATCTCTTTAAATTTATAACTTTTTATATTATAAATGAAAATGGTTTACAAGCTATTGTGAAACGTAACTATTGCATTTAACTGAACATGCAAAATTACCTAAATATCTTTTTTTCAATAAGTTCAGTGGGTTCAGTGTTTTGAATTGTAATGGGCGATTAATCAAAAAATTTATTTCCTAGAAATATTAATGACAGGAAGGGAAGGTAGAGTTTAGAGGTGGCAGCTGACAGATGTCTGGTAAGGATGAGATGTACGTATTCCAGGACGATTTACTGTGTAGGAAAAAATGAATCAAAGGTGTACAGAATACAATAAGATTTCCAATTAAGATCACCACCGCATAAAGATCACTTCTATATTAAGTCAAAAAAATTACACTCCTTTTGCTTTTTTCTGCGTTAAATTACATGTTCTATTTTGAGTACTTTGCAAGTAAGATAACGTTTTTTTTTAAAGTTCCTCAGTGGTTTAATAGCGAGAGAAGGTGACTCTTACGATAACATGTATGTATAAGTTTAAATTACCAAACTGACAAGGTTAGGTTCGGATTTTTTTTGTAACGGCGGCCATTTGCTGACCATGCGTTCCAATGAGTTTATTCGTTCTCTCAGGTTGGTAGAATTCCGCAAAAGAAACATGGCGTCATGTCCACGGTCCGTGGCAATTCGTTGGATTAGATTAAATTGATTTGGTTGAATAGGTAATGTCGGGGTCAACTGATTCACGTAGTTTCTCAGTAGAGGCTTCTGTAGGCACGTGGACTTGGTATGTTTATTTCTGTTAGTTTCCATGGTAATTTACACATATGAAACTTTAAAAACGCCTTACCTAGAAACACCGAATTTCTTGTGGTAAATAATTGTATATAGTTAGCATATTCCTGCAAGTTTAATAACTTGCTACAAAACTACTCAACGCATTGAATGTTACTTTAACATGAAATCTTATGGGAATACTAACCTCTAGCCCGCAAGAATTTTGTGTATTCAGCCAAATACACACAGTATTGCTCATTGCGACCTGTGCTATTGAATTCTGTGGGTAAAAACGCATACAAAATCGTGAGAAAAAAAATAAAAAGGCAGTTTCAATGACAGTATATACGCCTGGATACCATAATCGATATTGCTCACTTCATTGTATTGAATAAGTTATAATTGAAACTTGCGTTTTAGGTGATTAACATGCCCCGCAAAGAGGCGTGAATTTGGTTTAAACATATATTATTGAAATTTGTGAATTTGGCGTGACATTATTATCGCTATGCTGTGGACCGGTCCCCCGTTGGGACTTCCCACTCTGCAATGATGAAGAACGCTGAACCTTCACCAGACCAGAACCCGAAAGATACTCAATTCGCTTGTCCCTCCCCCCCCCCCCCCCCGCCGGCTGCACCTCTCAAACGTGATGGAGATTCTATTGTGTAATTTAATGTGTCCAAATTCCCCAGCTATTGCTTATTTTACCTCCAGGGATCTAGCGCCGACATGTCAGCATGGTCAGGATCCATTTTGTACCAGTCCCCTCAAATTCAACAAAACGTCTTATGTCGTGCAAGTCGTCTGCTTCCGTTTTGCCATAAGGAATAATGTGTTTTGAGTCAGCAGCTTTCCTCTGTCCATTACGGGACCATTGACGTTAAAGCGCCGAACGAAAAAAGCTGTCGATTCACGTTCTGGACGGCTACATTTTGTTTTCAGTCCCAGTTATTAAACTACCAAAATACTTGCACCAGCCCTTACACCACGTCATTTTGGGCTCAAATATATATCCCAAAAGTGCAACTAATGCTTGCTTCAGTCCTTTTACGTAACTCTTCAATGCCAACTGCGTCTGAAAACAAACTGCTTGAAACAAACTGCTCCGACTTATAATAAGAATGCTACATTCCTGTTCCTAGTAAAATGACCTTTCCTTTAAGTCCCGTCATGCCTGTAGTTACGGAAATATATATTAATGCAGGTCGACAGCTTTGCTCGGTACGCTTTGGGCGCAAGGTACCCGAAGCGTGCAGAGGAAATCTGTTGTCGAAAATGTGGTACCGAAAGGGTTAAAATTCATTTAAATTGAATACATTTTTGCTGAGAATTGTAGGTGAAAAATACTGTGATAGCACATTATAGCTTGATAACTTATCTTGACGCGAGTTTGGTACGTTGTGCCAATCATTTGCCAACCTAGGAAACCTATTGACTGGGTTCTTAATCTAACCAGGAAAGACTTAATTGATAACAGTATATATGTCCTTATGGCAACGTAAAGTCCACTCATCTTATCATACGAAATAAATACGAGACACTATTTGCATTCCACTCTTAGCGATAGAAATTCGCATATATATGTTATAGTTTTTTCCAATTTACTTCATCATCCGACTGTTTCTGACCTATCTGTCTTTAACATGACATCAACGCTCGTAGCTATCCGAGTGCGATAATGTTAGAAATGCTGTGCATGTATGTACATGTTCTGTATCCTTACTGCAAACCTCCTTGATTTAACAACTGTTACAGCAAGCCTTTTCAGGGATATATCATTTCGACTATCACGTGAGGCAAAATAGCCAGACAAATATAGATGTATGCGTAGCATATGAATGAAACTGAGACTAATTATTTGTGGGAATATATACAACTTATGTTTAGCTTTTGACGCCAAATTGGGCAGAGGATATAAAGATGGCACCAGAAAGAAGCGCCACAAAGATTGTCACCGGATCACTGGCTATCCGGCCAATGTGTGCATATAACATTTATACCCTGACCTATAATCATGTGCAGAATTACTAGTTACATACATGTTGGTATATTACTTCCCTGGCGTCAGATGGGTCGCACAAATGTAAACTAAAAGCGCGGTATGAAAAGTGTTCCCTATACGTCTCTCAGGAGACCACAAACAACCTGTGGCGATTCACGAATTCACGAGAATGATTCCCTTTAACAATTCTGTATGCGATACTATGCGATCAAGTTTTTTTTGTGGTTATCGATTGATAGTCTGTTATTGTTATGGTTTTTATCAAGGGGAGTAACAATTTATGTCTTTTTTGGGGAGTGGGTAATGAAATATAATGTTATGTTTGTCGCTGGCATTTGCTGTGCGGCGCGTGTTAATATAAAAGGAATCGTGTGTCACGGTGAAGACCTGCTATAAACACGGTGGATATCGGATAAAAATCAAGTTCAAGCTAATGTCTGTATCGTAGTAGTTTTATCTCTTCAGCTATGCAGATTTATATTTGATTTCATGTAAACATGATCTGATTTCATTGTACTATCAAACTGATTTTATTTAAGGTGGAAGATCTGAAGCCGGCACCTTTGGATAACCTCTAATCACTTTTTCATAATTTTGGATAGTCTGATACTTAAACTACATGTTCCCAGAAAAGATGTGAAACACAAAATTTATATGAGATAATTGATCTCAAAACTTTTGTTTACACAGGAAAGCCTAAGAAGTGCCGGGCACATGGGTTTGTTTGCATGGGCATGATAATGAACCATGCCATTGTTTGCACAGCCATTAGTCCATGACCACTGGAAACCAATTGAACCATTGAGAAGGGTCACTAACAGGAAACCATTAGCCATGGAGAGAAAAATGGGCTAGTTCAGACTAATCACTACCATTGTTCTGATTACTTTAAAATTCTCTATTGATGTAAAGACAAATTAACACAATCCACTTACTGGTCTTCAAATATGGAAAGCCGCATTTGAACCCACACCCAAACAAGCAAAGTGTGGTTTTCCCAAGGTAAAAAAAGTCGAGATTTAAGCCACAAATATATACTTTTGTTTAATGACAACATCACAGAGGTAAAACTACAAGCTAATTTCACACAATGATTAAAACACAGGATAGAAGAAATGAGTATGTGTCATATTACAGCCATAAATGCGTAAGGATTGGCAATTTTTTTCTTTCAATGCGATTTTCTAGGAACTGTTTTTTGCTCAACCTCTACAATTTGTGTCTCGCCTCACAAACGTACAAATTGCCCTGTCACATTAAAATCAATGGACATTAAAAAAAAATCATATCCAGGAACAGTCCCACGATTTTTTTTCTGACATCCCCTTTCCGTGACTTTTGGAGCAATTCATAGTAGGAAAATCAACAACCTGTCAGGACTAAATTAAAAATTTTATAACTTTTTATTTATGATATTTCAGGACTAACCATTGAATATGATCCTGGACATGGATATATATTTTAAATTTCTTCTGATTTCAACTGAAAAAAAAAAAATTGTGTGACTTCTGTGCGAAAAATGTGAAAATTCTACCAAGTCAGAAAGAATGCTATATAATCTAAAAAAAAAAAAATCCAATCCTGCAAAAAAAAAAAAAAAAAAAAAAAAAGAAAAGAAAAAAAACTCTATGGATACAAATCTATGGATGTGTAGTAATCAGAAAATATACAGGTTTAATGTACTTGTGAAAAAAATAAATGGGTAATTGCGATCCAAAGTTGCCAGTCTCATTGCGCACTAGCTCCACAGCTTCCACCTTAATATATTTTATTAGTTTATTATTAATGATCTTATGTAATGTATTTTATATGTATGTATATATCTTTATTATAGTGACATGTGCTACAGCTACAGAAGTATAGTACCAATATAAATCAAAATGGACAGCACCAAGCCTCCTCGGCTTATATGTCTCTTGTAAAACAAAAGAAAATAAAAATTACGAAACAACCTTATACAGTTCTGTTTCCATTCTCTTTAACCATGCATCTTGGATATATTTTGCCATCAATTTAAACTCATAGGACATTAGATTAAAAAAATTCATCACCTGATTCAGTTACAAATTCTGGACACCTATTTGTTACTGACTCAAAGACATTCTTATATCATGATAAAAATCACATTCACAAAGAAAATGACTGCGTTCTCTATTTCCTCTTTTGTACATAAGACACAGATTCTATGTTTAAGTTTCATTTCCCTATACCGACAGGTTTCCATATATAACGGAACGATACTAGATCTAAACTGTGCCAACAATTATCTTTGCGTACGAGAGAGACAAAGTTTCACATCTTCTTCCGTCTCACGTGTTTCCTTAGATTTTATTTATGTTCTTACTTTTGGTTTAGAGGGTAAGCTCTATACCCACTCTTTCTGCATCAATGAAAATAGGTTTCTGGATACCAAATCGAGATATAACGGGCCGATTTTCTTTCAAATATATCTCTCATGTATACGAAGTCAAACAAATGTTCCATATCTGCGCTCCAATTATCACGTTTACTATCCATATCCCACTCAAAAACTCGTTTCGTTAGTCAGGTATTATCAAACATAACAAAGTGATTCCATAACATAAATAACTTAAGGTATCTCCTATACTTAGGAGAAACCCACCCCATATGTCCCCTTGAATAGCCAGTGTTGGTACATTATCATACACTCACCAAAACTACCGTATTGCCATATTGTGAACCTTATAACATATTTCAAACCTGCCATATCGCCATACATCTGAACAACAATGTACTACCGCTACATCACTAGAATTATACATAGTAGTGAATGTTTTAAATTCCACATCCCTAAGTTTATTATAATTATATATTTATATGTGATTTAGTCGGCTGTATTATAAGCCACTGTACCATACGTATGCTTGAAATGTCTATCTATCTATCTATCTATCTATCTATCTATCTATCAATCTATCTATCTATCTATCTATCTATCTATCTATCTATCTATCTATCTATCTATCTATCTATCGGTCCGTCCTTCTGTCTGTCACTCTGTCTGTCCGTCCACTCGCCTGCCTGCCTATCTATGAAAGACGCTGAACCTTCACACTTTAAGGTATTTAATGAAAGAAGCGGTTTACTCTCTTCTTTTTTCGTATTAATATAAAATGAAATAAGCCCAGTGTAGTTCACCATCAAAAATGTTGTCAGGAGTGGAAAAGTTGTCTTTCCTGGCGTATTATGTATCTGATATTACCGTAACGCACTGCCTTAGTGCCCTGTCACATACCGAGTAATTGGATCGGGAACCTGCGTTACTTTCCCCTCCTCATACTTTATTGAAACAGCTCTTTCGCAGAATACGTCAAGCTTATTTGTAATATTGTAGACATGGTTTTTTCACACAACGACGAGAACAAATAAAAAAACAAAAAACAACAACAACAAAAAAAAAAAAAATAAATAAATATTATCAACATTGATTATTTTTAATAAAACATTGTCCTATATCGTTGTTGCGGCAAATGTATCCAATGGAATTTCTCAATACCAACTTAGCCAATAAGCGGAAATACAAACAAGCATTTTATTCGCCTTTTGGGTCACACCATTGCAATACTAAAACCATTGTCAAATGGCTTTCCGATTATTTTTGTTTGTCGAAGTACCCTGTCCATTGTTTCAAGCGATCAATTTTCTTATATTTCATCTGCCAACAGAAAGAAAACCCTTTTACAACCCGACCCCAAAGAACAGACAAACAGACAAATAAAAGTATATAAAAAGATGACCCCCTCCCTCAAAAAAAAAACAAACAAACAAAACAAAACAAAACAAAAAACAAAACAAAACAAAACAAAACAAAACAAAAAAACCTTGAGATAGAACTATAGGACAATTTGGGTAATCTCGCTTGTTTGGTTAGGACTACTGGGCATCACCTTGGCATACAGAAAAATAGTTTTTATTCGTTAGATAATATATAGGTCAATTTGCAAAGGTGAGGCTAACGGCAATAGAAATTGCTCCTGCTTGAAGCAACCGATTCATTCTAAATTTACACAGCACTTAACTTAAGGTTGCGTTTTGCCTTAATGACGAGCCAGAGATGCAAATGCCAAGGTTTTGTGTTTCATTTCCTTGATATAATCACTCTGTCGCCACATGAGAAGTTGTCTCATACTCCGAGTGTCATAGTAATGACCTTAATTTTCCAAGTTTCAATACGACTCTATACTTATGTATTATGATTGTGTCACCAAAGACATGGTTTTTAAGGATCCAGTGGGTCCACTTAGGTCTCTGTAAACAAATGTAAACATTGAGAAATTTTTCCTCGTCTGAGGTCAATATTAACCTTACCCTTTACATCGTTTGAGGTCAATATTAACCTTACTCTTTACATCGTTTAAGGTCGATATTAACCTTACCCTGTTCCTTATCTAAGCAAACCTTGGCATATCAACATTCTTGGTGCGGAGTCTGAGACTTCACCGTTATGAAGATCAAAATAAGACTGCTGAGCTAAAATCTTTGGCTGTTCAAAAGATAATATAAAAAAAAAAAATCCCCGTGCTAGTGTATTGAAATTTCTCATAGTACAACAAAAGTTCAGATGAAGTTTGCATATCTGTGTCATATCATAAGGCACACAGTTGTGAACAGGGCATGTAAGATGCACATTTTTGTGTCACATGGCACTTTTCAGCCAATAAGTGAAGCAGGTTCTGCTAATCTCTCAATTGTCTCCATCTACAACAGGTGGCTACCAGGAAGAAGTTACCGGTACTGCCACCTACAGAAATGTGCTTCACTGATTTCGTTTGTCGTTGACAACATCGTGGCAACCGGCTGGTAGTATAAACTAGGGCTCTTTTAGGTAATGCAGTTGATCTTAAAATGAGATTGGTAACATAGCAAAACTATCAACTTCTAAAAAATTCAATTCCTTTCTCTGATACCCTGTCCTGGAAACGAAAATATGTAATGTTTTGTCACGTCATGCGACTGATTCATGTTTTATCGCGATCTGATTATCATTTGCTCCGCTTTGTTACCCAGCATGCTTTGCGACCGAGAAGACAGGTGGTCATTGTGTCCATAGGTCATGTTGTGCGCAGGTAAATCAACTTAATAATTTGAGACATGAGAAATATGAGAACCGAAAAATATAATTTTGTTACAGGGGTATCCAACCTATACCTAAAAAGGTAATGAGCGCACATTATTGAATAAGCCACATGTCCTCAGGCATAAAACTGGAGGTTCGACCGATGACACACGGACAATGGTGCCGCTGAAAGAGTAAAATATGTACCGTATCCACATCTATCAGAGACACTGCTAGAAAAGTCCCACAATTCTGCCAATCACATCAACCTTATAAAAGGGAAGACAGCAACTGATTTCATTTTAAAATATCGAGCTCTTCTTGAACTTAATCTCTTAAATGACAAGATATCAATTTGTTGTGCAAGAGAGATTAGACAGCGCAATACCAATGAAATCCCTTTAGGGATATGGATTTTTAAAGCACCAAGGAAAGCTTAAGTGACTGTATTTCAAAGGAATTATTTTTCTTTTTTGTTTTTGTTTTTGTCTTTTTGTGTGTATTTCAGGCGGTTTAGTTTGAACATTTGTTGTTTGAGTTCACACGACCATCATCATTCCTATTGGTTTGAATTTCATTGTGTTTAACCGTTGCGGATTTTGGCCAAATACAAGCAAACTTAAGAATCAAATATTAACAGAAAATTATGGCTTCAAGTTGTTTTCACAGTATAAGTTGCTTTGAAGACATAATTGTGAAAAAGTGTTTTGGGATGAAGGGAAGACTTTTCAAACAGAAAAGATTTTGAAATAAAACCACATTTACAGAAAACTACAATGAAATTGCCGTCTTATAATGTTTATCGGGTCGATTAAGACTTCTTTCAATTCAAGAAACAGATCCTTAAATGGTTAGGCTAGCTTTCATTAGAGAGAGCGAGCGAAAGAGAGTGTCTTCCCATCCATGATGTGACATTATTCACTTGGATGCCTATCGACGATAACGACAATGAAAAAGGGGATATCAGCGAGTTATTGCCTTCCGGTTTGCCTCAGAAGCAGAAAATGTTGTCACCCGATGAGGTATGACAAACATGCTTCTCAGTTCAAGTTCAACAGGTGTAGATCCTGCCATCGCCGGAAAATTACAGGATCAATAGGAATTGTTTAAAGGGAAAAAGGGTTATAAAAATCTGTTCAAAAAGAAATCTATTATCTGCACAAAATAAGTAAAATAAGAGAGTTGCCTATGCCGCTAGCTCCACAGTTCGTGCGAAGATATGGGCACTTTCAGATTGAAAGTGCATGCATATATTCGAGAAATCCGTGGACGTATGCATGTTAGTTCAGCATGCATACGTACATGTACACAGAGAGGTATTGAACCAAATTCCATGACGATTACAGCAGTTTTTTATTTTTCAATTTATCTTGTGGCCCATAAGTGTGGACATTTTCAATTTTGTTTAAGTTTCGTATCAGTCAATGTCAGCAGTGATTGTCGCACATATGTTCTTCCGAGAGCTCAATCTGGAGTGGCGTCCGCACCAATTAAGGGGAAGAAGTGCGACAACGTCAACCTTATTTGTAGTGTTGTAGACATGGCTTTTTCACATAACGACGAAAACAAAAGAAAAACAATAACTATTATCAACATTGATAATTTTTTATTAAAACATTGTCCTACATCGTTGTTGCGGCAAATGTATCGAATGGAATTTCTCAGTGCCAACTTAGCCAATAAGCGGAAATAAAAACAAGCATTTGTTCCCTTTTTGGGTCACACCATTGCAATACTAAAACCATTGTCCAATGGCTTTCCGTTTATTTTTGTATGTCGAAGTACCACGTCTATTGTTTCAAGCGATCAAATATCTTATATTTCATCTGCCAACAGAAAGAAAACCCTTTTACAACCCGACCCCAAAGGACTGACAAACAGAGAAACAAAAGTATATAAAAATGATGACCCCCCTCAATACACAAGACCACAGTTTTATCATCAAAGGCATCACTATCATTGTCAGTATCATCATGATGGTTTCCACTGGTATGACGTTATTACATGGCAGACAGATCTGTCGCAACCGTTTTTATTTCGGTGTTTTTTTTTCCAATTTTTTGTTTTGTTTGACAAAGTCTCAGTATACCTTGCTGTACATGGTTGTGATATACTCGACAAGCTTAGTTTTCAGAAAATTAATATAATCTACAAAATATTGGGTGGAATATAATCAATGTGAGATAATTCCGTTTTGACGTCAAAATGAATACTATCAATTAATGTGATGTGTTGAGTCATCAGATTAAGTTAAGCTGTCTATCTCTACAGAGCTAACGCAATCATACCATCACCCTTCTCCATTCAGAAGAGCAATACGTGGTTTGACATGTGTCGCTGGTCTCTCATTCCGTTGAGTAAAGAGAGATGGTGGATGAGAATTTTTGCTTTTTCTTTTCTTATTATGTTGAACTGTAGTAAGATCAGTCTTGTTCCAAATATATTACCTTTTTTGTAGAATCCAAACCAAAGATTGAAACAAAAATAGAAGAACATTGCAATATTGGATAACCTTGAAAGAGAAGGGTTAGGTATCCCAAAAGGTTACTACGTAGAGGAATCAGCCTAACATATTGCCTAATTGACGTAAATCAAATCTGCACTAAGCGTTATTTTACTTATTGTTTGTGACAGTTTATGTCGAAATAATTCTTGATCAAGCAGGTAACAATGTCTTCCCGCAACACAGATTGCAGTCGTTACTACGGAGTCTTTTTTAAATTAGAGTGACATATGTTAATATTTGACAGTGGGATATAACGAATATATACTCCAGGCCAAGAAAAACAGGCACCCCCGTCAACATTGAGTATGTGTGTACGAATGTGTGCGGCGAGTTTGACGAATATACTCCAGGCCAAGAAAAACAGGCACCCCCGTCAACATTGAGTATGTGTGTACGAATGTGTGCGGCGAGTTTGTTACTTTTATTGTACCGCTGCTTTTAGACCTCTTTTATGAGGATGTGGTGGTCCTGGAAAGAACCTTTTTGTTTGTTTGAAGTTTGCACAAATCAGTAGCATGCGTGACTATCACGTTTCTGCAAGCAAGCGTGGACCCTCTTTGCCATGCAGTTGTGGAGCTTGGCTTTCTCGGCTAAGGGAATTCGGTTCCACTGGTCAGCCACTTTGCCAGTTGGTCCAGGATGGCCGCAGGTTCGTTTTACTCGTCCCTGACTCTTCAGCAAAGCACATCCTACAGATGTTCAAACGGGGACAGGTCAGGAGATCGGACTGGTCATGGCAACAGTTGGATGTTGTTCTGCTGGAAATACTGCATGCTGACTCGGTATGTGGTCGTGCATTGTCTACCTCAGGATGCTACTGTAACCATTCAGTGACTGTTGGTAGGATCTCATTCACATAGCGCTGGCTAGCTAGAGTTGCACTTACTCTGACAAGTTCTGTTCTTCCTGCCGCAGAGATACCCCCCCCCCCCCACGTTATGACGCCTCATCCATAGCTGTCATGTTCCACGACACGTCCATGCACAAATCTTTCTGAAGGTATACTGTGAATACATTTATTTTCAAGTGCATTTATTTTCACGGTTTTAGCATTTTGGACCTTTCACTGAGACCTTAAATTCTCTCTAAACGCAGCAAAATTAAATAAATTTTCAGTCCGTCTATCCCGTATTCACCCATCATGGAAATTGAGGCAAAATTGTCCCTCGTCCGACCACATCACGCTCAGCCACTGATCTCTGGTCCAGCCACCATGTTCCTGACACCACTGTTTTCGTGCGGCCTTGTGCAGGACCGAGAGCGATGCTGATGGCAGGGCGATACACCAGTTTGGCCGACACCACTTTCTTGTTGATCGAACACCATGATGCAGCAATGTTGCAGACATGGCGCCATGCCGACGAAACATCTCCACCAAAGGTAACCGGTGTCTCTTTACTGCGCCAGGTGACGGTCGTCTCTCCCATCTGATAGCCTTGGTCTTGCAGATCCATCTCTCTTCTTGCATCTTGTTTGTTAACACATCTGTACCGCTGACCTGGAGGGCCCCCACTTAATTTCACATTCGGAAAGACCAGCCTCCAACATGCAAAGTTCTGGGGTCTACCCCTTTTGTCTAAGGTTTATTGGGGGAATGCTAAAGTTTCCTGAAAACTTCATTGCGCATGTCACTGCTAACGTCTCGTTCTACAGTTTCTCGTTACGCCAAACATCACATGATCCCATCATGACATCCCATTGATTTCGAGATCACACAACTTTACTTTTTGTCACCCTTAACGTGCTTCACTCGTCTATGACGTAACTATGAATACTACATTGCGTCACTTTCCCTGTAAGCTGCATGGAACCATGGCGTGTGTCGGCAGTAATCAGCGAACGAGTCGCCGTATCACTCGCAGGTTTCAGCATTATTGTTTATAAACTCCCTATAATACTTGCACATTATTCATTTTTGAGATTTATTTGCTACTCTGCACGACTCCTTGTTTTTTAAACAAGATTTATCCTGCCCCTGTTTGATTCAGAGAGCTAAGAGCAGGCCGTAATCCGTGGCATTATGGATTCACATTGATCCCTGTGTTATCAGTGGCCTTTCTCAAGCGCACCTTTGTGACGATTGTCTCATTTCCTGGACAATTTGTGTACTTGTAGCCGCTCAGACAAACTTTTATTATCCTGTGCATGTTACATAACCGTCCATGTGAAAATCATATTTTCTACACAAACTAATATTCAGAGCAGGTCAAGTTAAACCAATGGAGGGCTTCTTTATTTTAGCCAAGAGTATATAGCTCCGTAGTTAAGGAATTCAGAGGAAAAGACAAAGCATTGTTATCACACTAGAATAATTTACTTTTGTTTTTTTGAACAAAGTGCTCCCTTTAAATCTTCCTTTCAACTTGAATTATGCAATTTTAGTACGGAAAAGGTTCTAATATATATTATCAGAGTTCACACACATTCAGAAGTTCATAATTCTGTATTCAAGGGAAACAGTCTGTACTTTTGGCAAATTCATTGACAACATTTTCAGATGTATTGGATAGGAAAAGCAAATTTACAGCAAAACTAGCAACGCTTTAGCTCATTCGACTGGGTTACCATTTGATCTATCGAATATATATTATTTCCTATCCTATTCTTCAAAAGTTAAGACCCGAGTCACCTGTGTCGGAAAATACAAATGGAAAGTTAAGGAGACAAACAACTGCATAAGGCTGCTGGAAAAGCTTTACCCATGCATCGCAATAACTAATACACTCTGATGAAAGGTTGACGTTGGTGAGTGCAACTGTTAGAACGTGTTAGCATGACAACACTCTTCCATTCCTTGAAACTTGAAGGTATTACACAAGCAACCTGATTTGCCACCTAGTAAAAGAAAAAGGTATACTCGAGGTCAAAAGGTGGTTTTCAAATGTAATTAGATGGAATACTAATATACCCAGTAAAACACGAGGCGTTAAACGAAAAAAAAATTGCGGGTTCTGAAATGTTTAAGCCTTATGTCAACCATCCGGGAAATCATGATTAACACTCAGTGGAGAACATTCGGTACCCGACCATTCTATCGTTTTCAACGCTCTGCACTATCGTTGAGAGCACTTTAACATAGTCAAATGAGAAATACTTTGATTTTGAGAAAATGTATATAACTTCTGGGCGCATACTCTGTACCTCTGCCGCCTGAAAAACGTAAACACGCTGGCGGGAAGACTGAGCAAGAACACTGTCTTGTTTTCCTGTTGGTGCCCAGATATAAGATGTTTGTTTCATCAAGCTCAGGTAGATCATTGCCCACGGTAAATCAGGTTGGGATGTCAGCCTTTGCCATTTTAAAAATGGTCTCTCCAATCAGATACCACGCCAGCCTTCACCTATTTTATGTGCAACTGTAAACAAGAAGGCTGTGAGAAGAGTCTGTTTTCAGCTGACGTAACCATATACATCTGAACCATGTTTGAAGAGTATTTGCTGAGGCTTTTGTTGAGAAAACTACAGATGCAAATGAAATTGCGTTACTACTCTGCAAGTGGTTTTATTGATCTCTATGACACTTAGAAAGTGCAGTGTATGAATTTAAAGAACCCGCCCAAAAATAGTCCATCTATGTTGTAAGAAGATATGAACAGCAGGATTTGGATACTGCATATATATGTATGTGCATCAGCTATTATACATACCAACAATGTATGCACAGTGACAGATCTTGATGCAATATAGTGATGATGCTGCTGCTGATGATGATGATGAAGATAGTAATAATAATGAAAAAAACCCAAATTGGTATTGAACATTTTGTGACGACTGAGTCAATCAAAATTCTCAATATGTTGCTTGAGAGATGCCGAAAAACGCATGCTCTACAGAGGAAAAATTCACAGTGCCACTTGTCAAACAAATTAATATCTGGCTGAAGAAGTATGCAATTGGGCAATGAAATAATTAGGGAAACGCTGTTGGAAGAGAACATGGTCGCGAAATGAAATAGAACTACATACACGAATGTCCATATGTTAACGATACCAGCACATACTCTTATCGATCATTACTTATATTATTACTGAATTTCGAAAATTCATGGAAAATTGAGAAGAAACGCCATTTATTGAATACATTTTAGAGACCAAGTCAAACTACATGTACCTTCGCAAGAGAATCGAGGAGAATACCTTTGACTTGAAGGAAGTCGAGCATTGCAAAACAAACATAGACACAAAATTATGAAGAATAGGAAAAGCGCAGCGCAATTTGTGCATAAACTTAAGGTACACGGGTATCTAGGTGTGCTTGTACACAACTTCAAAGTAATTCGCCAAGCGAGTTTCAGGGAAGAAGACTTTCGCAAATCTTCCCCCAAAATGCTCAGTTCAATAGAGCTAAAACCATCGCAACATTTCCTTTCTTATTGAAAAAGTGCTTGTCTAAAAACAGCAAGGTTTGTGGAAAATTCAAATTTAGAAGTGACCAAAACCAGACACCTTCATGCGAACATGTTTATTTCACTGTGGGGATTGATGAGTGTACGCGAACGAGGGTTACAGTCATGATACACACTGGGTCTGTGTGTACGCGTACGAGGGTTACAGTCATGATACACACTGGGTCTGTGTACGCGAACGAGGGTTACAGTCATGATACACACTGGGTCTGTGTACGCGAACGAAAGTTACAGTCATGATACACACTGGGTCTGTGTACGCGAACGAGGGTTACAGTCATGATACACACTGGGTCTGTGTACGCGAACGAAAGTTACAGTCATGATACACACTGGGTCTGTGTACGCGAACGAAAGTTACAGTCATGATACACACTGGGTCTGTTTACGCGAACGAGGGTTACAGTCATGATACACACTGGGTCTGTGTACGCGAACGAGGGTTACAGTCATGATACACACTGGGTCTGTGTACGCTAACTAAAGTACGGTCTCTGTATGAACACACTTCATTGGATAAGTGTTCGGGTATTGGGTGGCGTTGCTCAAACCTCGGTGGCATTGAACCAACGTATTGTGCATGGAGGTGTACTTTTTTCCTTTTTTACCTACACTGTCTTAGTGATATGCTGACAAATGGAAAATAGAGAATAACGGTTAAACCAAAATATGACAAAAATTTGTGTTTGCGTCTAACAATATGACGAATGCTGGGTAAAGATATATAATAAAACAGAGTTAAGGAAGACAAAGTACTTCATTTTCACTGAACCTCGGCACGATTATACTGGCTACGATTTGAAACGATTGGCTAAGAATTTTAAGCCAACTGAAAGCACCCCCACAACTCTGCACAAAAGATTCCGAAAAAAATTGTGGAATGACATATCCACATTTAAAGCACATTACATTTTTCGGGGGTCAAAATAATTCACGTGGTATGCCAATGTGCGCGGCACATATTTGTTTGACAGTCTTGCTTTCATCTCAATGAAACACACAAGATCCTATGTGCAACTCCTGCATTGCCCGTTAATATTAGTAGTTTATCATTGCAGGTAGCCACTTTCTTTATGTTCCCTTGTTTACCTTTCTATCGCGTTAAACATAAATATCATTTTGAAGAAAATCACTTGGTTCAATATTTCTACGTAGCTCCTTCCCCAATATTTTCCATTACACAGTTTACACCCATATAATGCACCATTGCATGCAGACGGCTGACCTTTGGGAGCCGTTTAAAATACAAGCTGTTACTAATGGTACACCTTTATGGCTTCCTTGCTCGAAGCCTCGGGGCACCTGAAACAATGGAGGGAGAAGGAGACAGCTGGGGGTATTCAAAACCAAATCATTCCATCTGAGAAGTATATCGTGCTTTTTCGGTTTGCCTGTCATGTATTGGATAGGTCCCGAGGTGATTGAATATATATACTTTGGATCCGATGCATGCTGAAACATGTGTCACGAAAAGGGTCGGAGTCATTCTTCTTATATCCACAGATGATAACATCTGATAACCTTGAAGAAACTAAAACAGCATGCTTTCGGTCAGGGCTGTTTTGCAGTCACAAGACTGTCAGGAAGTAAATAACATGAAACGTCACTAAATTTATACTCAGCGCCAAGGATATGGATGACATGGAAAGAGACGGGGCCAGACATAACGAGACGAGGTGCTACGAGATGATATGAAGTACCACACATGAAAAACGGGACAATTTTATTTGTGAAGTAATAGCTAATATAACCTTAATTGTATTAAGTTCGGTTAGACGAGATCAACCGATCACCACCTGGACTATGCCCAATTCAATTATAATTTAAAACGGTTCGCAATAGAACTAGTGGAAATGGTGGCAGTGATGGCCTATTAAATGTCATTTCAACAGTGTCAATATGGCAACATTCCTAACTTTTTGGCAATTATCTCGCCATTCAAACAATTTTGTACACCCAATATCCATGTATGCGCAAACCTCATCTATACTGCAAAGGTCTACCTAATATATGTGTGCGCCTTTTCGAACTGGACAGATCAACTCTTACTTGATAAGAAAAAGAAAGAAGATTTAGTCAACAACTTTCCTTGGAGTGGCCAGAGGGCGATGCCCCCAACCCCTGTCAAGGACAACTGTAGTCCTGAATCATCATATCATTTTATCATGTCTACAATTCTGCCCCCCAAGTATTTTGTATTAGAAATAGACAATCTGAATATTTTGGGAAAAAAGCTATAGGAGACGACAATTTACACCCGGGTGCTAATTTCGAGATTTGATTGAAAAAAAGTTTAAGCAAAACCATTGCCCTGCCAGTTGGTGATCAGGTATTCCTTTTTTCTGCTTATGGATATTTGGTGCGCGAAGTCAGGGGTAGGTTTAATTTGATATTTTTATGTGAGACTTGACAACTCACAAACTGATAGGATATTGAAGAGAAGTCTTACCCTGCATATCGTATGGCTGTCCGGTCGTGGAGCGATTTCAAGTGAGAAAGAGCATTGATTTCGGCAAGAATTCTTCTGGCGCACCAGAGAGACAAAGCTGCATGGACATGCTGTACTGAAGGTGGCCAATTTGAGCATATGTCAGGTACTTTATCATCTCATTAAGTGAAAAGGACTGAAAACACAGTTATCTAGGGTTTATATATTACGCTTGAGAGGTGATTTCTTCCTTTTACCCAACGATGAACAGAAAAAAAACACGTAAACTTTGAATGTTTCACATTTAGAGGAATTTGATGCGAATGCAACGTACAAACATACACGGTATCGAAGCAAACCCGTCTCCTGAGTGTCAATTGCTGTCACGTGACTATGACATCTTAAAGTGGAATTCCTGCAGGTCCTGGCAGGTTAAACGAAGCCATTTACTAGGATAGAAATGGTTATACGCCGTGTGCCCCATGAACTCAACTTAAGAATGATATTATTAGAGACCATATTTGAGATGATCTATTCCCATGGGGGAAGTTAAATGGGTTGAACCGGGTCACAGATATATAGAGCAGAACGATTTCTCTATGTGCTCATTCAACAACAAAAACCGATAAACTTTTATTTTATCACGATTACATGTCAGTAAACTTTATTTCGGGAGCGCCACAAGAGTTATCTCAATACGTCTACCTTTAAAGTTGATGAAAGGTAGAACTGAAGGCTTGAATGCCCTAGACTAATTTATATGAACACACACACACACACGCGCGCGCGCGCGCGCGCACGCGGCTCTATGCAAGTGACTATAAAAGAAACATACCGAAGTGTTCTATCTGTATCGGTGGAAGACCATGTTATTTTTGAGATGTATGATTTTATTCAAGCTCCACGCAAAGAGTAGGTTCGAGTTAGGCATATCTATGCAAAGTCCCCCATTTAGTTAGGCATCACAGATTGGGTGTGTCAATTAAAAATTTATCTCGAGGATATTTTGACGAACCTCGTAAAAACGCCAATTCATACTAGTGTGTCACTAGTAATAACTAAGCGTTTCATCTTCAAGTTTAACACAACCCAGAGAAAACACGTTGACAGAAATAAGTTAGGCACAGTAAGTATAACAATGTCCCAATCATCGGCTGTTGAGTTGCACCGCGGTGACGTCTTTAGACTTGACGGTCAGATGGCTTGGTCAGGTAAATCAAGAATATTCTCATTACATTATGTCATTAATAGACACCTGGGGTGGCTGCATAATGGCAAATTGTCAGACAAATAGCCCAAGTACTACACGTCGATTGTTCTGGTCACGATTTTGGTTCAAATCCAGAAATACGGTTAACCATCACTGCCTCAAGAATATGCATTACAACCGTAATAGCCTTGTGACAGCAAAGGCTGACCACATTTATCCATATATAGCAGTGCTGTCTTGTATGCTGTGCTTTCTGGGTAGAGTATTGGCTTGGGTAGAGCGTTGGTGTGGGTACAGTAATTTTTCAGGTACAGCATTGTCTCAGGCTCAGTGTTATCCTGGGTATTATGTTGGGTACTGTCCAGTGTCCACTCGATCTCACACTTGGCCACGCTGCATCTACCGCTTCTCTCCAAGTAAGTTAATGATTTCGCTCGGCATGCTTGCAGTTTGTGTACCCAGTGGATTTAACGAGAAGCCGATGGTTCTCCTCTCATCGCCTCATAATAAACCATTCCCACAGCAAACACTCATTTACGCCAGCTATACTATGATTTGCGCAAAGGAAATTTGAGATCTTCTGGCGCATTTGGTGATGTTGATGGGGGTGTGTCAAGGTATGACATAAAGTTCTATTGACTGCGCCGTTGAGTGTTGGACACTTGCCACCGAGTGAGGCCCTCGAGATCACACACTTTAGTAACACAAGGGGATATACGTAGCGCGTCCTCTGAACCTGTTGTACGTTACCACCTACAGAAGTTGCCGACGCTGAAATTGTTGTATGCTCATCTTTCACTCCACTGTCATTCATGCCTTTTTCTTGGTAATACAGTCTGATACAAGAGCACCGCCGGGCAATTGGAAAAGAGATGAGCAGTCAGCCATTTCAGTTTGGTCGGGTAAAAACTCTGATACATAATACCCTACTGAGAATGGCGCATCAACAGAATTGGGCAAAAGAGGCACATTGTAGATACAGCGAGAGATGTGACCCACGTTGCAGTTAATGCAGGGAAAATTTTACCTGATAATGTCAGGAAAAGGCAAAATACTAAAGCCGTACCTAACCATTTAAGTTTGGCTACTCGGTCTGGACCAAAACTTGTCACGGTTTAGCCAACTTTTCAACCATGCAGATGTGCGCAACTGTGTCCTTAGGTATGTCAACAGGTATTACCAATGAGCAACTGTGCCCTTCAGTGTGCCAATAGGTATTACGAATGAGCAACTGTACCCTTTAGTATGTCAATAGGTATTACCAATGGGCAACTGTACCCCTCAGAATGTCAAAAGGTATTACCAATGAGCAACTGTACCCTTCAGTATGTCAATAGGTATTACCAATGAGTATTCTGTTATATCAATACCTGGAGCCACTCAAGGGTAAAAAAATCAGTATATGACAAGTTCTGTCACAACAACATTTATCAAAATTTGCAATAATCCTAACATAATAGAAAGACAAGCTTCACTTTTGGTTCCTTCATTACCAGATTACAAAGTTTCAACAGAAATTATAGGACTTCTACATGCTTTTGACCAATGTATAAAACTCTTGATTACGATGGATCTGTCGGGTTCTGTTCATGACAAAGTGCTCACCACTGTGCAAAGTGAAATTATGACCGATTTTACAGTAAATGCCGTGGAATGTAAAATATGAGACATTCATAGTAATTACCTTCTTGGTTTGTATCACTATCAAGCAGGAAATAATTGACAGGCAAGATCGCATATCCCTGTGTTAAGCATGGCCGTATGTGCTTTTCTTGCAAAAGCAACAACATAAGAAGGAACTGAGCGTTAGAGCTTTTATTCGCATGTTTTCCAAGCATACAGGAAGCATAATATATTTATGACTGGGTGCAAACCCAGACATTTATTTTTCCAAAAATTTCTCACTTTCTTTCCTTCTTTCTTCTTTACGACCAAATTTATCCAGAGTTTTTGTGGACACTATTATTCCTAAAACCACCAAGCTGGCCATGGTGACTGACCTACCACTGAAATTGTGCATATTGTTTGAACTAGTCATGATGTTCAAAATTATGCAAATTAGGGGCAATAAAAATTTTAAAAGCTCCATATTTTCGAATCTATTGCAGATAGACACACAATTTCAATGTGGATGTATATGTTTGTGACAATTGTCACTATAATCAACAGTAAATGAAATTTGTAGAATTTCAGATTATGCTAATTAGAAATTTGAAAAATTTAAAACTTGAATAATTCCAAAACTATCATTGATAGAAATGCCTCTTCGCTCTCAATTTATAGGTTTGTGGCAAAGCCGCATCCATTGAACCATGACCGAAAGCTGTATGATTTTAATTCATGCAAATTTGGTGAAAATGCAAAATTTAAACTTTAATAGCTTCAAAACTATTGTAGATAGAGGTGCCATTTCAACTTCAATCTATAAGTTTATGTCATAGTTGCATCCGATGAACCATGAACTAAAGTTGAACAATTTTATTTTATGCAAATAAGATGAATACACAAATACATAAATCTTCAGTAACTTCAAAGCCATTATACATAGCGGTGCCATTCCAACTTTAATTTATATCCAATGAACCATACATCAAAGTTGTAGAATTTTCATTTGTGCAAATCAGGTTATTATGAAAATATTAAATCTTGATTAGCTTCAAAACTGTTAAAGCTGGAGGTACCGTTCCAACTTCAATTTAAAGGTTTGTGACATAGCCGCAGCCAATGAACCTGAATTATAACGTTTTAATTTGTACATATTAGGTGAAAACACAAAATTTGAATCTTGAATAGCTTCAAAACTATTATAGATAGAGGTGCTACTTCAACTTCCATTTAAAAGTTTGTGACATAGGTGCATCCAATGAACCACGAACCGAGCTTGTAGGATATTAATTTATGCAAATGTGGCGAATGTACAAAATCTAAATCTTGAATAGCTTCAAAACTTTTATGGACAGTGGTGTCATTCAAACTTCAGTTCATAAGGTTGTGATATGCCCACATGCAATGAAGCAAGAACCAAAGTTGTAGCATTTTAATTTATGCAAATTAGGCTAATACGCAAAATTTAAATTACGTTGAACAATGGCAAAGCGTAGCATTTCAAACTGTTCTCATTTTGAAAACACCCAGACAGATTTGGTGTGAAGCAAATCTTCTTTTTTAGCTACATAGTACATTTGTGTGGCGGAAAAATTGTGCAATGGGAGATATGCATATTAATTTCCCGCCCCAATTGCATACCTGATTGCTTAGTCTCGCTTGGCGGGATATGGCGAGATACGGGTGGGTACCTGTGTGGACAAGCGGGATATTACTAATATTTTGAAAATAAAGACTATTTATTGAAGGCAGATGGAAATTTTTATTTTGTATGGCTCGGGAAATAATAGATGAATACCAGCTTGGCATTTGTGAACTTAAATTTCTCAACAAAAAAAAATCGCTAATTTTGTGAGAAGTGAACATATGGCCCTGTCTGTGACATTGATGTGACCCTCACGTCTTTCCGTGATCGCTTGGCGTCAAACCCGTGCTATGTGGGAGGAAATTATGCATACGGCGTATTCAGATACTTGAGCAACACACCCTACTAGTATGCCCTAATCATGGTGGAAGAATAGTCCTGTTGCCTAGCAACTTAGGTGGGCATAGCAAGAGCGCAGTTAATATGTAAGCCTCATATTGTCAAGGATGTTACAGTAAATTACTTCTGTTTGCTGTATGGTCATCACTGTTTGACAAGTTTAAGTGATCTGCCTGTGATCAGTCTGATCTTTCTGATCTTCACAGGAAAGCATCAAAAACTGTGTTTGCACTGCAATAAATTGACAGGTTTCACCGTGAAATATCTTGTCCAGTGTAGACCAAAAGAATATATGGATTTGGGATTTTTTTCGGCGCTTACTCTAAATAATATCATAAACCGTATAAATTTTATTTGCGAAGCTTAAATGATTTTACTTATACTGGCGGTAGCTGGATCATAGGGAATTCATGTAATTAAGAATTAAAATGGCCTATTCCACGTACTACCATGGATTTATTTTTACAGAAGTAATTTTTTGCCGATGCTAAAGTTGTTGGCCTTTGAGGCACCTTAGTGAAGGTCAACTGTCCCATGCTTTCAACATCATCTTATAAGTCCAGACTTTATGGCTCATTGTGACAAAATGAGATCATTTAAGTGGAAGATAATGGGTTATAATTCAAGCCATAAGAACCTTAGGACTTAGGCGCATCCCGTTACTCACCACCGGTCAAGGGGAGCGCTTATTGGGCGCAACACAATGGTACTTTGACTGCTGATATATTTGTTCGGTAGAAATATACGAACATCCTACGTAGCATTGATTACGTTTGCATTGCACGCGGACCCATCTTGTTGAGCTTGAAGTTTGTGAATAATTATAGGCACGTAAAGGAGATAAGTGATGGAAGAATTAGTTATAAGGCACCCGACAAGCACGTTTACCGACACTAATGAGCTAACATCGTTCAATGTAGAAATTATCCCAAGATAGAAGTCAAGTGACTGATGTGGTTGCTGTTTCAGTGTAATAGAGTTTTATACGCAAGGCAGGAACAAAATAGTTTACGAGGACAAAGATATATTGTTTTGTATTTAAGTTGGTATTTGCATTCTGTGTATTTACCAGGGTAATGAGTTCTTCCTCACCAATCCTGGCTGACGTAATAGCGTTTCAAATGTCGTGTATGTGTATCACCTATTGACCCTTTGAACCTTACAGTGACCAACGGCACCCGTATGCTATCCCTTGTGTGCTACAATCTTTCCATTTTCATTTCTTGCTTTTCTGCCTTGCGTGTATTGAGTACTTTAATGATATTTGATGGCAACTTACAGTGTTACGGTGTACGCAAAAATGCTAATACTCGTCTTGTGGCTTGAATTACACCTCAACATTCTTTGATGTATGCTGTGGAAAGTGGTTTATTCTGTTCCATTCTTATCATGCAAAAAAAAAAAAAAAATGAAAAATACATGATCCTAATCTATTTATACAAAATGGGATAGGACATGGAAGATCCACTTCTAGTAACCGTAAAGCATATCTGCTGGAATTTATGTAGTAGAAAAGTGAAGGATTGAATGTACTTTTTTAATTGAGGACGAATGTAATGAACCTTATGTTTGTCGTTCTTCGCAACAAGCGCAATATCAATCAAGACGTGCATAGTGTAATGACTTTCTAAAAAAAAAGCTATACATTCCCTCAGTCATTTGGTGGCCACAGTTCGTTTTCCGTCCACACGATGCAGCTGGTCATATGCTCTTACCGAAAAGGCACCTACTGATCGAGGTTGCTAGTGCATCTAAATATCTGTGAAAGGCTCAGTGGTGCGTGGTGTTGTTGTAGAGCGTTGTTCTTGATACCGTCGACAGAAGCTTCCATTGCATAATGAAAATGTATCTTTTATATCAGGTGGTATTGGCGTCAAGGCACACATCACCGGGATAAGGCCCGAAGCAGGACTCCGAAACAAGTCACAGTACTAACAATAAAAAGCAGGCGATTACTTTTTATATTGGACAGGAACAGATTTTCTCATAAAACTAAAGAGAGAAAGTGTTGATACCCTCGGAATTCCGGGGAATAGTCGAGAACCCAGATTCCCACAAAAATTTTAAAAAGCCTTCGTCGTCTATTCATGCATATGGATCATGACAAAATAACTTTAATCAAATTTTTGACATAAGACTATATCACCTCATTTTGAGGTTCAAGATAATCGTTGGTAGCTTTGCAAGCAAAGGTTATACGACAATTTATATAAAATTCCCTTTTCTAATGCTAGAAAAATGGAGAGTCCATAGACTTTACTCGCAAACTAATTCCCAGCTTCGACAGAAAAGTTAAATTCTTCCTCATTGGAAAGCGGGTCGGCGTCTTAGTGAGAATATATCTCCGTAACGTGATTTTGAGTACGTACATCCGATTATACTCTAAGCTGACTGCACACTTTTTCCCAGCATACATTTGTTGACCAAAAGCTTTGTACTATTCATTGTATTTTTTGTTTGTTTGTTTGATGGTGTGCATTGATCGGGAGTTCAAAAGGAAAAGCGTTAGAGGAAGCCCATAAGTTAATAGGTCCATGGTCAAAATTTTCACATAGTATCTGGGTGTAAAGCTGTTGACCTGGTCTTTAAAATTTGGTAAAAGTTACCCCTACCTGTTGTGAACGAGAGGTTGATGTTACAGTTTTTGTCAGCGTCTCCAGCTGTTGATCTGAATCTTTATAAGCTGTCAGCTGTAAAGCGGTTAACGCTGTTTGCAAAATTGGGGAAAATAATTAGTTCTTTTAGTCCTAGGCGAGAGACTGAGATAACTGCCTTCTTCGGCGTCCTCGCGATGTTGACCTGGGCCGTTCTCATCTTCTAAACTACAGACACGCGGCTATAGACTGATAAGTGGTTTGATGACAAGATTAAACCTAGGATCTTATCATAAATCAGATTAACACAACTTATTTTTCTCTATCTATCTATATATCTATCTATCTATCTATATGTGTGTGTGTGTGTGTCTGTCTGTGTGTGTGTGTGTGCCATCCTACTAAATCTATCCGTGCTCCAACGCAAGCACCCATAGTCACAAGTTCAGCTTCCACCCGTTACAAAGAAAGAAAGGAGCGCAGTTATCAAGATGTATATGGTCATAACAATAAAGTACGTCCATGGACGACACCAATTTGTGAATGATTATATGGTTAGAATTACCGCTATAGACAATCACTTGAAACTAAATTCCATGCAATCGAACACTCGACACGCCCTGCTATGCTACGATCAAAGGTCATCGAAAGAACTCTGTGGTCGTTAAAGTGAGGAATTTAACAAAGTTTTAGTAATTAACATTGGATTCATTTTCCCCAAAGTTTATTGACCAACGTTGTTGGTCAGGGCCAACCTGAGATGACCAAGGCTGTAACTGGACATTGCATCTCCTTTTGACCAGATTAAAGCACATTCCCAGCACTAAATATAACCTTGACCTTTCCATGGCTTGCTTGTATGCGCCAAACTTGTGTCGTCTGCTTTGATGCCAGTTGTTTTGGCGCGCTTTGATCATTTATCTGCTAAACCAAGCGCGCTGAGAAAGGAACAGTCTCTCTTATTTCAATGATGTGATCTAATTAAAGGGTACGTGACTCTGTCCTTCCGACGTTTTCTGTTTTTGTCGGTCAATACTTCTGTTTGTGTATATGCCGAAGGTTCAGAGAATTTGAAAGAATCATACACTAACAGACAATTTATTTTTCATAGGAAATATTAATGAATATACTTCAAAGTCTCTCAATATTTTTACTATACCTTGTCATTTTCGTCTGCAATCAGATATAGACTGCGTGCCAAGGGCACGGATCTACATGGCTGAATTATGATACAGAACGGTGGTATAAATACTGCCTCCTCATAAGCATTTTCTGGTCAAGATAAGACTCAGCCAATAGCTTTCCTTGGCGCTAAGGAAAACCGTTTGCACCGAGGCGTGCCGCAGTTATAGCTTTTATCCACAATTGCCCCAAAAATAATGTTTCCTGTTAACACGAAATTTTGTTGAAGCAGACGACAATTTTCAACCGGGTGCTTTTGTGCAATTTTTGAGCGGGAAACAATGAAAGGTAAATAATTTTATATTTTCACAGTTGCATGACATTCTGCAGGCCATATGAAATCGAAGGGTAAAGAAGCCATGACACCAACGTATATCATGGTTTATATGAGTATCATCCCCAGTATGCCACTGATGGTGAGTTAAGTGGGTAAATTATCCCTAAAGGACCTGTTACCACATAATATGAAGCACTGTTCCCCATGACAGATCAATAGTTTTTAGAGAGACACTCTGTAACTATCCAACGTTACAGGTACATCTTCTGTGCACATGCAAGGCAGCAGAGTGTTCACCTGAGCACTGTCAGTGTGCAGCCTCAGTATGGTCAGTAGGAAAGGCCAGAAGTAGCTCCAAGGTGTGTATTCGCCCCAATACACAACAGAATACACAATCATTTGGAGGGCTAGGGTTGCGTATTCCCATTAGTTTGCATGTTAACGCTACCTTAAATAAACTAGTCACTTTTGTAGCTGTGGTTATATGAATTTTGTGAGGTATTTAGTTATGCTTCTAGATCTACTGTCTAAAATGTGGTGTTTCTGTGTGCATTAGTTTTCAAGTTAGCAAGTTGGAAATTACAATGTAAAGTAATGGGAATACACAATCCTAGCCCTCCACTGACTGCAGTGCCCTCTTTTAGGCAGTTCTTGAACTTCTATACTCACCCTTGCGTATTGCTGCTTCTTTGTTATTGTTAAACCCCTTCAGTGCCAACTGCGACGAAAGTCGATCTGCTCTGAATTCACATGAAGATGCTAGATTCATATTCTTTGCAAAGTAATCTTTTCATTGAAGAACAAGGGGGACTGCGGTCACAATGACAGAGCAGAAACCAGAATAACGCTCTGCAGAAACATCTTTCCCTTGTGCGTTTTGGGCACACAGCGCCAAAAGTGCCCAGAAAGAAATCTGCTGACTCATACAAAACGTGACACGAAAAGATTTAAAGTCGGACCCTAAATGTGTCCAAAGTGCGCTGAGGAAAGCTGTTGGCTCACACAAAACGTGGCACAGAAAGATTTAAAGTGGGACCCTAAATGCACCCAAAAAGCGCGCGTAGGAAAGCTATTGACTCAAACAAAATGTGGCAATGAAAGATTTAAAATGGGACCGACTTGACAAGCCAAGTAAGAAAAATTGATTAGCTTAAATGTTTGCATATTTTTAAATGTTCTTTTAATGACCGAAAACAAGGTAAAAATGAAGAGTCCACAGCAAATTTATATGACATATAATGATGAAATTGGTAAAGAATGAATCAGATGTAGCAACGGTCCTACGCCTTGGGTGTTTTGGCGAGTTCAATTCAGGCCCGTTAAGGATACACATTGGTAGCTGTGACTTTCACAAATTGTTACATATCACCCTTGATTCATATGTTGAGTGAGATCAAGTTACATTTTCTGAAAGCAAACTAATTGAAGATTCACTGTTGATTGCAATCTTATGTTGGTTGCAATGTTTACATAACAACATCATAATTTACTATAAATATTGATTCAGCTTATTCCATTTTGAAGATAGGGGCCACAAATCTTCAGTACACAAAAGTGACATTTTCTGAAAGCGAACTAACAAAGGATTCTGTTTGCCCGCTTGGACACACTAAGTTGCGCTATCATATAAATTACAACCAATATTAAAATTTTGCATGCATTGATATTATACTTAAAACTCAGCTTGTTTTATAATCATTTATACGTCTCTCTGAAAAAGCAAAGGGAAGTTCCATTTGCCCATATATGTTACAAACGGAAACCTGCCGAAAACATATGCGATCTTAAGATGAAAAAAGTACATATGCACAGTGCGTATAACCTTACAATAAGCCATTACGTTGCTTTCCTAGCGTAAGACTTAACCTTAATACCAGGCGCATATGAGAGGTTGCTGGTTGATTTTACGACGGTAAATATATTTTTATCAGTGATTAGCTTTGGGTAAGACATTACACCAATATAATATTAATATGGAATTATTTCCTGTACTGATAGTACCTTCAGTTATGAAATTACTATCTCTTATCCTTAGACATTGTGATTATATCGAAGGGACGAAATAAAAACGACACTTTTTTTCAAATCATATTTTTTGATCTATTTTGCGCAAGGAGAGTCCCATCACAGCTGGAGTATTGGACTGGGCAAGCAGTCTTGCCGTGTATCCTGCCTGCTCAAACATCGCACAAAAACACCCGCATGTAATCTGTAGTCTGCTTCAATGATTTTGCCTAAGTTGCATGGTAACAGAGAATATATTTGGCTGCGAATTGCAGATAAAACCGAGTATGACGGCATATCCCAGGTCAACAGCCTTTGTTTGCGCAGGTTGCCGCAGGTTGCGCGCATTCCGAGGCCAGGGATAGCTACTGACTCAGTCTCATTCTGACCAGGAAAGGTTTAAGCTACTGATAGCCGATGTGTGAATGTCTTCATACACTTTTAACTTAGAGCGGGGACTTCCTTTCACACATGTATAAAGGGGTTACAATATTTTGTAACTTGACAAAACTTGGTAAGACATGAAATAGACGGTATTTGATACAACTGATTACGGTGGGAAATTAAAAGCGAGAAAAACGTAAAGATCAGAAGGTGTTGCTCTTCAAAAATAACATAATTTCTGTTCTCTATAAGACGTTTTGGATGTGTTTGAATCAGTCAACGCTTGCGTGGAGTAACATTATTCCTCACTGCATTAAAAAGACGACGCAGATAAAATTCCACCTTTCATTTTAAATGACCCTCAAATGTGACATGCCAACAGTTTTTTTTTTCTTTTCGTTTTTTTTTTTTTTTTTTTTGGGGGGGGGGGGGGTAACGTATGTGCGTTAAGTTGCGAAGGTACCTTGTGAGTTTTGTGCAACGTTGTTCGTCGTTTTCCTCAATAATATCTCATCGAGGCACGGAAACTTGATCTAACGACGTGTGCTACGGCACAATTTAATCACATAAAAATACAATTTGCAGACATACGTACATTATGTGCTTTCTGAGTTTTAAACGCAGCCCTGCGTCTTGACTCTAGATTCGAAACTGTTCTACTTGTGCAAAATAATTGAAAATAATGAACATGTTAGCCTAATTAATTCCAATAGTTTTACGACACAAAGTCCGTTTTTAATTCAGACAAACATATAGAATGTTTCACACAGTTTTGGTAAACCATAGTAACATTGACAGTTAATCATTCCTTTCTCTTTTGAATAAAGACTGAGTATAAGATTGAGTCAACAGTTTTCCTTTCCGTGAAGTGGGCATGCGTAAGAAAGGTGTTGAAACCTTGGATGTGCTGTAGTTCTAGACATTTTCGCGCTCCATTTAATTTCGCGCTTTTGGCGCTACCACTCAAAGCGCAAAATTAAAATGCGCGTAAATAAGTTGCATTGTATTTCAGTACATTGTATGGCATTGGATTACGCGAAAATAAAATGTGCAAAACCTATGTAACTTGAGAAAAATTGATTTTTGCGCGAAATTACACAGGCGCGAAAATTTTTAGAACTACAGTATTTTTTTTTTTTGTTTTTTTGTTTTTTTGTTTTTTTGATAGATAAGTCATCTACAACTCTCATTCAAATTTGTTTCATTACTGTCGAAATACTTTATTAAGCACAAACATTGGAGCGGACGACATCTTATGGTATTGCTAAACTGGTTTTGATCGGTTTCGAGAGGGAAATGTTAATGTTGAATCCACATACAGTGACAGCAAAACCTGGAAATATTTCCATCTGAAACATTTAACTACTTTCATTGGAAAATTGCGATTGCCTGCATACTTATAATGGCCGTAAAAGCTATTTGACGCTGATGGATTGGGAGAAAAATGTGCAAAATATTTCAGTAGGCCTGTAAAGGGGGTCGCACGAACTCTCATTTCGACACCTATGATTATGTCTGGTGCCAACACAGACATACTGTTTTTCTTTCTTTCTTTCTTTCTTTCTTTCTTTCTTTCTTTCTTTCTTTCTTTCTTTCTTTCTTTCTTTCTTTCTTTCTTTCTTTCTTTCTTTCTTTCTTTCTTTCTTTCTTTCTTTCTTTCTTTCTTTCTTTCTTTCTTTCTTTCTTTCTTTCTTTCTTTCTTTCTTTCTTTCTTTCTTTCTTTCTTCCTTCCTTCCTTCCTTCCTTCCTTCCTTCCTTCCTTCCTTCCTTTCTTTCTTTCTTTCTTTCTTTCTTTCTTTCTTTCTTTCTTTCTTTCTTTCTTTCTTTCTTTCTTTCTTTACCGGCAAATTTGTCCGACATTTCATTTGAAAAGTATTATACGTAGAAACTTCAAACTTGGCACAATTATACTTCTGTTAATGAAGTCAGGGCTTTTTATAATAAGAGGTCATGCTTTTCAAAATTATGCAAATGAGGGCTAATTAAAGTTTTAAATCTTCAATATCTTATATACTATAGTAGATGTAGTCCCGAGTGTATTGGAGTTCGATCATATCAAGGCAAAGGTCATCGCAAATATCAAGGTCATGTCAAGGTCAAAAAGGTTGGTTTTGGGTCAAATTGTGATTTTAAAGCCAAAATGTCATTTTGGAGGTCAAGGACCACTCCAGGTAGAGGTCATTTCAAGGTCAAGGGTCATTTCAAGGTCAAAGGCCACTTTTGATGGTAGCTTTCTTCTAGCCATAACTTGGTCAATTTTAATCCACTTTTGATCATGTTGGGCTCAAGTTGTAGCTATTGTAACACTGCATATTTTTGAAGTCTCGCCTTTTTATAATGATAGGTCCTACTTTTCAAAATTATGCAAATGAGGGCCAATTAAAGTTTTAAATCTTCAATATCTTGTATACTATAGTAGATATAGTACCAAGTGTATAGGAGTTCGATCATAGCATGGCCAAGGTCATCTCAAATGTCAAGGTCATGTCAAGGTCAAAGGTCATGTCAAGGTCAAAGGCCAATTTTAGGTCAAATATCATTTTAAAGGTCAAAGTTACTTCAGGTAGATGTCATCTCAAAGTCAAAGGTAATTTCAGGGTCAAAGGACACTTTCGATGGTTGATTTTTTCTAGCCATAACTTGGTCAATTTTGTCCAATTTTGATCATGTTTGGCTCAAATTGTAGCTATTGCAACACTATACATTTTGAAAATTACATTTGACCCCCAAAGGTCAAAGGTGAATGTCATCTGGACCTTTGACAGTTTCACCAAGCCATAACTTGGCCAATGTCCATCCAATTCTAGTCATGTTGGACTTAAATTGTGGGTTTTGTAACACTGTACATTTTTGCAATTTACATGTAACCTATAAAGGTTAAAAGTTAAAGGTCAAGGTCATTTGGACCTTTGAAATTTTCATCCAGCCACAAGCTTAATGGAATGTGAAATACCAAAGCACAAATTCTGATACCATTTAATATTTATAATTTTGGTAGGCACACAGACAGATTTGCTTTGAAGCAAATCTTCCTTTCTAGTTATATTTTGGTGTTTCTGGCAATAATGGGAAGACAAAACTGGACTGTGCACAGAATTTTGCGACATTAATATTGTGTAGCTGTCATGGCATAAAATACACCAACCAATGCACAAAATCATAAGTAATGCGATAAATCAATAAGCAATCAATAGAAAATAAAGATTGGCCAGATGAACAAATATCACCAACATGGCTTACATAGAGATCTTAGCTATTTGTGGAAGTAGGTGAGAGCCCAAATTCGTGTCAGGAAATACGAACGGAACCATTATACCAAACCTTATATGAGATTAGTTACTTTTTAGAAATACTCTTATACTGCATGACAGCCCTTCGTTCATTGAAAGCCCTGCAGGCAAATCCTTGCTAATAATTCTGAAGGTTTTGCAAACCTGTCTGACAACGTGCTGTGCGTAATCTATGATCCCGGTGAAACTGAATATGATACCGCTACTTTCGACAGTCAGGAATAAAGGGAACCTATTGAGTGTGAGGTATTGACCAATCATTTACAAACGTCACACATCCCTTTGATATAGTATTATAAATAATCGCAAATTATGCTGTCCGTCATCAGTACTCGATTTTTCCCCCAAAATGAGGGACATTTTCAAATAGTTGCAATTTTCCACACATAGGACTGCGTTGAGATAAGATTGTCAGATCAATAGGCAAAAGATGAAACAAATCTGCTGCCAAACTGATTGGGTGGACGGTTGTAGGATTTAACTGTCCTAACCTGGCCCTGCGCTGTCCCCACGTCAGTCACGTATGCAATTGGGTGTAAAAGAGCACGCGCTAGTACGTCGGTAGATCGCGCGCCAGGCATGAAAGAAAACAATACTCAAGTTGTGACCATTGGGTTGACATGGGGCAATCTCAAGCATGCCAAGCGCAAGCCAAGAGCTTTGCTAAAAGTAGGTTATGTTATGGCTCGCCACAAACGAAGTACAGAACACAAATTTTCGGGAGTAAGTTTCACTTGTTTTAGCATTTTACGTTCCCGAGAAACACATAGTATACGTTATGCTACACAACTGACATTAACTCGTATACAGGTGATGAAACTGGATACCAAAATAAGAAGCCAGGGAAAACATTCCAGTTCCATGAAATGTTTACGTTTGTTTGGGGTGTTGACAAGATGTTGACATGGCCGCGTGGCACAACGCTGATGAAATATTGATAACGAATTGAAAGCTAAATTACTAATCATAGTTGCTTTCAGCAAGGCCTATCGATAGATTTCAAAAATGTGAAAAATGGGTTTGCAACATATTTTTCGTCAGCTTCCTGTCAAGTCACCTCTAGTCCCTCCCCGTTGTGGCTTGTAGGCCTACTTGAAATGCAAAATGCAACTGAAATAATGCAATGGAATAGGTAAGACGACGCAAAAGCCACGACAGTGAGGGACAAGCCACAACATATAACATTTTTCATGAAAACAGCACGAAAGAATTCTTTTCAATGGGAACATTGGGTCCGTCCATTGGGTGTATTGCATTATTTTAAAATCTGTATGTTCTTGTGCACATAAATGCAGATTAAATGAAAGTGTTGGGGGGGGGGGGGAGAAGAGATTCCAACAATGTGCCATGTTTTGTCCTGTTTTACCTCACCCACAGGTGTAAACACACCGGAAGGTGCAATTTTAAACCGTTTAAATGCTTCCCATCATTACTTGCACCTGCAATATTACTGAGTATATTGTACTACGTACAATGTAATAAGTATCGCATTTATTGTTATTATTAGAATGCCTAAAGTGATGAAAAATCCTCACCTTGTACGGTCTCTGGGTCGTTCTGCACTTTGTTTCTGGTGAGACATAACATAACCTACTTATTTTACTCTTTGTTGCGAGAGGAATTAATATAGGCTAGGCCTGTTTTCCAATCGCTTTTTGAAACAAAAATATATTGAAACCAACCTACTTTTAGGCAAAGGTCTTGGCTTGCGCTTGAGGTTGCCCTGTGTTGAGCAACAAAAGCGGCCTTTCAAGTTCCGACAGTATTTAGAGACAAATTTATATTGTACACGGCTGTGAAATGAACTGACAGACAGCTTGTGCTAGTAAGCTCTGCTTGCCTTACACAGTGTTTCGCCCAGAGGGCGTTTGGTAAAGTGTTGACGTATAGCCCGTTCATACCTGGCGATAATTCGCTTTAACTTCAAGCATCTTTTTTCTTGCGACAAGATATTGTTGGGTCTACAACAATACCAGACAGTGGCCCAGAGGACCATATTTACCAGGGGCCAATTTATGGGCTGTGTTTTCTGATTATACATCCACAAGAAGAAATTCCCATAATGCGCATTAGAGTCGATAGGTATGACCGTGGTAGCCCCATGACATCTTGGCGGAATAACTAAGTTATACACCCTATTCAAAAGTCCCTGCCATATTTGGGACACTACTGATCTCTGGTGACAGAAACCAGGACGAGGCCGCAGGGAACATCAAATCAAGTCCCCATTCAATTACATGTTAAATTTGCTTAATTCTCTTGCTCATGTCTCTCATTTAAAAACCCTTTTGAATACACCTATTGTGTTATCCTGTTAAGACAACTCTAGGACTACAACAGTGAGGGGAAAAAACAGGTCTTCAGTGTTTGATCCATTGTTGCAAAAGTTATTATGATGTAGTCTGTTAATATGAAATAAGTTTTCACGGCAACATGTTTTATATCATTTTACCACAAAACATAATCTCTTGAATTCATATTCTAGAACCAGTCATTCATTTGGGTGTGTAATTTGTACTGCCTGGGACAACAACAACAACAAAACATGGTCCAATACTCACGTTTCATCGAATTTTTTTAGTCCTGATTCGAAAATTAGGTCTGCAGTGATTAGTGTGCTCCATTAACAAGTCAATTGAGCTTTAGAATAAATATGTCTGTGACAACTAATTATATCACCATAAAAACCCACATTTTATTACACTGTTGCTGCTGAAAATTCCTAGAATGCATAAAGAGTCAACTCAGTTATTCTGGCTTTGGGTCCAACTGTACAGGGTTTCAAAATTGAACTGATATGTATATCAGCGGCAATTAGGAAAAGTAAAAACACTGAAGATTATTCCGCTTATGTTGTAGCCTTAGAGTTTTCCTAACAGAATAACACAATGGTAATATTCAAAAGTGTTTGTAACAATCGATATGAGTCAGCAAAGTAAGCAAATTTAACATGTAAGTGAATGGGGACTTGAATTGGTGTCCCCCACAGCCTTATTCTGGTTTCTGTCACCAGAGGTCAGTACTGTTCCAAATATGGCTGGGACTTTTGAATAGGGTGTATTCCTGAATGGTATGACTCCATATGACATGTTCCGATAACAGAGAACGATCATATCATGTGAACTAGTAATAGCTCAAACCGGTCAAAATAAACTGGAGATTTATATGTTGCCCTCGTCGTCCTTTCCTTAAATATTGTTTTTTCATTCAAAGTTTTTGAATAAAAGTTTAAAAGGAAACCTTCGTGCGAATATGTCCGCAGTCGTCAGCTTTGGCCGTTCTGGAGTGGGTCGCGTAAATCCTCTGACTCCTAACCGTGACCGGTTTAGACTTGATGGGGCACATCATGCCAACTGATAAATTGCTTTAAGCAGCCCCCTGCAGGCGGTCGGGTGCCAGGAGTGCAATCATGTGACTTTTATTGATCTTGCGTCATCTCGTACCCAGGACAGGTCAGCCTTAGGACGTCTTAAATAGATTGACCTGGTACATGCCGTCTCAAGGAACTTCTAATAAACATTTAAAGTGCATTCTAACGATTTCTCAGGTATTTGCGAAGCCAACGAATATTACAATATATCTTATATTAGAACCATGTATGGAAGCACACACACAGAGTCATCATTCATTGATATTCACATGAAAAGTGAAATAAAAAATTAATATCGCTTTTTTTGTATGAGTCCCTGCGAATTGAAATTGACACAACAAACGAGATGTCAAAATTGATTGCCATCCACCTGCTTCTGCGTATAGCGACCAGTCCATTACAAATACAAGTTAATACTATAAATACTATCCAGCTATGTTCAGAATAAACTTGTAGCTGGATGGTTAAAGCAATGGGCACGCGTAAAATGAATATCGAATTCCATAATTGTCGATGTTAGAAATGAGGTCATATAGCCATTCACTTGTGACGGACAGAAGCGATTGGAACGGCAAACATTGCTTTCTGCGTCTGTTTGTGATAAAGATTACACTGTTCACTTTCGTTTGCAGAAATATAACATTTTTACTAAAAACTTTGAGATTATAATAACAATCAATATTCTACGAGTCGCAACTTTTTTCTGTCTATACGGTTAAGTATGAGTTTACTTAACATTAAGTGGATTTGTTCCTCATTTTTGTAGACCGGATTTCATATTTGTATCTCAAATGTTTTTTTTTTAGCTCGTGTAATAAACCAATCTCGTAATTATAATTTAATGTGGCACCTCAACTCGAATGTTCGATTGATTAATATGTATTTAGAGTAAATAAAATGGAAAGCATTAACAACGGCCATCCATTCAGTCCCGTCCTATACTTTGCATGTGACATGTCACATAAGTTAACCTGGTGTTTACATTTTTTTGGATAAACATTGAAGTAAACAACTTGCTTATTCGCAATACAACGAGTCCTTTCAGACAGGCAGCACCTTTGAACTCCCTGTCAACTCTTTGAGTGCTAGGCTGTTGATCCGGGCCATTCGTATGGCCTGTGCTGTCTTATGGTTACTGTAGGCTTGCTAGTACTTGAATTAAAGGTCTGAATGTCAAAAATATGAATCTCTGGTATCGTTAGGTCAACTCAGAGCAATCGAATTTTTGTGAAAATTGACAATGAAAGCGTTAAATTAGGTCTGGTTCATCAACGTATCGCAGGGGATATCGAGAAAGTAACATTTTTCCGTTACAGTTTGCATATGACCTTTCATCTTGAATACATGCATGTTAGGGAACAAAAGCCACGGTGTAAGGGAAATATATTTCTGTTACCTGCCAGAAAATTGATATCTTTCTGTACCTTCTGGATCACTTGGCTTGCAGCCCTCGCGCCATCCACTTTTAGCGGAACCCTTTGTGAAGGACCCTAAAAGGTACCTCCCACTAAATGACAACTGTGCGTAGGTTGCCATCATACAACAGTTTAGCATGCTATACTGTGGGAGTACACCTCAGTAGACTACTGTTTACTACCACATGTTATAAATAGTCACCTTTTAGATTTCTTTGGTATATGTGTATGGGGTAACGTGTGAGTATAATTCACAAGGACCGTCATATCTTTGACGGCGTAGGGATAATGGAAAGGGCGTAGTGGTCTGGCGCATGTGGCTACATCAAAGCCTTGTTTTAAGCAGAAAATACTCTCTACTGTCGGACGGAAAAGGACGCTTTTGTGTTTCATGGCAGCTTTCTGTACGTCTTTACCAATATACACGTAAATATCAATTGTAGTTACATTTCTTGAGCACAGTAGGCTCATTTACACTTCATCTTTCCCTTTTGTATCCACACACCATAAATTTGGCTTCAGCTGGGATCGCCTGGAGCAATTAGGTTGTTTATGGAATCACTAATAGCCTGGGAATAACTATCCTCAACATTTTATTTTACGCAAGATCAGATCACAATAAGGAATAATCTTGCTAGATCTCTGATCCATGGAAATGTGTCTTGGTGTTTCGTAAGCCGTCTGTAGAGTTCCTCAGGCTGATGGCAAATTGCCTGTTGTCAGCGTAATATCTTTAACTCTTAACGGACAACGGTGTGCAGATGTCAAGGTACAAAATAAATAATCTGGCATTGCTTGCTCTACAGCTTCCACAAAATGCTACATGTTTTTTTTTCTCCCAAACCTACATTTGAGATGATGGTAAGTGCAAAATAGTATGTGTAGAAAAAAAAATCATAACGCATCTTCAACATTTTGTTTTCTATTTAAATAATTGACCAACATAAAACAAGTTGCAACAATGAAGTATGTTACCCATAACCAGGTTGGCATGAAAGTGACAAGTAAAGCCTGACACAGGCGCCAGGCATGGAAGAGAAATAACGACACCCTTGGTTCCATGCACTAATCCCAGGCCTCGAAAATAATGGGTATTGACGAGTGATATGTCTTTGTCTCAATGGTGTTTTCTATAATTCTTATGCAAAATACTTTACAAGTGTGCAATCAAACAGCTGGATGGCTGTGAGAACAGCCCCCACTTAGCTGAACCAAGCGAAACCATTTCACAAATTCAATAGAGACTCATTAAAAAGGACAAGTCCAGCAAGTCTGAAACGAATTTAGCCGAAAAATTTGGAGACGAAGTCGAAAATGTGAATTGCCACTGACATCTCCAATAGCTCACACATTAAAACAACAGGAAAAAGTCGTTACAAAGCAGGAATCCACAGCAATACCACCCATGAAACAACTTTGTTTCACCCTTAAACATTTTATGTTTTTATCGCGAGCTGAGCGACGGTTTTGGAGAAATGAAAAATAGCCTTAACACCCACACCCACACCCACACACCCAAATTAATAATAATAATAATAATAATAATAATAATAATAATAATAATAATAATAATAATAATAATAATAATAATAATAATGTCCATAGGTACCCATAATGTTCCTATGCAGTTTCAAGTCAATTTGTTCAAGTGGTTTCGGAAATTTTTTTTTTTTCGATTCACCCAAAAGATGGAAAAATTGCAAAATATCCAAAAACACTGAAGCATAACTATTTTGAACAAACTGAATAGAGATCAAAGCAAGGTACACCCTCATCGAGCTTGAAGTGAATCTGGCTGACAATTTTGTAGAAATTGCAACTGTTAGTGTCAACAGACGAAGGACCATCCTTAAAGCTCCAGTGACCGACAAGTCAGCGGAGCTGAAATATATATTGTAACCAGTGCCTGAAACTGGTAAGTGTTGTAAAAGTACCCCACTCCTGACAAAAACAAGAATTCCCAGTGGGTATAACATCGTCTGCTTCAACATTTCAAAATGCCAAATTCGAAGGACAATTGTAAAAACTCAGTTAAATAGCATACTTCAAGTGAACAAGTTATCTGTGGGCGGGTTCGGTGCTAACCCTCCCCATAGAAAACTGTTGATTCAATTACAGACCTTTTAAGTTAGTTGTGGGTCTTATCAAACTAAGTAAAACATCATCTCTTTCGAAACTTCTTTCCGAGTAGCCTTTCAGTGCCAAGTTGTGAAAACATGTAGGTAGGAAGTATACGCCACGATCTGTGCCATGGAGAGTGATTAATATAGGCTTTGCCTGCTTCGCAATCCATGTAAAAGATATGGGTCTATACTTTTTAAGTTGTGAACTAAGCCAACAGGTTTCCTGGGCACGCTTGGGGCGTAATGCTCACAAAGCGCGCGCCGAAGAAAGCTGATGACGCGGACCAATATATTCTCTGGAAGTATAGGCATCTGGTACTTGAATGATAGGTCCTTCCACAGGGAATATGAGTCTCGCATCCCTATTAGAGAGCAGATGGTCTGAAGTTTATACGACGTTTGTCGCAGTTGGGACAGAAAGAATTATATGTAAGAATATAAATCTGTATTTTGCTGTGTAAAGAATAGCGTATAACCACATTT